>CM019064.1:27850411-28353939 GCA_009667805.1 Leptobrachium leishanense | reverse complement strand
CACCCGCAACACTGTAACCCTGAAATAGAGGACCCCTAAAAAGACACCCACACACCCTGAATATATGGAGCCCCTAAAAAGACACCCGTACACCCTGAATATATGGAGGAGCCCCTAAAAAGACACCCACACCCTGAATATATGGAGGAGCCCCTAAAAAGACACCCACCACCCTGAATATATGGAGGAACCCCTAAAAAGACACCCGCACACCCTGAATATATGGAGGAGCCCCTAAAAAGACACCCACCACCCTGAATATATGGAGGAGGCCCTAAAAAAACCCCACACCCTGAATATATGGAGGAGGCCCTAAAAAGAAACCCGCACACCCTGAATATATGGAGGAGCCCCTAAAAAGACACCCACACCCTGAATATATGGAGGAGGCCCTAAAAAGAAACCCACACCCTGAATATATGGAGGAGGCCCTAAAAAGACACCCACACACCCTGAATATATGGAGGAGCCCCTAAAAAGACACCAACACACCCTGAATATATGGAGGAACCCCTAAAAAGACACCCGCACACCCTGAATATATGGAGGAGCCCCTAAAAAGACACCCACACACCCTGAATATATGGAGGAGACCCTAAAAAGACACCCGCACACCCTGAATATATGGAGGAGCCCCTAAAAACACACCCTGAATATATGGAGGAGCCCCTAAAAAGACACCCGCACACCCTGAATATATGGAGGAGCCCCTAAAAAGACACCCGCACACCCTGAATATATGGAGGAGCCCCTAAAAAGACACCCGCACACCCTGAATATATAGAGGAGCCCCTAAAAAGACACCCGCACACCAACAGCTTCTGACTCAGTTTTAGCCTGAAGGTTGCTTTTAAAAAAAATGAATTCCCTTTGTCTTGTTTAGTGAATAAGCCCCTAAATATCATTCTGGACAGGTTTGGCCGGTGCTGTGGTTTCAGACATGTTTGCCTTCTTTCAGTTTAACCTCTTAAGAACCGCGCGTCTTTCTTGGCTGCCGTAGCAGCATCGTGCCAGTGTGGAAGGCATTGAGCGCTTGGCGTTTGCCCGGGGTTTATCACCCGGGAACCGTTAATTCGAGTCTAAGGCTAGGGACAGACGAAAGCAGTTTTAACGTGCGTTTAGCCGCACGAAATCACGGCCGTGCTAGCAGCAAATGACGTCCAATGCCGGGGAACACACGAAGTACGGGGGCACGAAAGTTCGTCCGCGCAACGCAAGTGGCAAACAAACGCATTTTTCCTAGAATGTCAAACCGCTACTACTGACGTACAGAGTGCGCTGCGGCCGCATAGCGGCGTGTGTGATTAGGAGACATCAGACGCTGCTAATGTCCGGCCAACATAACGTCCAGACGCAAAAAGTGTTTTATTAATGATCTGTACAAAATCACGGACGAAAATGCGCATTGTATGACGGCTGTCGCGTATTCCGTGAAAAAATGCGTCCGTTCGTACGCACTTTTTCACAGACAACGCGAAAATGCGTTCGTCTGACCCTAGCCTAAGGGTCCTTAACGTAAAAGTGGTTGCCACAGATTATGCCAGTCCTTACGGGGTTAATGATACTCCTCCAGCTATATATTGTGTCTGCATTTCAGTCGCTCAGCCGTCAATTCAACGTCTCCTTCCTCCCACAGGGTCACTACCGCTTCTGCGAGGCGCTCTTCATGATCGGAGAGAGGGACCGGGGCTGGCATCCAATGAGAAGGCGCAGGAGCTGTGCAAAGACAACCCCGAGGGCATCCGCGACCTCGTCCAGCAGCACGCCAAGTTCAAGAAGCAGATCGAGGAGATGAGAGGTACCTGCGGGGTGTCTCTCTCATACCGGCGCGGATCGGACGGCACCAGACTGGTTACTGACGATACCCTGTGTTCTGTTTCCGTAGAAATGAAACCGAAGAGGAGATCCGGCAAGAGGCAGAGCCATGAGAAGAAGTACGTGCGCTTTATTGGCCATGTGCGATGCCAGCGCGTAACTTTATTGCTTTACTCTTGGCTTTGGGACGGGTTATATGGGTTGTAGTATTGGTTAGTGTTGCGCTCGTTTTCTCCTCTGTTCCGTGTTTTGCGTTTAACATTACTGCTAAATACATACATTGTCTCAAAGGCAGGCCTTGGGTCCGGAGGGATGGGCCCTGCCGGGATGATGTGGCAGGCCTGTGTAATGTGTGATCAGAGTCTGTAACCAAAGCCCCATCGTTTATTCCTAAATCATATGTTTTTAAACTCATGTGATATATACACTATATTGCCAAAAGTATTCGCTCACCCATCCAAATAATCAGAATCCGGTGTTCCAATCACTTCCATGGCCACAGGTATAGAAAATCAAGCACCTAGGCATGCAGACTGTTTTTACAAACATTTGTGAAAGAATGGATCGCTCTCTGGAGCTCAGTGAATTCCAGTGCTGAACTGTGATAGGATAATTTCCTCGCTCCTAAATATTCCACAGTCAACTGTCAGCTGTATTATAAGAACGTGGAAGTGTTTGGGAAGGAAAACAACTCAGCCACGAAGTTGTAGGCCACGTAAACTGATGGCGGGGCGGGGTCAGCAGATGCTGAGGCGCA
Source organism: Leptobrachium leishanense (assembly GCA_009667805.1). Taxonomy (NCBI): domain Eukaryota; kingdom Metazoa; phylum Chordata; class Amphibia; order Anura; family Megophryidae; genus Leptobrachium; species Leptobrachium leishanense. Next base: position 28,351,367 of record CM019064.1, on the reverse strand, counting down.
TAGTGCGAAGAGGTCGCCAACTTTCTGCAGAGGCAATCACTACAGACCTCCAAACTTCATGTGGCCTTCAGATTAGCTCAAGAACAATGCACAGAGAGCTTCATGGAATGGGTTTCCATGGCTGAGCAGCTGCATCCAAGCCATACATCACCAAGTGCAATGCAAAGCGTCGGATGCAGTGGTGTAAAGCACGCCGCCACTGGACTCTAGAGCAGTGGAGGCGCGTTCTCTGGAGTGACGAATTGTGCTTCTCCATCTGGCAATCTGATGGACGAGTCTGGGTTTGGCGGTTGCCAGGAGAACAGTACTTGTCTGACTGCATTATGCCAAGTGTAAAGTTTGGTGGAGGGGGGATTATGGTGTGGGGTTGTTTTTCAGGAGCTGGGCTTGGCCCCTTAGTTCCAGTGACAGGAACTCTAAATGCTTCAGCAGACAAAGACATTTTGGACAATAAAATGCTCCCAACTTTGTGGGAACAGTTTGGAGCTGGCCCCTTCTTCTTCCAACATGACTGTGCACCAGTGCACAAAGCAAGGTCCATAAAGACATGGATGACAGAGTCTGGTGTGGATGAACTTGACTGGCCTGCACAGAGTCCTGACCTCAACCCGATAGAACACCTTTGGGATGAATTAGAGCGGAGACTGAGAGCCAGGCCTTCTCGTCCAACATCAGTGTGTGACCTCACAAATGCGCTTCTGGAAGAATGGTCCAAAATTCCCATAAACACACTCCTAAACCTTGTGGACAGCCTTCCCAGAAGAGTTGATGCTGTTATAGCTGCAAAGGGTGGACCGACGTCATATTGAACCCTATGGATTAGGAATGGGATGTCACTTAAATTCATATGCGAGTCAAGGCAGGTGAGCGAATACTTATGGCAATATTGGGCCATATTACATAGTTGGTGCTAACTTAACCAGAGCTGTTGTAAACTTCTCAGAGCCATTAGAGCCTATGGAGGTTTTAAATTTACAACAGCTCTGGTTAAGTTAGCACAAACTATGTAATATGGCCCATAGTGTATATGTTACGGGTAAAGCCAGGAGTGCAGTTAATCCTAGGATTACCCGGGTAATCCTGACATTACCCAGGCGTCATTAACAAAAGTCTGAAGTGAAATGAAATTTTGGACTTTACCCGGGTAATCTGCAAAGTATCCAGAGGCCTCTGGGTACGCCGCTTTTCTGCTCTATTTTAACCGGGTAATTCGCACATTACCCTAGTGTTGTTGGATAAAGTGTCATGTGCAACGAAACATCAGACTTCATCCGGGTAATCTGCAAACTAGTATCCAAACACCTCTGGGTACGCCGCTTTTCTTGGGTTTTCAGCAGGTTACAGGTGACTGAATTCCGAGGATTACCCGGGTAAAGCTGCAAACTTAACAAAATTGTGGGGTTTTTTTTTGTTATTTTTTAATGAAATTGTATCCACAGCCAAAATAAGCGTCATGTAACTCTGTGCGTTTTAATTGTCTGCAAATTAATTTATGAAGATAAAGATATTATATAAAGAGTAACCTGATGGTTATTATGTTTTATAAATGATATATAAGCACATATCACACATAATAAAGATCATGTAACTCTTTAACATTCATATAAGAAACATTGAATATACAGAGTGACCGGATATATCTTTAATACATTTTAATGTTTGTCTTTTGCCATTTTCGTTTATAATATCCCTTGAATAGCAAAATTCACCGTTACCCAAGTGGGGTTGGATGCTCTGCAGATTACCCGGGTGAAGCTTCAGACTTGCACATTATCCGGGTAAAGTGCGGATTTTTCAGCTCTTCCAGACTGTTACCCAAGGGCAGTTGGTATATAGGTCTTGATAAAATTCCAATTCAGGCCGAAACATTGAACCTAAAGTGGAATTTACCAAATAATCTGAGTTGTGATGCTTTGCGTATTGTTCTATTCAGGGCGGCCAAATTTCGGCACCAGAGTGAGGTGAACCATTGTGGAAATTTACATTGTGTGGAGGCTCTGTGAACTTTACATTGTGTATATGTATAGCTTTTTCTATTTTTCAAAATGTTTATTTTGCAACAAGTCCTCAATATATTCGACATAGAGAACAGATAACAATAGGCATCAAGTTTCAGCAAGGGAACAAAAATAATGGAAAGAGGGAAGGGACACTCAAATAGACAAAGTCAGCGATATCAGAGAGGCGGTGAAATCAGCAGGCTAATAGCAGGGGAGGTGTCTGTGCCGGCAGAAACATTAAAGGGATGAGGGGAAAAAAAAAAAGAGGGGACTGGGGGACTGCCTATAAGAAAGCGGCATCCCTGGCTCGCTCCAGAGATCCCGCAGGGACTTGGAGGCCACGTGGCTGGGTGATCTGGGGCCAGAAGAAGCGATCAGAGCCATGGTACCCACTCCAATGGCTCGCCCAGATCCACCCGATGTCCCACACACAAACCACAACAAAAAAAAGGGGGGGGGACGGCACAGGTGCAAACACAGAAACGACACATAACCACCTCTCGGTTAAACAAAGTCTGTAAAAAGAGTGTCCAGAGGGGGAGGGGTGTCCTCGAAAAAAGTCTCTGAGATGAAACTAAAGTCCTCAAATTTGTCAAACAGAGCCATCAGTGTTAGGGGAGGGGTGGGGGGGGGACATACATAAGGGGTTGGGGGGGAACTACTGAAAGCGAACTCAGCAAAACGAACATCAGAAAGGGGGGCCCTGTGGGCTGGGATCGAAATGAAAAAAGAGCAGGTAATCCACTTTAGCCGGCATCCAGCCAGAGAGCCGTGTGTCCATCACTTCCAAGCATGTGCAGGGGGCCGAGACTGGGACCCTGCATCACTGGGCAGCTCCATGAAGCACATCCAGCCCCACCAACTCCGACGCGGGGCAGCATCACATGTCGCTCCTCGCCCAGAGGTGCCCCACACAGGCCCCTGAAGACTACTGCAGCCCGTGAAACAGTCAGAGGAACCAGACGCCCGCCACTGGGCCCCCCCGAAGGGCTGCAGCCCCGCCAGAGCAGTGGATCACGAACAGCTCCAGTTCCCAGCATGACCCCCCCGGGGCTCCACATGGACCAAATGCCACCCGCGATCCATGGGAGTCCACAGCAGCCTCTCCAGCGCTCCAGGAGGCGGCCCATCAGCAGGCAGAAGACCAGCAGCAGGTGCAGTAGGCTCCACCACTGAAGGATCAGTTGAGGTAAGTCATCCAAATCAGGGCACCCCGACCAATCGACCATCGGCGCAAGCCACCACATCCGGATTGGTAGATGCATCTCCGCTCAGAACCCTCAACCCTCTGCAGTCCAGCCAGCAAGCGTCGGCAATCACCCCTTGTGAGTGGGCCGTCTTCCTCCCCCTGTAGCCATGCCAGGCAGTCATTCAGGCCCACCAGCAGGGCCTCCCTGTCAGCTATGTGAGGAGGGGGGGTCAGCCCACTGCCGATTGCTAGAGACTCCATCTGCACCCATCAGGTAGAATCCACCTCTGTCCGGGAGACATGGATCCTCCATCTTCGTGGCCAGCGCAGATCAACCTCCGGGAGGGGGGAGCCTCAGGAAAATTTAAGGAGCAACTGGGACACCAGGCCGCAATATGGCTGCCAGACACCACGCTAGCCAAGAAAAAGCTCCCGCAGGGTTGCTCAAAAGGATGCCAAGCCTTCGTGACCCCATCTAAAGGATCGGGGGAACATCCAGAACGCCACAGAACTGAGGTGGGAGAGTGAAAGTACCCAAAAACTGCAAAAAAGTCTTAAAGTCTTGATCAGGACGGAGCTCCTGTCTCCTCTCACCTCGGTAGTCAGCCACGTCCCATATATATATAAATATATCTATATCTTTGTGTGTGATAACGTTTATAATTGTAGAGGACATTTACACATCCCATCAATTCAGAGAACTGCTTCACAGAGCTCATGCGCTACATTCCCCGGATACAGCAAAGAACTCTGGGCAGGTCATGTAAATTTCTCACTTTTTTGCATCCGGAGTCTGTTTTAACACAGAATCCTCCTTGCCAGTGCCGCGTCATACTGAATGGCCTTTTAATAAAGCTCGGGTTATGCAACGAGTCACAGCCACTCCTGGACACCTGTTTCAGGCTTATTATGCCCTAATCAGCAGGAGATAGGCCGTGACTCGTTGTTGCCCGATGCTTTACCCGGAGGGCAAATCAATACTCATGTAAGTCAGATTAAAAGCCTCCACATGGCGAATAATAAAGTTTTATAATTGTAGAAGACTTTAACATATCTCAGCAATTCAGGGAAATTTATAGTACGTGTTTATTGGGCTAATGTTACATTTAAAAGACAAGCTTTGGAGAGGCTCTGGAAGCTATACTGAGCAAAATCATAGAATTGAACAATAAGCAGCAGAGCAGAAGAATGGGGGGGGGGCTTAGGACGGGGTGTCCTAAATACTTAATAGTATGGTGAAGAAAGGTAAACGAGAGATCATAAGGTGTGTGTGTGTTCATCTGAAATATTTCAGAGTGACGACATGACCCTTCAAGTGCAAAATATTATCCCAACGTCATGTGACTAGGACAAAATGATTATAAATCCTGTATAGAATACCCTGTGAATAAGAGGTGTGTGTGTGTGTTTTTTTAGACCTGGGTCCCATCCCCGAGATATCTCATTATTATATGAAAATATTCCAAAATCACTAACTCCTGTCTAGAACACATTTATTCCCAAACATAATGACTAAAGGATTGTGTGTGTGTACACTATATGTGTATATACGTAGTATAGTCTGTATCTCTCAGATAAGAGAACTTGTATGAAAGCTCATAGCGATATGATCCTGTATAGAAAGTGTTCTCATTCCTCTCCAGTGTTGTTGTTAATGTTTCTCTCCTGCACAAAAGGAATCACAACACCAGGACTGAAACAGCAGGAATAATCGATAGCAGGAATAGTTGTCAACTGTTTTCATTATTGATTTAGTCGGTTAATCGAGCGGTGCACAGCACACACTGTTTGGAGTCAGACTGACTGAGTTAACCTCATAAGCTACTTTGGATCGGATTGGAGAAGACCCCCCCCCCCTATGATTAGGCTGAAACAACTAATTGATTAAACAACGATTAAATTAGTTTTCAACTATTTCCATTATCGATTTAATCGGTGTCAGGGTCGGCCCAAGACATTGTGCTGCCTGGAGCGAAGGATGAAATGCTGCCCCCCCCCAAAAAAAAAACTTGCAGCGTGTATGAGCGTATCACAGTGCGCCACAGCAATAAAATTCAAACATACACACCGTACATTCGAATTTTCTTGCTGTGGAACTCTGTGATACAGTAGTGTGAGGTGTATATAACGGAGCCCAGCGTCACATACCCAGCAGTGCCCAGCTTCACATACCCAGCAGTACATACCCAGCAGTGCCAAGCGTCACATGTCCAGCAGTGCCCAGCGTCACATGTCCAGCAGTGCCCAGCATCACATATCCAGCAGTGCCCAGCGTCACATATCCAGCAGTGCCCAGCGTCACATATCCAGCAGTGCCCAGCGTCACGTGCCCAGCGTCACATACACAGCAGTGCCCAGCTTAACGTGCCAAGTGTCACATACCCAGCAGTGCCAAGCGTCACATGCCCAGCATCACATACCCAGCAGTGCCCAGCGTCACATACCCAGCAGTGCCCAGCTTCACGTGCCAAGCGTCACATACCCAGCAGTGCCCAGTGTCACATACCCAGCAGTGCCCACACATGGATATATTTTCCCCCATACTCACAGATATATTTGCCCCCCCGGCTCACACATGTATATATTTGCCACCAGACTCACGGATATATTTGCCCCCAGGGCCGGCTCACCTCTGCCAGGCGCAGGCTCTGACGAGCAAATCCTGCAGCCGCCGCGTTCCTTCCTTCAACGAGCGGCAGCCTCGTGAGTATCTGCCATTCTCCTGGGATCCAGCCTGCCGCGATCTCGCAAGATCACGTGATCTCGATCGCGGCAGGCTGGCGGATGGATCTCAGGTGAGCGGCAGATACTCATGCGGCTGCCGCTCGTTGAAGGAACGAACGCGGCGGCCGCACGATCTGCCGCCGCCGCATAAAATAAAGTGCAGAGCACAGCAGCGGCGCCGGGGGCTGAAATTTGCCGTCCCCGAATTTCTGCCGCTGCTCCGCTCTGTACCATTGGCGGGCCGGCCCTGATCGGTGTGGATTAGAGTCAGAGTTAAAGGAACACTCTACTCAAAAAAATCACCCCCTGTTTTTTTTTATCCTAACCTATCCCTATTCCCTTAATAAATTTTTCGTTTTTTTTATTTTTTCTTGTAACTGTAATACTTACCCTAAAATCCTCTTCCTTCCAGCGGCGTCTTTTTTAAATTTTTTTTATACTCCCCTCCCTCCTCTTCCGCTCCCGTCCTTCTTCTTGCTTCTTGGCTTCTGGTTTACGTGAGAAGCGCGCATGCGCGCCTCTCACATAAGCCAGCCAATCGGCAGGCTTCCTCCCGGCTCCCTCTGATGATTAGTGTTGCGCGCAAGAGGATGCGCGCAACACTAACCCTCAGAGGGAGCCGCCAGCTTCTGCGGTGAGTTGGAGACGTCATCGCGCTGAAAGCGCGATGACGTCTCCTACTCGGCAAAAGTCGGCAGAAGCGGGAAATATGATTCCCGCTCTGCTGACTGACAGCTGGGAGGGCGAAGTAAACTCCTCCACCTCTCTCAGCTGTTTTCAGCATTTTCAGCTGAGCGGAGGGAGGGGGGGGGACAGAGGGCAGCATACTCCGGGCATCATGACCACCTAAAATAGCTTAGGTGGTCATGTTGCCTAGAGTATCCCTTTTAAATGTAATTAACCTCAGCTTCGAAGTTGGAGAAGACTCGCTGCTGCTTTAGGCTGGTGTCAGACGAGCGTAGTGTTCACGTCCGTGATGGCGCCTAAAAGTACGTCCGTGATAGCATGACAGAAAGCCCATCGGAGCCCGTTACATGAACTGCGGATGCGCCGCGGCCCACGGACGCAAGGCAGGCAAGAACGTACAACCTCCTAGAACGGCCGCACAAAGTGCGCTGCGTCCGCAACGTCTGCATAGCTTTGTGTGTGAGTGATGGAACGTGGTCAGACGGACTACATTTATACGTCCAGCATTTTTCACGGACAAAATGGTTTCACTTTTTATTTTCTCTCCTACATCCGTCAAAATATACGTCAGTGAATAAACGGACTGTCTGGCCACTACGGTGTCTTCCGTACTGACGTACGTCCGTGTGCACAGACGTACAGTCCGTAGAAATCACGCTCGTCTGACCCTAGCCTTACTCGGTATGATCTAGTTCTAGGGTTATGTCAGACTCAACCAGTTTGTTTTTATTCCATTTACAACAGTAGCAGAATAACACAAACAATAGGATACGGTCACTGGGTGAAGGAGCTGTATGCCGGTGTTTTAACTCCCTCCCTCTCACACTCTGAGCATATAAAAAACAACAGAGGACGTGGCGACAAAAACTATAAATGCAAAATGTCGCCTGAGGACAGCTAAATGTCAGCTAAGCATCCCGAATTGGGGGTCTCATCAAAAATAGTAAATTGAAGGAAACAAAGAAAAAGTGTGGAGGGGAGGGGAAAGGGGGAAATGACAAAGGCCAAAACATTCGTGGCATTGGAAAATGCTTCCGCGCCTTCATCACTGTCGGCAGTGGGGGGGGGGTCATCCGTCACAGGTATCCAGTAGGAAAATGCCAGCACCGGGCACAGCAGGACCGGCATCATCTGGTCATCGCAAGACCCCAACCTGCCACCAACGCCTCAGAACCAGGTGCCATTCCTGGAATCGGAATGCCCGAACCAACGCCTCAGCCGGGTCACCAGTCTCTACATACCCGTCCACGACGATAGCTGGTCGCAAGCAGGGCTCAGCGGAGCACAAGTACGAGGTATCTCCAAGCACATCTACCTCCTGGGTCTGCACTTCCCGGCTACTGCCCAAAGCGGCCATCAATCGACGCCATACACTTTTGGTGAGTGGGGCATCATCCTCCTCTTCTGCCAAGACCCGTGGACAGGCATCAAGGCCCGCGATAACAGCGTACCCGCCCCCAGCAAGGGGAGGGGGTCCACCTCGCAATCAATCTCCCCCGCTCGACCTCCGCACTTGTAGAAAAGTCTTCTAAGATGGCAGGGAGACGTGGGCCTACCGTCCCCGCAGCCGTCAACACTGGCATTGAGAGGAAGGAGGCCTGAGTCAGGGGGAAGGCCGCGAGATTCCTGCCAGCACTCTGTCTCAGGCTCGGATCACCAGTCATCTGGTTTGTCTCTGGTCCGGAGGGGGCACCAAGCGGGCTCCGGCAGCTCGATGCCGGTGGCCAGCCATCGCAATACCCCTACCAAACAAATTTGTCAAGTTATAAGGCAGCTGGGGGTCTCTAAGAGCGGCAGACGTGCGGAGCTCCATCAAGACACGTCTGCTCTCGTTGGTAGCTGGCCACGCCCTACCTTCTATCTGAGCGCTTGTATGTCACGACTGCCCCCAGATGGCACGATATCGGTCCCTGTATACAGAGCCTTATCTACTCTCCTGATCCTTGAATGGTCGGCATTTCTTCGGCACGTAAGAGGAGCTAACTTCAGGGACTCGATATTAACACAACAGAAAAGGAACAATAAAACATACAGAGTTGACCTCCCACACACTGAGTCCGTAACAAGAAGAGTTCACCTACAGATCAGGTCCGTATCAGGACTGATTCTCAGACATGCTGGGTCAGCAACAGGACTGGTTCTCATACAGGCTGGGTCAGCAACAGGTCTGGTTCTCATACAGGCTGGGTCAGCAACAGGACTGGTTCTCATACAGGCTGGGTCAGCAACAGGACTGGCTCTCATACAGGCTGGGTCAGCAACAGGACTGGTTCTCATACAGGCTGGGTCAGCAACAGGACTGGCTCTCATACAGGCTGGGTCAGCAACAGGACTGGTTCTCATACAGGCTGGTCAGCAACAGGACTGGTTCTCATACAGGCTGGGTCAGCAACAGGACTGGTTCTCATACAGGCTGGGTCAGCAACAGGACTGGCTCTCATACAGGCTGGGTCAGCAACAGGACTGGTTCTCATACAGGCTGGGTCAGCAACAGGACTGGCTCTCATACAGGCTGGGTCAGCAACCGGACTGGTTCTCAAACAGGCTGGGTCAATAGCAGGACTGGTTCTCATACAGCCTGGGTCAGCAGCAGGACTGTTAATCATACAGGCAAAGTCGGCAACAATAGAAGCAATATACGTCTGAATCTGTAATATACCGAGCACAGACAGCACTGGAAGTAACTCCACGACAGGGCAATGAACAATGTGGCAAGCTGGCTTTCAAACCCTGTGGCTCCTCGTTACCGTGCCTCACCCCCGCCCCTGGGCCAGTCATGTGATCGCTCTGAACCAGCATATCACTCGGCACCTGGACGGCGCTGCTGGGGGCCCCGGGGGACCACGTACGTGATTTTGTAGCAGCATTTGTTCAGGGAGAAAGCAGACATGGGCTTGAGCTGTGCACGCAGCATCGATACCATCACTCTGACTAGGCGCACGCAGCATCGATACCGTCACTCTGACCAGGCGCACGCAGCATCGATACCGTCACTCTGACCAGGTGCACGCAGCATCAATGCCATCACTCTGACCAGGCGCACGCAGCATCGATGCCGTCACTCTGACCAGGCGCACGCAGCATCGATGCCGTCACTCTGACCAGGCGCACGCAGCATTGATGCCGTCACTCTGACCAGGCGCACGCAGCATCGATGCCGTCACTCTGACCAGGCGCACGCAGCATCGATGCCGTCACTCTGACCAGGCGCACGCAGCATCGATGCCGTCACTCTGACCAGGCGCACGCAGCATCGATGCCGTCACTCTGACCAGGCGCACGCAGCATCGATGCCGTCACTCTGACCAGGCGCACGCAGCATCGATGCCGTCACTCTGACCAGGCGCACGCAGCATTGATGCCGTCACTCTGACCAGGCGCACGCAGCATTGATGCCGTCACTCTGACCAGGCGCACGCAGCATCGACGCCGTCACTCTGACCAGGCGCACGCAGCATCGATGCCATCACTCTGACCAGGCGCACGCAGCATCGATGCCATCACTCTGACCAGGCGCACGCAGCATCGATACCATCACTCTGACCAGGCGCACGCAGCATCGATACCATCACTCTGACCAGGCGTACGCAGCATCGATACCATCACTCTGACCAGGGGCATGCAGTATCGATACCATCACTCTGACCAGGGGCATGCAGTATCGATACCATCACTCTGACCAGGCGTACGCAGCATCGATACCATCACTCTGACCAGGGGCATGCAGTATCGATGCCATCACTGACCAGGCGCACACAGCATCGATACCATCACTCTGACCAGGCGCTTGCGTACCTTCTGTGTGAAAAGTACACAACTTACGCGAGATACATAATTTGTCTAATGTACGTTCAAAAGTTAGGTGCACGTCGCAAATTGCAGAACATAACAAAAAAAAATTTTTTATTCAATGAATCCATTAATCTTTAGTTGCCGCCCTAATTGGAAGCAGATATTGCTAAATTGTCATTTTGTGTTTGTGTGTGTGTATATTAGGCTAGGCTAAATGTTACTGTAGTTGGTTGCGTTTCTGTATGGTTTTATGTCTCTGTTCGTTGTGTCCTGTTCACTGACAGACGGGGTGACCTCTTGCAGCACAGTAAAGGAGGAGTATATCCTGCACGCCAAGTTCTTGCTGCTTGGCAGGAACTCTATTTGCATCATTCCACGTCCCTTTTCTGAGAGGAAATGTCCCTTGTCCCATTTCATGTCTGCGAATGCCGCAAACCCCATTGCATTATCTTTTCGTTGTCCGTGAAAATCCGGCGCACTTTGCCGAGTGTGCAGCGAGCGCTCAAGCCTCCTGAGAAATTCCTAAATCATACAGGAGCAGCGCGCAGCACCTCGGTCGCCTTTGGAGCCAATAGGGCCTAGAAGGATAATGCCTGCACGTGTCTGCAATCCTTTATGATGCGTCGAACTAAAAGCTAGTGTGTTTTGAGTAATAAGCGCTCTTAAATGTGCGCTGCAGCGGCCGAAATATCTGCGAGTGGTTTGTTCCACTGACCACTCTTAAAGGGACACTACCACCAAAAATAATGAATTTTATTAGAGTAGGTCGATTAGGGGGTAGGTGAGAAGTCTTTTAAGCTCCCTGTATTATATCATTCAACTGCCAGCTCTTAGCCTGGAGAACAATACCCTCCTCCCGCCTTAATTGTTAAAAAATGTAGATTAAGGCCTGGGTCAGACAAGCGTTTTGCAGAGCAGAAGGAAAGTGGACGTTCCTTCCACTCTTGACGCCCGTGTGGCTACCTCGTTGAGCACAGTTAGTGCTCTCGGCGCTGCAAGGCTCGATCCTCTGATGGAGGATCGCGCTTTACAGCCCGTCAAACGTGTGTCGTAGCACTTCGACGGGGAGGCTTACAGAATGTCCGCGCGTGATTCGTTCGTGTGTGTGCGCTCGCACGCGCTACAGCGTGTGGCCAGCCCCCTCGAAGTGTCACAACGCTGCGATGGACGCCTGAAGGCACGTCAGTATGTGTGCACGTAGTGCGCTTGTCTGACCCTGGCCTAAAGGAACAATAGCTGCAAAGCTTTTGGTAAATGTTGCATCATGGGGAAAATTCCCAAAATGGAAACGGAGATTAAAAAACCTAACTTTTTAATTTTCATTTTTACTTCAAAGAGAAAACAGACATCAGCATGCGTTTTATAATGTGTTTTAATGTTTTTTTTTTGTATGCACACGTAATCTAGTTACAGTTTATGTAAGTGGTCGTGTCCCAGCATTCTTTCAATGCAACAGATGGACAGGGAATCATGGGAGTTGTAGTTCAGAAACATCTGGAGGGGGTGCAGATTTTTTATATATTATGTATTTTACCAGGAAGGATACATTGAGATTTCTCTCGTTTTCAAGTATGTCCTGGGTTCAAGAACATTGAGTGGTTACAGAAATACAAAGTAATAAAATGCAAGATATTAAAAACAAAACACAAATATACAGATTAACACATCATGGGAAGGACTAGAAACCTTGGGTTAATTAGGGTGATTTGCAAAGTGGAAGCAGCTGGAAAGGAAGCTACAAATTTCAGACCAGCACTGGGTGGGACAGCAGAGTCCAGAAGCAAGTGCTGTGGCAGAGGGTGATGGGAGCTTGTGGCAGAGGGTGATGGGAGCTTGTGGCAGAGGGTGATGGGAGCTTGTGGCAGAGGGTGATGGGAGCTTGTGGCAGAGGGTGATGGGAGCGCGTGGCCGGGCTGTGTGAATAAAGAGGTTACAGAGTGTGGGATGTATATGCCAGCTATTTATGACATGGGGAGGGGCGGCAATATCTGAGCGAGCATGGGTTTAACAAAGCCGAGCACACATTTTAACTAGAAAACAAACAGCCAGAATATTAATAAATAGATGCAAGAATAATATATGAAGAGTAGGATTAAAGTCGAGATTGTGGAGTTTGACCGCCCTGATCTAGACTTTATAACCTTTCATCCCAGCAATATTTCTGTAAGGGGGGGGGGGGTTACTTTTAAAAATTATACATTACTTTGATTATTTCAGGGTAACAATCTTTATGCAAGATAGATGTTGTACCCTGTTTTTATTTGGTTTACGCCTTCCCATGTTTCAAATAATCTATTTTATTTTTCAACAACGGCTCTTATTAGTGAAAGGGTTAAAAGGGGGTGACGGCAGCAAAAACGCTCCCATATAAATAAATTTATAAACGGGGATCTGTGTAAGTAGACGTCATTTATTACATGCCTGGACCCTGCACACTGTGTGATCTTTGTTTATTTATTTCTCTCTATATATCTTTTTTTTCTTGTTTCAGGATGGCTGCCCAATTCTCTGCACATGTAGACTCTAGTGAAAGCAAGAAGACCCCCACTGCTGTGAGAGAAGATGCCCCCACTAAGGTAATGCCGGGTAATACATTTTTCAGAGCTGTGCTGCGATGGCGCAATCAACCCAGTAATAGACATTATTCCAGCCACCTCCGTTGTGAATAACTCAACACTGTTAAGTATAACGGCCCCGCTCTTTAACACAGCACGTTTTAGGCTTTCTACTGTTTTTTTTTTTTTTTTTTACGTTTTTCTAAGCTTTCCAGTTGTGGTGATTGTGAGCGGCACACTTGGCTTGCGGCCTGGCTGTTATGGTCGCCTGGTGTATTCCTACATTTTCGCGTCCTATACTTTGTATGAAGTGCTAATGTGCAGTCTGCTGGGGAATAACGAGCGACTACAAGGTCACCACGGTCACTCGTTACTGCCGCTTGTAGACAAAAATGGCAACATTATACCAGCTGTAAGTGATTAACACTCAAAATCGCACACGCCTACCTTTAAAGGAACACACGATTAAAAAAAAATCTAGGCCCTTTTTTTGCCATCAAATATCTATCTAGCGTAAGAGCTGTAAATTGCGCACCGCTACGGAACCTGCGCATTTCCGTCCGCAAGTTCTGTAGCGCCTGCGCGGAACAATGGCTCGGAGCTCTGTGCGTAAATGCAGATCCGATCCATCGGTTGCCTCGAAGACCCATCGCTACTGCAATTGGTCACTGAGTGTGACGTCGCTCTCTGTGCTTACGTCACTATGATCGATCTGGTTACTGGAAGCCGGGAAATTAAGAAATCCGGCTGCTGGTGACGCTGGATGGGTTGGAGGAAACCCCTCCACCTAACACTGTGATATCTACAGATCAGGGGTGCTGGGAAGGGGGTCACTCCTCACACCCTGACCACTTTAAATGCGTAGAGTGTTCCTTTTAACTCCCTCCGATTTCTCTCCCTCCCCCCCCCCCATGCAGTGCATGGCGCAATCCGTTGCCTTCTGTTGCTGCAAGCAGAAGGACATTGGGAACATATGGCTTTTAGTGTCCTTCCACCAGATTGCTTTTTTCTGCGTGGGGTCCTGGAGATGTTACCAGCGGTGATGCTGTGGTTAATAAGTCGGGTCGACTCGTAGAGCTGGCTATAGGTATAGGTAGCTGCTTGTGGTTGACAGCCCGTTGCATGTTTTTCTGTTATTCCCCATTACTGGCTCAGCCGGAATAGACCCCCCCCCCCCGTGTGTCGCCTAAGGCTAGGGTCAGACTAGCGCAGTTTTAACGTGCGTTTGGCCGCACGAAATCACGGCCGTACTAGCAGCAAATGACGTCCAATGCCGGGGAACATACGACGAACGGCCGCACGAAAGTTCGTCCGCGCAACGCAAGTGGCCAACGAACGCATTTTTTCGAGAACGTCAAACCGCTACTACTGACGTACAGAGTGCGCTGCGTCCGCATAGCGGCGTGTTTGCGTGATTGGGAGACGTCAGACGCTGCTAATGTCCGGCTAACATAACGTCCAGACTCAAAGTGTTTTATTGATGATCCGTACAAAATCACGGACGAAAAGGCGCTTCGTATGACCGCTATCGCGTATTCCGTGAAAAAATGCGTACGTTCGTTCGACCGCACTTTTTCACGGACAACGTGAAAAATGCGTTCGTCTGACCCTAGCCTAAAACACGTCTTCTATAGAAGGCAATAAACCAAATATATGCATGTTATCAAAGCAGCAGCATGCAAATGTGTGCTACAGGTTTAGTTGTATTTCTTTATGAAGGTGATCATGTTGGACACATTTTTGTATATAAACTGGATGCTCTGATCTGCCTTGTTTCAAAGTGTATTTATAGGGTCACGACCACCAAAACCATGAAATGTCCTTACTGTGTTTATGTGATGTTGCTGATTTCTTACATGTGCTTTGTTTTTCTCTTGTATGTTTAGTTAAGAAAATATTTTCCTCCTATATGTGTCATTGGGTGCATCCATTGTGTGATATTTTGTGTTGTACCTGGCTCCCCCCCCCCCCCCATATCTTTCCATCACTTGCTCCTCACTGTGTGGCTTTGGCCATAGAATGGAGTGAATGGGTCAGTCACCGACTCACATTGTATTGTGTGGGATGTATTCAAAGGACATCAACGGGGGGATTAGAAGTGTTTTAAGCTCCCTGTTTTATCTCATTCAGCTGCCAGCTCTTACCTCAGACTGAAGAATAGCCCCTGCAGCCTAATCTAAACATTCCCTCCTCCAGCCCACTGACTGTTAAATACATTAGATTAAACAGCCACAAGTAAAGCTTTTGCACAGATTTTGATAAATGTTGTATCATGGGGAAAAAAACGTTATTTTTCTTTTTTACATGCAAACAAAATAGCAGACTGTGCCTTAGACTGTGCCGTATATAGTGTTTTTATTTGTAATACACAAATAGTTACAGCTTATGTTAGTGGTAGCGTCTCTTTATGTGGGGGCAACAATGTTGAACATATACCCCACTTATCGTTCTGTAAAAGGTTTATACTCCCAAAGTGCCAATTCTAACATTTCTAGCCCATTAACAGGGCCGACGTGTCATCACTCTAAGCCAACTGCGAGCATCCGATTTGTCGACAGAGCCTTCGTCATGGATTAATGCGCTTTACTGTCGTAACAAATTGGGCAAATTGCGAAGCTGCGATTGAGGAACTAAATGTTGTGTTTTTTTTTTTTTTTTTTACTGTTTTTGCAAAGCCTTTTCTGGAGAAATCCAGATAAATGGGGGGGGGGGTGTATTGATGGTACAACAATCATTTTTAAGCAGAAACGACTTGTTCCTTTACACGAACATGAGAGTTTCCTCCTTTCTTATAGATTTCCGGGTTTATCTAAAGAATTCTGAGCGTCTCGCAAACGAGCCGAACATTCCAGTTTGTGGTAGACGTCTTGTGATCATAACTCAGGCATTCTCGGTATCCTGTCCAAAGCTTCATAGCATTCCTGACATTGACACTGGGGTCACACTTGAGCGTTTTTCAAACTTGTGCGATCGTTTTTTTTTTTTTTTTTTTTTTACGCGCATACGAAAAACGCGCATTCGCGGCTATATTCGCCAAAGAAGCTCCCATACTTCTTTTGGGCGTCGGATGTTTTACAGCACATTCCTGCGCGCTGTAAAAGTCCAGGTTTGAACCAGCCCCATAGGAAATCATGGGATTTCCAGGGTTGAGCGTTTTACAGCGCTCAGGAAAGGGCTGTAAAACGCTGAGGTGTGAACGGGGCCTGAGAGGGTTATTCACGATGGTCAGTTTGCCACTGAATTGCTGTTGGTGCCGATTTGGTGCAATTCGTCTTTTCACAAAGCTGTCAATTTGCCGAACAGAGGACTTGACCATGAAATACGATGTGATTTGGAGGCACCGATAGAACTAATCTATTCACAGAACGCCGAATTGTGGTGAATTGTCCTGATTTTGGTGATTCAATTTGACCAGTTTAAAGCAGGCGAATCGAAATAGGTTTTAATGTAATATCGTTTTCTTAAAATTTTTTGGAAGACCATTTATTTTTTACAAAAATCTTTTTTTATTTTTTAATTCCTTTTGTCTTTTTCCTTAATTTTTTTTTCTAACTCTTACAAAATCTTTATTGGGAGAATAGGAGACTCTCCATTCGGTGGAATTCAGCGAGACGAATTCCGATTAACTGCTTCGGCGTCTCCATTTTCGCTGCAATATGGTGAACATTTAAATAGCGAATCGAATACACCCAAGTGTGACAAGATACGTTGATATTAACAGCACTGAAATTGAACTCTCGTTTTGGTGCTTTTAATAACCCTCTGTTTTCACTAGAAACTGCACATTCACACAAATATTAACCCTTTTGCTGCTGAGCCATTTCACGCCTGTGTGCTGAGCTCCTTTTTACCGCTTTCGCTCATGTTTAAACGCGATTTGAAGTCACGTTTTATTATACCACCCAGACATATTATAGATCGTTCTTTCCGGCAGATTCATAATATATCATATGTATATGTCATGTCCTGCCTGAATATTATAACAAAAAATGCAATAAAAACTTAATTTTCAATCCTCTACATTGTGTAAAGTGTTTTTTTTTTTTTTTTTTCATTTTATCATCTGAGCCTTTGCAGTCATGTTTTCTATGGGCTGCGCTTGTTAAAAAAAAATTAGAAATGGGGACTCGTTAAATTTATTTTGGGGGGAAGTTACGTCATTTTACGCAAACGCCCCCATAGAAAAAATCGTTAGTGCAGCATCATTGTTCACATTATAATTGAAACAATATTGCTGCATAAATAAAAACACTTTAACTTTTTGTTTACATATAACATGGTTATGTTTGGTATCATTGGAAAGGCCATGCTCTTAACCCCTATCTGCCACGAATCATTGGAACCCCCATCTCCACCATAGGTGGCAGCTAGGGGTTATAGCCTGAACTGATGTCATCGTGCGATGACGCCAGTAAGGGGGGGATCCCGGAAGCTCGGCCTGCTCCGGGAGTGGACCGCGATCCGGTGCCGAATCGTGATCCAGCCCCCAAGGGGTTAAAGGCAGCCACCGCTTGGAAGGGCAGGCTGTACCTTTCGCTTGTGGCCTGTGCGAATGGGGAGAGAGGTCCAAATGACCCCCCTCACCTTCAGGCACCTTCCCTGCACTGGCAGGGGTTGGGGTGCCTGGAATAGACGTCATCGCCTTGGCGCGATGACGTCTATTCATGCCCGCCTTGGTCCTGGAGGCTGGACTGACAAAAGCAACTGAGCGCGTCCTCCGTATGAAAGTGGTTTAATTTTGACAGGAATTTTTAGTTTTACTCTATCGGGTCTGTTCAGAGAGGGGTGAAACTCGGGAGAATGACTGGAGAAGTAAAAATTCTAGATCAAAATAGCCAAACCAGAAAAATTCTCCCATTTCACTTTCCAAATCGGCTATTTGGTCTGGATTGTTCACTTCTCCTGCCAGATCTCCTGAGTTTACCCATACTTTGACTAGACCTGAAAGTCTTTTGACTAAAGTACAGTGGTGTCACAAGGGGGGCAAATTTCCCCGGTGATTTCACCGCAGGGTCCCTGAGGTGCAGGGAATCAGCCACCGAATGCCTATAAGATCCTATGAATGATGATAAAAAGGAATTATTTTTTTTTTTTTTGGAAAAAGCCTAATAGATACTAGATAAATCAATAAATAGACTTTTTACTACAAATAAAAGGAAGAACGGTATATTAGATAAAAACAGGGATATTTTTAACATTGAAACCTATGGTGTTCGCCTGAATAAACCTGCCGAATGAAACCACCGGATATCAGGACATTTCTGTTGTTCGGTGTCTCTGAACAGATTAACCATTACCTCTCTATGGGGACTTTCACTGCCTTCAAAAAGGCACCGTACTTGCTGGCAGTTCGCCAAAATTTGTGTGTGAGCATATCCCAGAGCTCCACAGCAATAAAGCTCACAGTAATGTGTGCCGTGTATTCAGTGTTATATAGGAGTTACTGAGTTATGAGTAAGAGTAGTTAAATGAAGAAACCCAAAAACTCGGGTGACACCATCAGTTACCGCACCGGGTGACACCATCAGTTACCGCACCGGGTGACACCATCAGTTACCGCACCGGGTGACACCATCAGTTACCGCACCGGGTGACACCAACCCAAGTGACACCACTGCTAAAGTGCCATTTAGTTTTGGTCATAAATTAGTCATCTGCATTGTTTTTCATCAACTAAATGTCACAAGATTTTAGTTGGCTAAGCCTGGAGTAGTTTTAATCAACTAAAACAAGTTTAACGTGTATCATGTGTTATTCAAACATTTTCTCTGGAATTTCCGCACTCTTTAATTGCTGCCGGAGTAAAAATCTGAATATAGAAAATTCATCGTTTCTCTCTGATTTTAAGATTAGCTCTTATCGGATCTTCCCAAATAGCCCCTCCCTGGCATTTTCATTTTTATTAGTCGACTAAAATATCAATGGGTTTTCGTCATAGTTTTAGTCGTCACAGCTTTGTTTTCTTACTAGATTTAGTCACAAAAAAATGTTTTAGTCGACATACAGGGTTATTCAGAGACATTTCGGTGCTCTCCCCCGCGGCTTTGGCGAGATCACTTCTCCAGTCCTGCAGTAAATTCAGCATTCATCGCAGGGTCCACAAAGTGAGGCCGACCGAAAACGCCGAAGTGATCTGAAAAAAGTCGCCGACCAGCTGCTGGAAAAAGCAGACTAGCCGCCGAACAAAGGGTTAAAAAAAAAAAACACCACAACTTTCCAAAAGGCATTTAAAACAAAAAGAAATACTGCATGAAAATGCCTGGAAATAAGGTCGACTGAATAATAAAAAGTTCTGTTACAGAAAAAAAAAACGCCAATTAAAAAAAAGTGCTGGAGAAAAAAAAAAATAGACTTTATGCTGCAGATTAAAATAATAAACGGTTTGTTAGATATTGGATAAAATATGATCTCTCTCCCCCCCCCCCCATTGAAGCCTATGTGATTCGCCCAATTAAGGCTAGGGTCAGACCAACGCATTTTTCACGTCTACCGTTAAAAAGTGCGTTGATGCGTCCGAACGCATTTTTTTCACGGAAGACGCGATAGCGGTCATACGATGCACAATTTCGGCCGTGATTTTTTTATGGATCCGAATCAGAAAACTTTGGGTGTCTGGACGTTATGTTGGCCGGACATGAGCAGCTTCTGACATCTCCTAATCACGCACAGACGCCGCTATGCGGACGCAGCGCACTCTGCACGTCAGTACTAGCGGTTCGACGTTCTTGGAAAACTGCGTTCATTTGCCGCTTGCATTGCGCAGCCGAACTTTCGTGCGGCCGTACTTCGTGTGTGGGTCTGCGTTGGACGTCATTTGCTGCTACCACGGCCGTAATAAAGTGCGGCTAAACGCACGTTCGCACTGCGTTCATCTGACCCCCAGCCTTATCCTGCCGACTGAACCAGAAGGGCACTTCAACTTTTCTCTGCTGTTCGGTGTCTCTGAATAGATTAACCATTGCTTCTCTATGGGGGATTTCACTGCCGTCGAACAGGCACCGTACTTGCAGGCAATTTGCCAAAATTCAGCGAACGGTCTACTCTCTGGCCCCGAAATGGCACCGTACGGGGAAATTCACTGTTCGGTGCAATTCGGTGGCCAGTTTGTCTCTCTCTGAATAACCCTGAAAGTGTTTGACAGAAATTATTAGTTGACGAAATTAACACCGCATCACACCTGTATAAAAGCAGGGACTTGGTTTGGTTTTGCAAAACGTCTTGCCTACGAGTCGACGCACTGCACGGGAGAATTCCCGGTTACCTGAGACTCCTCCCAAAGTCCCTGAAGATAACGCAATTTGCGTAGTTTAGGAACCGCAAATTGCGCGGTGCAGTGGGACGTGCGTGGTGCCTGCACAGTGAAGGATCCGAGCCATCAGCCGCTTCTGAGACTGATCGCGAGTGGCCTCAGAGGGTGACGTCAGCCGCTCCGTGTGTGACATCGCTGGTGATCGGCAACCATGAAATTCAAAATCCCGGCTGCTGATCACTGGATGGGATGGAGGAAATTCCTCCATTTCACCAGATTGGGGGGGGGGCACTCCTTACTTCCTGACCACTTTAAAACTATATACACCAAATTGGTGTATCTGGTAATACCCCGATAGAATGGTGTGTAATCCTATCTACCGATTGGTCACTCATGAGCATATATTTGATTGAAGGCACAGCCTATAGATCAGGCCTCAAAATTTCCACTCGCCTACTAGTATTTGGCGAGTGGAAATTACATGCGGGCGAGTGGGAATGCAGATGCAGGCAGGGCAGGATATGGTTAGGTGGGGCAACTAGTGGCGAGTAATTCTTAAGGCCTGGCTAGTAGCTTGGGACTTGAAATTTTGAGCCCTGCTATAGATCATGGAGAAATCTTCCAATATGTTCCTTAAAGGAAGTAAAAGGAAACGGACCGCCATAATAAATACAAAAATGACATTCATTGTGCTTTACAGGATAAAAAACAAACCGTGCATATCTCAGAAAATCACCCAGTCCTCAGACCCGTGTACAGTGCGTCACTGAAGAACCGCGGCACAATAATGTGTTCTCTAGTGTGTAGTGCGTTTCGTCTGTCCAGACTTCATCAGGAGCATAGTGACCCCCCCCATCCACCCATCATACTTTTTTATATAACCCTCGAATAATTAAAACCAATTTAAAAATCCAGCTGACAGGTCCTTTAAAACGATAATGTGTTCCTTTAAGAGTAACAGAACATGGCTGACAAGGCACACTTAAATCTCCTCTGTAATGCTCTTTGTGACTTGTGACTTTTTAATGGATCACATATTGCAGAATGTCCTGACTGCTTGTCCCTGTGTTGTTTTGTGTAAATCCATGGTGAGGGCCCGGCTCGCCCCGGAATGTGTTTCCATTCTTACGAGTTTCCTTTTCAGTAACGATCCAATAAATAACCTGTTGCTTTGGCTGATTTGATGTTCTTTTTTTTTTTTTATTTATTTTTATTTTTTTATTCGGTTTTCTTTTTTCTAACTAGGACTCTACAAATGGAAGTTTCACAGAAAATAAAGTAAAGGATGATATCACTGGTAAGTAGACTTGCCTTGTTTGTACAAAGCATCATGGGATTAAAAGAAGTACAAATCTTGGCATGGGGGGGGGGCCCTGGGCAGTGGTTCAATACCTGCGCACTTAACGCTGCTGAAAAGTAGAGTGACTTTTTCTTATCTTACAGGCGCTTCCCAATTTTTATTTATTTTATATTGTTACTATTTTTTTATTTTTTTTCTATTGGCCAATTTTACTCCCCTTTTTGTCCCCCGCCCCACACATCGCCTCCTCGTTGGCTCGGAAGATATGCAAATTTCCCTTTACCGAATGCCATCGTACTAGGGCCGAGTTTGCATGTGCAGTCATAAGCTCCTTCTAAGGCTGGCGGCACACTAGAACATTTTGCGTCCGTTTGACCGCACTGTTTGCCGTCCGTCGTAGCTTTTATAAAGGAGTCAATTAAACACACCACACGAAGCCCCTGCGCATTTGTTCACGGACAGGCAAAGCATAAAGCCTCGGACGCAAAAAATAACATCGACGTGAAAAAGCTAAACGGACGCAGAAACAACGCTGCCATGTATTTTCCTACGGTGTGGAGAAGTCAGACGTTACGGACGCACTTTACGCAGTACTCACAATATCTCCCGTGAAAAAGTGCGTCCGTAACGGACGCAGAACAGTGTGCTCGTGTGCCGCCTCCCTTAAGTAAAGGGGGGGGGGGAGCTGCTTACCACACAGTGGCTAAAAATGTAAATTAACAGTATATTTTCTCTCTCTCCTCCCCCCCCCCCCCCCCCCCCCTCCAGGTCAAAATGTGAAAGCCGGGAAATCAAAAGCTAGAGGCGGCGACTGCGATGAAGTAATGTGAGTAACAAAGTGCTGCTCACACGTGTTAAACATTTGTTCTATGAGAAGAGCCAACTAGGTCCTGGATGCCTTTTTGGCGATTTTTTTTTTTTTTTTCCATATACAAGCGGTACAAATCCTTTTGGCATAAATGTAACACCCATCTACGGGAGGATGGGACGGTCACATGGAGCAACGGGGAGGGTGAAGACCATGAGGATGGGTTGGAGTGGGGCTTGAGGACCCTATTACTGAAAGAATCTTAAGGCCTCTGTAATTAAAGGGACACTCTACGCACCTGGACCACTTTAATTGGCTGAAGTGGTCAGGCTGCATGCAGTGCCCCCTCCAGTCCAGTTTCGTCCGTCCACACAGCTGTCACTTGGCAGATTAGGATTTTGTATGCACTGTCAATAATTTCATCATCCTGTCTCTGAATGCTCGCAATGGCAAGCATTCTGGGAGACGGGAGCCAAGGACTTGTGGTGTGCGTGCAGGCGCAGTACCAAATCCATTTTTCTGCACAGCCACTTGCGTATGACAGTTAAGCATGCTACACAAATTGCGTTCTATGCGCCGGGGCATTTTGGGAAGACCCTGAGTCGAAGAGGAGGAGGAGGAGCAGCAGAGAGCAAGGAAAGGCAAGTATTTACACCTAATCATTGTGCAGGTGCCATCAATCCCATCTGCTCAATTATTTAAGAGGGAAAAAGCAGGTATTAAGTATTCCTTTTAACCCATGCTGTCCCTTCATTTACTCTTCATTCGTCACCGGGACACTGTGGGGATTATTCAATAAATGCTAGTGTTTTCCTGCTAAAGTCAAACAGATTAGAAAAGAATATTCTAGCTATACCAGGATCTAGCTGGACAGGGCTAACCAGATCTGTTTTTAAATTTAACAACTCCGCAGAATATAATGGCTCTGGTAAGTTTACAACAGCTCTGGTTAAGTAAGCCTGCCTTAACCGCTTAATGACAATGAATGCACAGCCTCATTTGCCTTCATGTGCTAAATAGCAATAGTAAACAGGATTTTTTTTCTTTCTTGCACTGAAGATTTGTATGCTCAGGATAACATGGGTGGGATCAGGGTTCAGGTTTTTTTGTAAATAATACAATCGCACTTTTTACTTCTAGATTTTTATATTAAAATATTTTATGTATGCATTTTGTGGCTAGTTTCTGGATTACACTCGTAATCCTCGCAATTTATGACCATTTTATTTGCCTCATTAATAGGAATATGTCTGGTTTATTCCCTAAAATATGGAATCGTCCACACATATTTTGGAGGTAGTACATATTGCTATTCATGAGTAAAGACTGTCATGTTTCCAATATGACGCCCCACCAACTGGAAATGTCACCAGCCAAGTTGAAGGTTACCTTGTACTCTAGAACAGTGGTTCCCAACCGCTGTCCTCGTGTTCCCGTAACAGGCCAGGTTGGCAGGATATGTGAAGCACAGGTGATATGATTTGCTGCTCTGTGATTGCAGGATTCAGTCTGAATTTCCCCAAGGGAATCCTTAAATCTGGCCTGTTGGGGTACTTG
Organism: Leptobrachium leishanense; assembly: GCA_009667805.1. Lineage (NCBI taxonomy): Eukaryota > Metazoa > Chordata > Amphibia > Anura > Megophryidae > Leptobrachium > Leptobrachium leishanense. The sequence goes on along the minus strand of CM019064.1, from coordinate 28,327,506 downwards.
AGGACCACGGTTGGGAACCACTGCGCTAGAACGTTGGTTGGCTTGATTGTTTTCCGTTGCTGCTTCCTCTTCCTGCTCTGTTGGAGAAGCAGCTCAACCACCTGGCTGCTAAGGACACGCTCAGCATGTCCAGCCACCAAGTGGTTCCCCTGTGCGGAGGACACGCTGAGGTATTCCTATTGCTGCAGCCCCCCCCCCCCCCCCCGTGCGTGCTGACATCTTGGATATCAACCGAGAGGATCCACCAGGAAAAGGCAGGCTCCATTTGGAAGGGCACAGCCTGCCCTTCGAAGCGGCGGCTGTCTTTTAACCTCTAGGGTGCTGCGTCGTGATTCGGCACTAACGGGCGCCCTATCGCGGTCCCCTCCTGAAGCTGGCCGACATCTTTGTCGGCCAAGCTTCCGGGATCTCCCCCTGAGGATTAGTGTTGCGCGCAAGAGGATGCGCACAACACTAACCCTCAGAGGGAGCCGCCAGCTTCTGCGGTGAGTTAGAGACGTCATCGCACTGAAAGCACGATTACGTCTCCTACTCGGCAAAAGTCGGCAGAAGTGGGAAATATGATTCCCGCTCTGCTGACTGACAGCTGGGAGGGCGGAGTAAACTCCTCCGCCTCTCTCAGCTGTTTTCAGCATTTTCTGCTGAATCGCTGAGCGGAGGGAGGGGGGACAGAGGGCAGCATACTCCGGGCATCATGACCACCTAAAATAGCTTAGGTGGTGATGTTGCTTAGAGTGTCCCTTTAAATCCCACAGGAGGCCAGAGGATGAAGTCTTCATGGGCTTATGGCCAGCACATCGCTGGCGCTTCAGAGTCCGTACATCAGAAGTAAAGTCACTGTATGTATTGTGTATTTTGCAGGGAGGCTCATTGCAATGCGGATTCGTATGGCGTTCAAATGGTTGACTTCTGTAGGCCGAAGCAAGTAAGTCCCAGAAAGCAGCGATTTATTTCTGTACGTTTTACAATTTTTTTTTTTTAATTATTATAGAATTTAATTTTTTTTTGGCTTTGTCTGTAAGTCGACATCGGCAGAGAGATAAAACGATATTGAAAGCACAGCAGCGCCAAGGGAGATTTTTTTTTATTTTCCTTATTTTGACACAATCCTGTTTTTCGTAAGCGACCTCTAAGGCTGGGGTCAGACCAGCGCACTTTTAACGTGCGTTCTGGCGCACATAATTACGGCCGCACTAGCAGCAGATGATGGGCAATGACGGCCAATATACGATGTACGGCCGCACAAAAGTCCGGCCGTGCAACGCAAGTGGAATTTGAACGCATTTTTCTGAGAACGCTGAACCGCTAGTACTGACGTACTGAGTGCGCAGCTGCGGCATAGCGGCGTGTGTGTGTGATTAGGAGATGTCAGACGCTGCTAATGTCCAGCCTACATAACGTCCAGACGCAAAAAGAGTTTTATTGACGATCCGTACAAAATCACGCCCGAAAATGTGCGTCGTCTGCCCGTTTTTGCGCATTCCGTGAAAAAATCCGTCAATGCGTTCGGACGCACTTTTTCACGTTCGCGGGGAAAAATGCTTTCGTCTGACCCTAGCCTTAAACTAGCAGCGGTCTAGATTAACTCCCACGCACTTTCTGATCTTTTAATGTCACTTTGCGGTGCTTTTTAGGGGTCATGTGCGTTTCTATTATCTGGCGTTATTGCAGCTTGGTCAAGACATTGATTTTTAATTCATTTACTTTTGTTGCGTGTATTTTGTCCCAATGTGGTTGCAGGAGCCTTTACCCAGACCTGCACTGAACTACATATCCCACAAATCCTTGCTGGTCGCATGCAGGGACTCCACCAGTTGCATGTTGGGAATGGCATTGACCTCTGTTCTTGGTCTGGATATGAGCGAGCCATTCAGCTGCGACTCTTCCGTCCTAAGCATTAACTAATGCAAAGGGCACAGGGGACGTCCGTTCACCTACCTTTACAGGCCATGCAGAGCTCTGTGCACAGTGACTGGGCGCCGCATGGGGCTGGGAGCTCATATGGTGGATGTAGTTACATTTTAAAGGGACGCTTACATATAAGGGGGATTGTGAAGACCCCACATGTCTTTTATATCTTGTATCAGGGCAGGAGAAATGGCGGACAGGGGCGGGAAGAGAAGTAAATCTTCCTTTCACCATGACCACCCAAATACGTTAAGGTGGTCGCGGAGCCTAGTGTCCCTTTAAATATAAATCGCCTGCAAAAAATAAAAACAAATCCTAACACGACATTATCAAACACTAGTCTGTTATCCCCCCAGGGAGCCACGTCTCTTATCAGGAATGTTACAATGTAACCCCAGTGTTTCGGTGTGTTCTGAGGTTCAGGATGCCATCCTGGTTGGTCACAGTTCCAAAAAGGCATTAATCCAGGAATGTGCTGACATCACAGGCTTTTTCAACCACGATCTAAAACCGCTTCGTCCAGTCCTACAACGAAACTCGAAAGCTATGAGCCCTGCGCAGAGGGATCAAAGTGACATCTGGGGAAGTGTGACGTTTCATGCGGGAGGACACGCCTGCCTTCCTCTGATAAGGGAACAGGCTGGTCTTGATGTCTGACCAGCTAACTCTGCTGCCGTTTTTATTGTTTGCTGCCGACGCCGCAGCCCGTGTCTTGTTTTTTCCTTCCCCCTCGTCTTTATTATAACTTTGTATGTTTCAGATGTTTTTACCTGCGCTGCAAGAACTGGTTAAAACCCAGGTGCAGGAGGCCTGCACGGCCCTGGAGAAGCAGCGCTGCCACAGCGCACTCGGCAACTTTGAACGCCTGCTGGACATCCTGCAGCAGACGGACTTCAAGGTAAAGACCTGGCTTGGTGTCGAGCATTGCCGAGACTTTCCTCGCTGCTAAAAATGATTCTCTGCTTACCCGTAGCTAAGCCATAAACACCGAAGGGACGGCACACCGTAACATAGGCAGTCCTGACCGTCAGGGTTTACCACGACCACCGGGTATGACCACTAGAGCAAGACGCCATCCAAAGTAGACCTGGGCACACCGCCAGCAAGCTCAGTGGTTTTTGGTTTTTTTAAGCGCATGTGGGCTATGCACAGCAACGTTTTGGCTCACTCAAAGCCTTTCTCTGCCTCATGTTGTACATTGCCCTAATAAACCTTAGAGCGTGACACTGGTATGCCTGGACCTGCCAACCTAAAAAGTAGCTGAGCATCATGGGAGATGTAGTTCAAAAACCAGCTGGCGGGCCAAGGTTGACCCCCAGACTTCAATCACCTATGATTCGGTGGATTTGACTTTTACAAATTGCAATGACCGCTCGCCTGCACTGCATTATTTCAGAGGCAGGTCGGGACGAGATTGACTACCAGCAGGCAAGGCCCTGGTCAGTTCGCCCCTCCCACGGCGGCGAATGATGGTCCAGTGTGGGCGTTCGGGGGCATTCCCCCCCCCCCCTGGATTCTGCCACCTTAGGTAAACGCCTTGTTTACCCTGCGGTAGAGTCACCCCTGGGCATAGCAGGATGCTTCTATAGGTGCAGCCCTGCACCATCAGGGTTATTCAAAGAGCTCCAAATTGTGGCCGACAGGTAACCCAACGCTGACATTCAGTGTACAGTTACCTTTCCTGGCCATTCGGCTATCCAGAGAGCAGGCAGTTCGCCAAATGTTGGCGAATTGCCTGCACATACGGTGCCTGTTCGGTGCCTGTTCGAGGGCAGTGAAATCCCCATAGAGAAGCAATGCTTCGTCTATTCAGAGAACAAAAACCAGCAGTGAAAAGTTGCCGAATTGCCCTGCCATTCGGTGGTTTCATTCGACAGGTTTATTCAGGGGAATCCCATAGGCGTCAATGTTAAAAATATTCCCGTTTTAATCCAATATCTAATAAACCATTGATTATAATATTCTGCAGTAAAGAGTCTCTTTATGGATTTTTTTTTTTTATCGTTTTTTTTTTTTTTTCTGTAACAGTCCTTTTTATTATCATTCACTGGATCTTCTATGCAAATTTCAGACATTTTCGTTCTGTAGTTTCACTTTTCAAGCGTACTGGTCTTTGTTTTTTCACTCCATCTGCGTGCTGGGTTTTTCCGGCGGCTGCTCTGCGCTGTGATCGGCGGCTGCTCGGGTTTTTCCAGCGTGTTCGGCGGGGTTAATCCAGATATTTTTGTGGTGAGTGTTCGTCTGGTTTGCGGCGGCTTTTCCCTGCACTGCGACGGCCTTGTGGTGCTTGCTGAATACACCGCAGGGTCGCCGAAATGGGATCGCCAAATCGTACCAAATTGAAGAGCATGAAAAGTCACCGAATGTGCGGTGACTTTTCGATTCTCTTTGAATAACCCTGTAAATGTTTATTTTCAAAGCTGGAATCAGAATCGTATGTATCGTTCCTGCGCAGTGCTGAGCATACCGTCATAACGCTGACTGCAGTATACAGGACACAAATATAATCTATACCAATAAGCAACGAAAATTAAATGCAAACTCCAATGCATGTCTTGTTTGATGGCCGCTGTGCTGGTCATTGAGGATGTTTGCGATGGGAGAGCAGTAATGTTCCGGGTGTATATGCCCAGGAGTAGGAAGAAGGTTGGCAGGTGCTCGGTGCCGCCGCTCAGACACTCAGCGCGTGGGAAAATGCTCTTTTCTGTTTTGCAGTTGGTCCTCGTGTTCCCCTTATCACAATATTTGAGTGTTATCTCTTCCTCCAACAGCACGAATGTATCCTCTGGAGCTGCTGTGAGAATTTATGTTTGACGCAGATCTTTCCTGGTGGGAAAAAAAATCTCACCGATGCATGTTCAAGGAGATGATGATATAAAAAAATATCTCTGGACGTTTTTTTTTTGTTTTTGTTCTTCCTTTCGTGCAATGGTGGATCACTCGCTTTAAAAGGTCCTGCAGGGCTCGTTGTCTCCGGTGTAACCACATACGTAGGTGGTAGAAATGACAAAATCTGCTTGATGCAAGCGTTTTTGTTGGGGGTTTTTTTTCTTTAAAAAAAAAAATCGCAACAACCCCCCCCCCCCCCCAACTGTGATTTGGAGTTAGGGCAATGTGTTTCCATATCTCAGAACAATTCCCTGCATCGAGGTGCACGTATACAAATCTGTTTAGTTACAAGTGTTTATAAAGCGCCAACAGATTCCTTAGCGCTGTACAATGGGAGAGACAGAATGACGGATACACATACACGTTACACACACCGAGCAGTAGGAGGGAGGACCCTGCTCGACAGCTTACAGTCTAAGAATAATGTAAATTAACCCCTTGCTGCCGGCAGCAAGGCGGTACCTCAACGCCACAAGGCGGCATAGTGCGTCCCGCTGGCCTTCGGTCCACCTACATTGCGCACATGCCAATGTCAATGATTGGGGTGTTCAATTTGGGTGGGCCAATTGCATCTATGGGCAGGCTGCAGGTGTGCCATGCCAGCCTGTTGCGTCTAGGCCCACTTGCCGTGGGGGCGGCATGGCAAAGCCCGACCCATGGCATTAAAAGGGTTAAAAAGTCTTCCTCCCACCCTCCTATTTTCTTTTTTTCTTCCCAATGGTGTATTAATAAAATGTATAGGTGCGAGGCGGTCAGATTCTCTTTCGCCGTGCTAAACTCCCCAAGAAGCACCTGGCTCGCAGGTTTAGAACGTGTTTGGATAAGTAGATACGGGTCAAGTATCCCTTTATCTGCAATTCCCAAATATACACCTAGCTCAGCTTTCAGATTTTGCAATAAGGTGTGTATGAAACATAAACGAATTGTGTTTAACCTTGGGTCCCATCCCCAAGATATCTCATTATATGCAACAAAAAAAATCCCAAACCCTCTGGATCGCCCAGCGTTTCAACCTACGCATATAAAACCTAAAATGATCCCAAATATTCTTTCCATCAAAACCAAATTTTCCTGCACTCGGCAGCCTTGACCTTCCTGATGGTTTTGGAACTACATCTCCCATGATGCTCAGCCACTTGTTCGGTTGGCAGGGCCGCATGGGGAAATGTAGTTCTAAATCATCTGGAGGGCCAAGGTTGCTAACCCTTGCTGTAGATTGCAAGCTCCTGTGACCAGTGCCCTCTACACCTCTTGCCTGTGTGTGGTTCCTAAGTTTTTAATTCCCAGTTCTTAAAGTTCTGTGAAATCTGATTCTGTATAAACCATAACTTTTGCTCCTTTTTTGTAACTTTTCTTCTCTGCAGAAGCTACATCTGAATAACATCGACTGTGCCGTGCTCCAGTATGGCCTCGCCAGCGCGCTCCTGGGCATCGGGCAGAGTGAGGTGAGGCGGAATTTGACTTGGTTATTTAAATTCAGTAAACAAGTATTACTTTATATCGAAGTTGCAAAATATGGAGAGATTTGATTCGCTAAGCCCATTACAGACTAATACAGTTTAGAGCAGGGCTGATCTGCCTCCCCGATGATTCTGGCCTACAACTCCCATGATTCTCTGGACAGTTATTGCATTCAAAGAATTCTTGGAGTTGTAGGCCATAAACATCTGAATTTGACAGCTTTGGTCAAGTCGGAACCAGCTGGATGGAGTAGAGGTAACATGACTGCTCATGCTGATAGAGCATCGACAGGCCCTGCAGCTGCTCTCCGCGACGATACTACCTTCCTGAGCGACGCCGGGAAAGTTTCCGCGCACGCTCGTTGGAAGGACCCCAGCTGCGATCACGTCGCGGCTGGGGTCCTTCCAACGAGCGCACGCGCGGAGACATTCCGGCGTCGCAGGAAGGTAAGTATCGTCGCGGAGGGGGGGGGGGACATGAGCTGTGGGGGCATACCCATGTGTGAGCTGGGGCATATCCATGACCTGGGGCATACCCACGTGTGAGCTGGGGGGCATAACCACGTGTGAGCTGGGGGGCATAACCACGTGTGAGCTGGGGGGCATACCCACGTGTGAGCGGGGGGGCAATGCCCACGTGTGAGCTGGGGGGCAATGCCCACGTGTGAGCTGGGGGGCAATGCCCACGTGTGAGCTGGGGGGGCAATGCCCACGTGTGGCTGGGGGGGCAATGCCCACGTGTGAGCTGGGGGGGCAATGCCCACGTGTGAGCTGGGGGGGCAATACCCACGTGTGAGCTGGGGGGGCAATACCCACGTGTGAGCTGGGGGGCATACCCACGTGTGAGCTGGGGGGCATACCCATGTGTGTGAGCTGGGGGGCATACCCATGTGTGAGCTGGGGGGCATACCCATGTGTGTGAGCTGGGGGGCATACCCATGTGGTGAGCTGGGGGGCATACCCATGTGTTGAGCTGGGGGGCATACCATGTGTGAAGCTGGGGGCATACCCATGTGTGAGCTGGGGGGCATACCCATGTGTGAGCTGGGGGGCATACCCATGTGTGAGCTGGGGGGCAATTTATATGGTCTGTTCTTATTGGAAAGCGTCCACATGACATTAAAGAAAAGTATCGGTACTCGTACTCGGTCTTAAAAAAGTGGTATCGGTGCATCCCTAATGATAATAATAGTGAGGCGGTTAGGTTGGAATAATTTTGTCTTCCAACAAAGATCTGCAACCTTGGCCCTCCCAGATGCTTCGGAACTACATTTCCCTTGAGGCCCGATCAATCTAATGAATGACTGAGCATTGTGGGAGATGTACCGGTAGTTCCAATACATCTGGAGAGCCAAGGCTGCCGACCCCTGATAGAGGAAGGGAGGAATCGGAAGCTCTCCTTAGCTTTGGATAATGTGGCAAAGATTTATAAGGTGACGAGCAGAAACATTTTGGCCATCGCTGCTGGTGTGTACCTCTTTGTGCACACGATTCGTACAAACACACACACACTTTGCAGAATTTGTTTTCACTCCTTTTTTATGTTTTTTTTTTTTTTTTCTTTTATTACAGGAGTTAACAAAAGCAGAAGAGCAGTTCAAGCAAATCCAGCACCAGTACAGCAAAGAGCGGTTTAACTGCCTGGCGGTCTACGGGATCGGAAACGTCTATTTTAGACAGAATAGGTAATCTATATATTTATATTAGTCTCACACAGGAAAAAGGTGAAATTGACACCTGGGTATATGTGCGTGGGAGCTGGAGAGACCAGAATAGACATGATAGGAATATATTAACCCCCTTTTTCTCTGGCTGTAGCGACGGAAGTGATTTTGGCAAAACTATGAGAACAGTTACTCTGTGGGTAACCCTTTCAATTCCAGAACCAGTCTTGACACGCTAAGCTGCCCTCATCAAATTGTGGTAGCTGTAGAGGGTCATTAAGAAAGCACCGCAATTTCAGTGCTTTCCGGTTCGGCGCACTTTGGTGCGCTATGGCGCTGTAACTTCGCCGACCCTACCGGTGGATTCACTATTCACTGCAGGGTCCCCAAAGTGCGCCGAACTGCTGAAATTAAAATAAAAATCGGAACTCTTCTATTGTTTAAAAGGAGTTTAAACCAATAAAAATTCATTAAAATGTGTCTAAATAAATGTCTTTTTAAAAAAAACAAAAAAACTGTCACTTTTTTTTTTTAAAAGACTTTTTTTATTTAGACACATTTTAATGCATTTTTATTGGTTTAAACTCCTTTTAAACAATAGAGTTCTGATTTATTTATTAAAAATTTGGCAAACACTTTTCAAAAAATAATAATAATAATAATATTGTTGAAAATGAAAAGAATAAACGGTTGAATAAGTAGAAGAAGAAAAAAATGATACATTGAATCCTATGGCATTCGCCTTTTGAACTGAATCACCAAAAATCTGGCCATTTCACTGACACGACGGTGCGGGTCGGTGTTCTCTGAATAGATTGCCCCATAGAGAAGTAATGGTTAATTTCATTGCCACCAAAGATCGCCGAATTGCATCAAGGATTTAGCCGAATTGCATTTAAAGGATTTTACCAGGAAGAATACATTGAGATTTCTCTCGTTTTCAAGTATGTCCTGGGAGGCGAGTATGTTGCCAGCTTTCTGAATAGACTAACTACCCCAAAATTGCACCATTCGGGGAAATTCACGGTTCGGTGATCTTTGAGTGCAGCAAATACCCAGAGGATAACACAACTCTTGCTGTACGTTGCAAACGTTAAAGCGCACAAGCCAGGTTGTAATGCAGTGTCTGTAAAAGCGATACAGGATTGCAGGTCACCCATGTTCTCTTTCCTTCAGATTTTCAGAAGCCTTAAAGCAATATGTGAAGTCGCAGACCATGGTGACGCATAAGATTATGCCGGGAGTCCTAAACTGGCCTTTAACAGATGCGGTCATCGATGAGAGTGTTCCTGAAAAATTAAAGGTAAAATCAAGGGGAAGGGGTCGTGTGTCTGGATCTAAAACTACCATGTGGAATTGACCGTCTTGTATAACCTAACCTCACTGGCATGATCCCCCGGGAGGAAAAAAAATTATTCACGCCAGCTTAAAAAATAAGAATATGGAAAGAAACTCCTTTTATTTTCTTCCGATACCTTTCTGCTGGTCGTTTAGTCTGTTTAATAGACATGTCTTTTTTTTTTTACTACGGTCGGTGCATGTGACAGACCGCCTGGCACACCCGACTGTGTGCCTCTGTCAAATGCTAACTTTCTCCAAGCTGGACCCCGAAATCCAGCTTTAGCTATGTATGATACATTGAGATTTCTCTCGTTGTCACGTATGTCCTGGGTGGCGAGTATGTACCGTTAGGTGTCTTGCCCAAGGACACTTACTGGAGAGGTGCTCGTGGGGATCAAACCCATGACTCCAGGCTCTCTCCATGCAGAGCGGTGATGTTACCTCTACTCCACCCAGCCGGTACATAATGAAGATTCACCCCAAATCACCAATTTTTGACTGCCTGTTTTCAATGGTTTTTACACTACTTTTTTATCACCAATGTGTCTAATCATATAGCTCCAAAATGGAATGCAATTTTGGGGGTTTTGCATTTCGACTCACATTCCACTGAACTAAAAGAAAAAAGGATGGGCAGTAATACAAATGCTAACGACTCCATAGAATATAATGACTGTAAGTTTACAACAGCTCTGGTTTAAGTTGACGCCAACTTTGTAATACTGCTCGATGTCTTTTATTCTCCTAACAGGAGCTTAAATCAACCAAAATGTAGTAGAAATGTGTCTGAATACTAAGAAAATGTCTTTGTCAATAAATAATAAAAAGGTCTGTTACAAAATAAAGGCTTATAAAAAAAAAAATACAAAAAGGTCTGTTAAATAAAGGCTTAAAAAAAAAAAAAAAAAAATACGAAAAGATCTGTTAGAAAATAAAGGCGTATAAAAAGAAAAATACAAAAAGGTCTGTTTGACCCTAGCCTTGGGCTTTATTTTCTAACGAACAAATTATTTGCGACAGTCAAAAGGTGCGTCCGAACGCATTGACGTATTTTTTTTTTTTTCACGGAATGCGCGAAAACTGTCAGACGACGTGCATTTTTGTGCGTGATTTTTTTTAAAAAAAAATTTTAACGGATCGTCAAAACACTTTTTGCGTCTGGACGTTATGCTGGCCGAACATTAGCAGCGTCTGACGTCTCGTAATCACGCACACACATCGCTATGCCGCCGCAGCGCACTCTGTGCATCAGTACTAGCGGTTCTGCGTTCTCGCAAAAATGCGTTCATTTTCCACTTGACTTTCGCGCGGCCGTACTTTGTATACAGGCCGTCATTTGCTGCTACTGCGGCCGTGATTAAGTGCGCCTTAGTCGCATGTTAAAAATGCGCTAGTCTGACCCCAGCCTTAGGCCCGTGTCAGACGAGCGCACTCATCACCTCCGTGTTGCCGCACATATGTACGTCCGTTATAGCATATAATTATGACCAATTGGAGCCCCACAAACAAAGTGCGGATGCGGCATATGGACGCAGGTTTGGAAAGAACGTAAATCCGCTGGAACGGGCGCACGAAGTGCAATTTATTACATTGAAATTTATTTGATTCCCCTGTTTAAACCTGTTTGACTAGAAACACCGACAAACAGGAAATTTTTGCTGAAATTTTGGTGCAATTCAGTGGTCTGCGATTAGACTAATCGATTGTTTCCAATGGGACAATTTTGGTGTTGCTGAACTGCATCTAAATGCACCATATTTTGCCGTCAATACGCCTGTATTGACAGCTTTGTAAACACTCATTGCACTGAATGGTGAAATGCAATGTTCGGAGGTTCGTGAATAACCACTCGAGTCATTATTGCTCAACCTTGTCCCTAGTTTTGAAACCACATTGCCCATAGTGCTCAGCCACTCATTACGTTGACAGAGCCTTGTGGGAAATGTAGTTCACGAATTTACAGAGGGCCAGTGTTGAGCAGCTCTGATTTAAGCCCCTTTTCAGCACAAACCCTGGTTAATGTGAGCTTTTCTCTCTTCCTGGATCCCTTCTCCGGTTTCCATAGCCGGCAGGAGATTATATAATATATAATATATATATATATATATATATATATATATATATATATATATATATTATATATATATATATATAATATATATATATATATATATATATAATTATATATTATATCTCTATGGGATTAGAAGTGCAGTACGCGGAGGGAACGTGCTCGCAGATGCTGCAAAGGGCACAGACCTGTTTGTTATTACAGGTATGTAACAGGGTCAAAATTACTAAAAAATACTGTATAATGCCCTTCAGGCTCTGTATATGAAACCTAAATGTATTTCGGGTTTAGACTTTCTTCCCATCCTCAAAATATCTTATTACTCTATGCAAATATTCCAAAATCTGAAAACGTCCCAGATCCAAAACACTTCTGGTCCTGGGCGTTTCCGATAAGGGAGACACAACCTGTATTCTAGTCCTTGAAAGGGTGAAAAAACCTAGATCTGGGAAGTAGAGATGTGCATTCGTTTCGGAAAAATTCGGAATTTGGAACGAAATTTGATAATAACGAATCGATAATGATACGAATTCGCAACGGTATATAACGAATTTATTTCGGTTTACACTTATCATAAAAGAAAAATTTGAATAATTTATTAACTATTGAATTTGAAATGAACTATTGAATGGATCTTAATTTACAATACAAGTAATAGTCAGCAAAGGACTTTAAGAAACTAATTTTGTTTCACTGTTTAATTTGACTCCAATACTAAATCTGTGACACAGCTTTAAAATTTAACCCTAGCTTTTCTTTTAACAACAAAATTTGATTAATTGGTTTTATCTAGTGATCCAAAATGCGAATCGATCTCAATTAGGGATGCACCGAAATGGAAATTTGGGACCGATACCGAAAATGCAAAATGAGCTCGGCCAAAAAAACGATACCAAAAAGGACATATGTATATATCTCCGAAATGAAAATTTTGGAACAAAACCGGAAATTCCTTTTTTTTTTTCCCTATTTATTTTAAGAGGTTTTTTTTTAATAAATGTATTAATACTAGACTTTATTAAATTAATATAATGAATTTAAATTAATCCACATTAAAATGTTTAAGATATTTTTGTCCTATTCTGGTGGAGTTATTTTGCATCTAGTGCATACGTTCATGTGTAAAATTTTTGGACACACACACATTTTATAGTTGCAGAAGACATTTACATATCCCAGCAATTCAGAGAACTCTGCAACTATAATGTTATTTGCTGTGTGGAGGCTTTTATAAATTTTTTTGCCCTCCAACACAACTTAAATGAGTAGATGTATATCTATAATGGCTCAGATGGAGCCTAAACCTCAGTCTGTTTCTCTTAATCTATTAAGTGCAGACACTGCTGGCAGGAGGTCAGTGTTAAATCACTTGTTCCTTGTCACTGAGGCCAGACGTTACTGCTTGCACTGACAACGTGCATCATGCAGTTAACCCTTTGTGTGCAGAAATAAATGTGTAGCAGCTCCTGTCTCTTTCCAATTACAATTATCTTCAGTTAAGCAGCATTGAAAGTGCTCATTCAGTGTCAGCTGGGATCAGCAATTTTCGGCTGACCTTTTCGGCTGGTGTTTTGCTTTTGGGCCAAAACCGATAACCCTATTATTGGCAGAATCTATCGGTGGCCGAAATATCGGTGCATCCCTGATATCAACTATCGAATTGATATATGAAATTTCATATCGATACAAACGAAATTAGTTACGAAAGTCCGAAATGATTTAAAAACTGAACTAAACAAAATGAATTTTTCAGCCATGCACATCCATACTGGGAAGCTCTGTGTAGAGTTTGCAAGCTTTCAGCTCCTTGGCGTTTCATGGTCGTTACATAGAAAATCCTAAAGAGTGTTGCAGGAAGCAAGTATACAGCAGGCCTGTCAAACTTGCAGATGTTGTTGCCTACAATTCCCAGAATTCCCTGGCCATCTATTGCATTGAGGGGAATTGTGGGGATTTGTAGTTCATCTGGGGCGCTAGTTTGCAGATATTTACAAACCTTGCCTTTTTCTTATAACCTGTAAGGATTGTGCTTTTTTCCCCACTTTACTGTTCTGTATGGACCAGTCTTGGGGTTCATGACCCGGTATAAACGAAACCTCTCTAGCTACATGCTAGAACAGGTGTGGGCAACAACGTCCCTCCAGATGTTTTGAAACTACATTTCCCTTGATGCTCAGCTGCTCATTAGGTTTGCAGAGCCTGGAAGGAAATCTAGTTCCAAAACATTTGGAGGGCCAGGGTTGCTGACCCCTGATTTATAGGAATATTTAATATTGCGTCATTTTGCCGCCCTGTCCTGCGATACTTCTAATTAATAGAAATCCTACTGTCATTTTTTTTTTTTTTCCTGATCGATATTTATAAAATGTTTATCAGAAACAAATGACACCAGGATTTCTATTAATTGAAAGTATCCCAGGACAGGGCGGCAAAATTACACATTGTAATATTAAATATTCCTATAAATCAGGAGTCGGCAACCCTGGCCCTCCAAATGTTTTGAAACCATATTTCCCATGAGGATCTGCAAACCTAACGAGCAGCCGAGCATCACGGGAAATGTAGTTTCAAAACCTCTGGAGGGCCGTAGTTGCCCACACCTGCTCTAGAACTACCTGGAATACCTGACGGGATGTAGGTGTAGTAATTATTTTTTGTTTCTTTTGTTCTCAGGTTATTTTAGAAAATCGTATAGAAGAATGTAAGTTCCCACCAAGACCGGATGCCGTCTGCCGCTACGAGCAATGCTACGGCCAGCCCAAAACCCAGATCTATTTCACAGACCCCGACTTCAAGGTAAGTAAAGCCAAAGTACCTAAAGTTCCGACCTGTAAATAATCCCTTGTGTGAATTAACTACAACCTGCTTTTTGTGTAAAATAAAAAATTTAGTTAAAAATAAATTTTAAAAGTAATTGCTAATATTCAGATACTATTTCTGAGCTGTGCCGACCTTTACTGCGGGAGACTGACTTGAAGAACCCGTTGATTCCCGCTATGCGTGTTTCTGCTATTCCATCACGTGTACACGAGTGATAATAGTAATGCATTAAAAAAAGATGCTTTTTGTGACTTTGGGGGGGGGGGACCTTTTTATCAAATTAAAAGCAAAAACCTTCAAAAGGATTTTTTTTTTTTTTTAACAGGGACCTACAATTTATCCTGGAGTCTTTAGGCCAGAGATAGATAAACTCGGCACCCCAGATGGTTTTGTCTATGCATTATGTCAGGGGTCGGCAACCTTGGCCCCTCCAGATTTTGCAACTACATCTCCCACGATTCTCGGGTACTCTTTCGATATTTTTTTTTTTTTTTTTGAACCTCGTGAATGGGAAACGTAGTGCCAAAACCACTGGAGGGCCAAGGTTAGCCATCACTGCGCTGGAACGCCGGCTCCTGGCAAGAGCATTTATTCCGTACAGCAACCTAAATACATGGTCTGAACGTTGTCTCCTTGAATCTGCTGATGTTGCACAGAATGAAGGTTCATGCCAAGAGCTGCCGTTCCAGCGACTGATGGTTACCTTCCAGATATCTTGGAACTACATTACCTACCCACGCGGTTCGTTCAATGTAATGAGTACCAGAGCATTGTGGAAGATGTAGTTTGAGAATCTGGAGGGGACCAAGGTTAACCTTTACTACTCTAGCACGCCAGCTCCTGGCAAGAACCTTTATTCTGCGCAGATTCACGGATATGATGTTAGGACCACAAATCTCTGCTTTTGTTAATGTGAACCACCACCGGATGGTGTAATCTTCCACCCGGCTCAGTCTTGTGTCTGTTCTGCAGGGTTTTATTCGGATTCTGTGCAGCCGGTTCTGTAAGGTGGAGTTTCATATTTGCTGCTGGAAGAAACTGAAGACCCTCATCCACTCTGATAAAGTTGATAAGGTAAGAATGTGATATATATCAGTGTGTAGTGATTTTTTTTTTTTTTAATTTTTTTATTGGACTAACGTTACATTTAAAAGAAGAGCTTTCGAGAGTGTAACCTCGCTTCCTCAAACTGATCAGTTCCTAGATTTGAACATAAAGACATTAAAGGTCACATGGGTGGGGGATTTAGATGTCGTAAAAAGTGAGTCAAATGGTATGTTCAAAATGGGAAAATAAACACATGAGCGATCTTGGGCCCATAATAAAACCACAGTAACACTTGAAACTTGAAAGAAAAAAAAGGGGGGGGGAGAAAAAAACAAACACAAAACAATGAAGGCTGAAAGAGACATATGGAAAAAAAGAGAAACCAAGAAGAAGCAAAACCTTAGCCAGAATATAGAATGTTATGTGACATTATGATAATGGGTTAAAAAGACAGAATCCACCAGGAAAATACATAAAGGGTTATTCAAAGAGAATCAAAGTTCGGTGACTTTTCATTCCATGCAATTCGGCAATCCTAGTTCGCCGACCCTGCAATACACAGCAAGCACTGCAGGAAAAATCCACCACAAACCTGACGAACACTCACCGAAACCCGCAGAAACTGCTGGATTAACCCCGCCGAACACGCAGGAGAAACCCGACTAGCCGCCGATCACAGCGCAGAGCAGCCGCCGGAAAAACCTGACACGCAGACGAATGAGGTGGGGAAAGAAAACAAAAAAACCTACGCTTGAAAGTTTAAAATTTGAAACGCTGTTTGCAATAAAGCTGAAAATGTCTGGAATTTACACATAAGATCCTATGAATGATAATAAAAAGGTCTGTTACGCTTTTAAAAAAAAAAAAGGGAAGATTTGTTTGCAAAAAACCCCCCCAAAAATGCCTGACAAAAAAAATCTAAAGACTTTTTACTGAAGAATAGAATATTAAATGGTTTATTAGATATTGAATTAAAACTGGAATATTTTTAACATTGAAGCCTATGGGATTCGCCTGAATAAACCTGTTGCATGAAACCACCGAACAGCAGCGAATTTCGGCAACGTTTCCCATTATTTTCCCATTTTGAACATACTGCCGAGTGCATCCGATAAACCACTGAAAAACTGCCAAGCGCAGCAGACGATCCAACGAACAGGCGACCAACCACCAGAAAAAGCCAGAAGGGGTTAAAAAAAATGCATGGAAATGATATAGAAGATCCTATGAATAACACTAAAAATAAGTCATGTAAAAAAAAATCTGAATCAAAAATTTTGCCTAAAACCTAAATTATTAGACCTCTTTCTAAAAAGTGAAGAGTAAACGGATAAATTTTATTTTTTATTTTACACATTAAAACCTATCGGATTCGCCTTTTTTTAAACCTGTCCAGCGAACGCAACGAATATCTGCGCATTTCGCAAACTTTTCTCTGCTGTTCAGTGTCTCTGAATAGATTAACCATTGCTTCTCTATGGGGGATTTCCCTGGAAATTCTCCAATCTTTTGCGCATTGCCAGCTTTTTGAATAACCGAAATTATAGAATTTAACCAAGTATGACGATAAGTTAGAATTTTAATAATAAAGACTCTGAGGTGAGTATTGCTTCTCTTTCTTGCTTTATTAAACATAGCAGCAAGTGGCAACTAGCAAGAACTTTGAACTAATGAAGCATTTTATATTGAAGAGAAAAACCTATATAATAGTAGTAACATATATATATATATATATATATGGTATCTTCCGACATCCCTTCATTCCTTTGGACCGGTCCTCCTTCCTGTCAGTTCCCATCAAAACTAGACAACGCCCTTCCTACTTCCTCTTTCTTTGCTGTACGAGGTGATCAATGTAGGAGAGTAGTGAACCCAAAGGGCAATGCACAGGAAACAATGAAATCCTTCACGAGGCTGAGGAAAAAGAAGACCTGAGAGTGGAAGATATTGGATCCGCAGACCCAGTAGACAACAAACTACAACAGCAGAGGGAGTGGCGGGCAATACTCGCCTCAGAGTCTTTATTATTAAAATTCTAACTTATCGTCATACTTGGCTAAATTCTATAATTTTAATACATCGACTCTGAGGCTCCTATTGCTTGTTCAAACCTAACCCACAACTGCGGATGACCAATGAACAGGCTTAAAATTGAAAGATCGCAAGGTGGACTCCCTGGACCAGTCAGCTGATCGCAATAAGTCCTCCAAACGACAACCTGCCGAGACCGCGGAAGACGCCACCGCACTGCGAAGTGAATGAGCGCCAAATACCGAGGTATTAACCCCTGACAAACCCAACAGCCAGCGAAGCCAACGAGCAAGCGTAGTCGTACCCACTGGGGCGAAAGATCTAAACGAGCTGAAAAGAGAAGGTTAGGGACCCCTAAGTGTGGAGGTATGGGATTCATACACCTGGAGACACAGAACCGGGCATAAAGCCGGGCGTGAGGGAAATGCCGGGTAAAAGGCAGACGAAATGGATGTCTTAGTACAGCGGGAGATGTCAAAACGAACACCCCCAGGCACGAAAGAACGGGCCCGGAAGTCCCAATGCCCTGACATCGGCCACCCGTTTGCATGATATCAAGCAGAGAAGGGCCAGCAACTTAGCAGAGAGTTGACGCAAATTTAAATCCTGATTTAGAAGGCCATTGTGCCAGGAAATCAAGTAAAAGGGTGACGTCCCAAGTTACCGTATATCGCGGTAACTGAGGACGATCAGACCTGATACCCTTTAAGCAAACGGCAAACCAGAGGGTGCTTGCCTAAAGGCGTTCCTTGAAAACCTATATGATAAGCGGATAAAGCCGATCTATAAACATTAAGTGTGCGGTAGGCCTTGCCCTGATCAAAAACTTCTGTAAGAAAGTCCAGCACGAATCTCAAAGGAGCCTGGAAGGGATCCTGATCCCTTGACAGACCCCAATGATGCCAGATGAGCCAAGCTGACTTATAGCAGGCTCTAGTACCCGGGTCCCACGCATGGCGTAGGAGCTCTGTAGTTCTGACCGAAATCTCTCCGGCTCCCCTGGGCGTCCCGAGACCAGCGAGGGCAATAATAGACCGGAGCCTGGATACAGGAGCGGGTGATGGTGTCCCGAGGCGTCCGTCAGATTCGGGAGAGAACGGAGAAGGTCGATCAGGAGATCCAAAAGAATCGAACCATGGTTGGTTCCACCAAAAGGGAGTGATTAACACAATCTGAGCTTGTTGAACCCTGACCGTTCGCAGTGTACGTGCAATCAATTGAAATGGTGGGAAGGCGTACTGACGAGCCCTGTACCAATCCTGCTGGAAAGCGTCCGTTGCCTCTGCCAGTGGGTCTGGCCGCCAACTGTAGAAGCGCGGGAGATGGGCGTTGAGCCGGCAGGCAAATAGGTCCGTGTGAAACAGTCCCCACAGGGCCGCCACGTCGGAGAACACTGCCAAGCACAGACGCCAATCTCCGGAGTCTTCTGTGTGTCTGACGTTCCAATCTGCGGATTGGTTCGAGATTCCCGGAATAAACTGCGCTTGTACCTCGCTCTCGTTCTGAAAGCACCATTCCCAGAGGCGGGAAGCCATGGTCGTCAGAAGCAGGGAGCGAGGACCCCCCCAGCGAGTTTATATCTGACTGCCGGAAAGTTGTCCATCCGGAGGAGGACTGAGCGATGGCCTTGATCTTTGAGAAAACTCTGCAGTGCAAACAGCCCTGCCAACAGCTCCAAGCCGTTCATGTGAAATTGACGTTCCTGAACGGACCAGCGACCTCCCGTGGAGGAACCTTCGCAGTAAGCTCCCCAACCTGACCCACAAGCGTCTGAGTCATTTGTAATCGTCGGGGGAGACACCAGGATAGGCCTGCTGTTGCAGGAGTGGAGGTGAGCGATCCACCAGTCTAGGTCCAATCTGGCCTCTCCCGAGAGAGAGATCGGAGTGGAGTAGGGGAGACCTCGTCTGAGGAAAAGGGCCTTCAGGCGTTGGAGGGCCCGATAGTGCAGGGGTGCTGGCTTCACTGCCAGTCTTGTGGCTGCCAAAAGGCCGATCACGCGAGCAAGATCTCTTAAGGATGGGGTATATGCCTCCAAAAGGGACCAAACTTCGCGTAAGATCGATCGACATTTGTGTAGTGGCACTGAGAGAGACATCAGAACACTGTTCACTCCAAATCCCAGGAATTCCAAGGTTTGAGATGGAGAGAGGACTGACATCTCCTGATTGATCAGAAATCCCAGAGATTGGAAGAGGTCCACCGTCCACTGAACATGGAGACGCAGCTGAGTCTCCGAAGAGGCCATCATCAATACGTCGTCCAGGTAGTTAATGAGACGGACTCCTTTAGCGCGTAGCCATGCCACGACCGGTTTCAGCACTTTGGTGAAGCACCAAGGTGCTGAGGACAGGCCGAAAGGTAGACCACTAAATCTCCAGAGATCTTGATTCCAACGGAATTGTAGAAAAATCCCGCGATTCCTTGGCAATCGGGATGGTCAGGTAAGCATCCTTGAGATCCACCTTTGCCAACCAATCGTGGGGTCTCAACAGATCTTTGAGCATATGCATGCCCTCCATCTGAAAGTGACGGTAAGTCACCGACCCATTTAACTCCCTGAGGTTGATGACCGGGCGAACACCTCCGCCTTTCTTGGGGACCAAGAACAGGTTGCTCAGGAAACCTGAGGTTTCCCGCGGAACCCTTTCTATGGCCCCTTTCTGGTATAGTTCCGAAATCTCCCGATGCACCAACGTCCGCCCGTCCCCCGGAGAGGGATGGGGAGGGAAGCGTCATTTTGGTGCGGGGGAGAAGAAAACTCCTGAACAAACCCTTGTATAGTGTTGAGGACCCAAGGGTCCATGTAATGCGACACCATGCTGTGTGAAAAAATCTTAAACGACCCCCCCACTTTGGTCGTAGCCGGGTGTAGAAGGTGCAAAGGTACCTTTTTATGTCTGTAGGTCGCTTTGAAGAATGACCGCCTCTGGCTCCCCAGAATCCTCTGCCACGGCCGCGAGTGGGTGGGGAAGGTGCAGGAGGTGCGGCATTGGAGGGGTTGCCTCCCGCGGGACCTGAAGAGATGGGTTTTGCCCGGCCGGTAGCTCGGCCCCGATATCCACCGGCCCGTGGAAAAACCCCAGAGAACACCTTCTTGAGGGAATTGGATACTCCTTCCATCGTATTAAAGGCACCAGAATACTCGTTCATATCTCGCAAGAAGCCTTTGCCGAACAAAGCTCCATTAGCTGCAGCACCTAGCTCGTTATCTGCCACACCAACTAGCTGGCGGTCCATTTTAATAGGATGCATTTGCGCCGTTCAGAGGCTAGCGCCGTGTTGGCATTGCCAAGCAAACTCAGAGACCTGTGGGCCCAGTTGGTAATTTGAACGGGGTCCAAGGGATCACCTGACAATTTTGCTTGCTCTGCTGTATCCAGCAATTTAACCAGGGGTCCCATGGTGTCTAGCAGTTTATCCTGGCAGACTCTAAAAGCGTGGTCTATGCCTTTACTGGGGGTCCAGCCCTTCGGGGGTGACAAAATCCACAAAAGCTTTATCCACGTCTGGAGTTAAACCAGTCTTACCACTTGTGGTGGGACGTGGAGATTCCGCTTTCATGCGGTTATGAGTAGCCTTGTCTAGGGCTTTTCGCGCCTGTGCATCAACCCACTGTTCAACGTGGGGTAACGGAGACCATTCCGCCGATCTTGGGTGGGAAAGGTCTTCTGGACAGAAAAGGGGGTTCCCCAAAGGATCATAGATTCAAAAGCCCGTCCGGGCGTTATTTATCTCTACAGAGGTTTCTGCAAAGTCCTCGCAGAGGCATATACGTCTATAACATCGCTATTGTCATCCTCCTCCGAGTCCAGGTTAGTGTTAGTGCTCAGGGACAATAGCAGTGTCAGGATTAGAAACTTTAACCGCTTTGGTGTGAGCGGACACCGTGTGTGCAGGAGCACGTTTACGGGTTGCAGCAGCAGGGGATGGGTGCACGTGTCCCGGCATTGTTGCAGGGTTGCCAGCCTCTCCAGTCATGTGTCGTGCGTGTCTCACGGACTGTTTCCCCGTGGTGGTGGCCAGGGGGTCTCGGGGGGGGGGGCCTCACCGCGGTGAGTGTGTCACCTTGATCAGAAACCGCTAGCGGCGGGGGATCATCATTGTGACGAGTCTCCGCCATCACTTCTTTAAGAGAGCGAGTGAAGTCTGCTGACAGGACTGAGACTGCTTTAAACACTGCAGAGTCAATGGACGCCTGCATGTACGGATCTAAGGAGGAAGGCGGGGAGGGAGCCATCTGAGCCTGGATCAGGACGGGTGTGATAGGCTGTTGTTGCTCACCCGAACTGTCCTCTGAGGAGTGCTCCGACTCTTCCGCTGGGGAAGCTGGGCGCTGCAGGGTTTTGCCTCGTGGCATGGTGCCTGCTCGATGTCTGTAATGGCGCCGAGAGAAACCCTGCGCGTGCAGACCTAGCAGTGAGCCCCGTCCACTCGGCCAGCGAGCGCCTGCAGCGTCTCGGGCAGGCAGACGGAGGCACGCCGCGGTCTTTAGAGCCGATCGGAAATGAAAGTAATGCGAAAATAACGCGAGCGCTGCGGTTAAAGCCGGCGCTCGCCAAACTAACACAATTGAATAAGTTATACCCCAAAGTCAAACATGACTGTGTGTGTGTGTGTGTGTGTGTGTGTATATGTATATATATATATATATATATAATATATAAATGGAGAGAAAAGTTCGGAATACTTAACTAGTCGCTGAGCAGCTAAGAAAGAGGAAGTAGGAAGGGCGTTATATGATTTTGATGGGAACTGACAGGAAGGAGGATCGGTCCAAAGGAATGAAGGGATGTCGGAAGATATATATATATATATATATCTGTTACTACTGTTATTATGTTTTCTCTCTTATTCCATATAAATGCTTCATATTTTCAAAGTTCTTGCTAGTTGCCACTTGCTGCTATGTTTTAATAAAGCAAGAAAGAGAAGCAATAGGAGCCTCAGAGTCGATGTATTAAAATTGCACCTTACGAGGAACAATTCGGTAGCCAGATCGACTCTTTGAATAACCTCTTTAAATATTTTTGCATGTTCATGCTGTGGGGACGCAGAGTCTTTACACCGTCGCCACTGTAATAAGATAAGGTTCTTTGTAGGTTGCAATGAATGTCTCTCTTCAGGTGTTGTTTTACATTCCTTTAGGTTAGGGGGCGGCAACCTTGGCCCTTCAGATGAATGGGAACTACATCTCCCATGATGATCAGTCGCTAATCAGGTCGGCTGATCCTTGTGGTAAACGTAGTTCCAAAACAGCAGATATGTTGCCTACCCTTTCTTTTAGGGGTTAAAATGGCGTGTCCATTGAAATAGGACACGTCCTTTTCCTGCAGAAATCCTAGAGATTTGACGTATAATCTGATTAAAGGGAGAGATCGCTATAATCTCGTATACATGGTGACAATGTGTCCCTTTTATTCAGGTTTCTCAGGTGGATCATGAGAGCTGTTGTATAATTTCTACCGCCCTTTTAAATGTGAAATACGTTAAAGGGCAGGTTATAAACATCCACGACTTGGAAGAATCCGAGTATAACGTAAGAAGCGTCTTGTATTTTAACCCTTTCACTACCAAAACCAGTGGATACAGGATTTTTATAATAATAAAAACAAAAATTGACGTAGAATATCCCATTTGCATACACTTTTTTTTTATTTATATTTTTTTTATGCAAGATTCATGTGCTCCCTGGGGAGGAAAACCATTTCTGTTAAATCTCACTCCTGTCACCCTGTATTACTGTAAAGAAGCTACAAGGAGCAGCCCATACCCTCACTGTAACAAAAGCTCAAAACACTTTACTGCTGCATTACAGCAGCCAGGGAGAGGGGAGAGCTGTGGGGTCAGTCACTGCTGTACAGACTATGAAAATAAGATGGTAAATGGCGCAGATAATATACAAACGGACAGTCTTGTGTAGTAGCAAGGGCACATACGCACACTCCCAAGTGTGAATAGTAAATAGATTAGAACAGAAAATAGAGTCCTCGCGCTTGCACAGATAGTCCAATAAGTGAGTGGTACTTCAGGTGATCTAGAAAACATTATAGGAGACGCACATTTCAGGTGTCATAAGGCTGTACTGCGCATTCTAGAGCACTTGGTAATAAACTCACTTTTTTCTGAGCCCCATAAAGTCGGCTCTAAACTATACAGGCATAAAGTGGTAGATGGAAATCTCTCACCAACTCGTCCTACCGGCGACAATCTGCAGTGGTAACCTGGTCCATAGATGGATTATTGGATCCCCGGAATACACCACAAGTAAGGCGTCAGTAGGATTAATAAATGAATTTATTCTAACACTGACGCGTTTCGACCTGTTGGTCTTTATCAAAGTACATAAAATACAACAGGTCGAAACGCGTCAGTGTTAGAATAAATTCATTTATTAATCTTACTGACGCCTTACTTGTGGTGTATTCCGGGGATCCAATATTCCATCTATGGACCAGGTTACCACTGCAGATTGTCACCGGTAGGACGAGTTGGTGAGAGATTTCCATCTACCACTTTATGCCTGTATAGTTTAGAGCCGACTTTATGGGGCTCAGAAAAAAGTGAGTTTATTACCAAGTGCTCTAGAATGCGCAGTACATCCTTATGACACCTGAAATGTGTGTCTCCTATTATGTTTTCTAGATCACCTGAAGTACCACTCACCTATTGGACTATCTGTGCAAGCGCGAGGACTCTATTTTCTGTTCTAATCCACTGCTGTACAGAGATGAGATCCAGGGGGTTATGAGTGAAAACCCCTGTACAGTACAGATACAAGGTGTTACTGTAATTATCATACACAGGCATTATGCAGCACATACAGATACAAGGTGTTACTGTAATTTCCATATACAGGCATTATGCAGCACATACAGATACAAGGTGTTACTGTAATTATCATACACAGGCATTATGCAGCACATACAGATACAAGGTGTTGCTGTAATTGCCATACACAGGCATTAGGCAGCACATACAGATACAAGGTGTTACTGTAATTTCCATATACAGGCATTATGCAGCACATACAGATACAAGGTGTTACTGTAATTATCATACACAGGCATTATGCAGCACATACAGATACAAGGTGTTGCTGTAATTGCCATACACAGGCATTAGGCAGCACATACAGATACAAGGTTTTACTGTAATTATCATACACAGGCATTATGCAGCACATACAGATACAAGGTGTTACTGTAATTTCCATATACAGGCATTATGCAGCACATACAGATACAAGGTGTTGCTGTAATTGTCATACACAGGCATTATGCAGCACATACAGATATTGCATTGCTAATAATCTCATTGCGATCAATACAAACCCCCATAAACAGGAGATCTGAACATTTTATTATCTGCCTGCAGCACATTTACTGTATTTGACCCAATGGACATTTCTACCTGTATGCTGATAATGCAGACCCCCAGTGACATTGTGTGAGATCTGGGATCCATCTAGAGTTTAGAACCTTTCATCCCAGTGATATTTCTGTAAAGAATAAATGAAAAACTAAAAATGAGCATATACACTTTATTTTAATCTTTTAACGATCTCTGTGCAAAACCACAGTTTCAGCTGGTGTTGGCTACGCATCCCGCATTTTAAAGGTATATTTTTCAACAAAAAGCACTTGGTAGTGAAAGAGGTTAATCAGGCTCCTTTGTCGTAACCTGCTTTTGGCTATTTATGGGGGAACTCCCCCACCCCCAGCTCTATAATTACTTCTTTTTATGAATGAAGGTGGTATCAAGTGTTTATTAATTAATATTAAGCCCATGATGAGACTCCTTGTAATTTTGCATGAAAATGGGTAATTTTTCTAACAATCTCGTCATTTTATTTCTCTTAACTATGTTAAAATAATTTTGATCTCCGTATGTTTTTTTTTCGTTTTGGAACTACATTTCCCCTCAAAGCTGAGCATCATGGGAGATGGTTCCCAAACATCTGGGGGGGGGGTCAAGGTCCCTTAACCCGCCCCTGTCTTGAATCTTTGTGCATTTGTACAGTGTTGGGAAGAATTAATACATTTTTGTAATATTTTGCTCTTACAGGATTTCCTTAAGAGTGCCTGCCTCACCCCTGACTGCCATGGAAGGATTTGTCATATTGTTATCTATGATTCTACGGGCGTTGTAAAGTGTGAGGTCAGTATGGCGCGAAGAAACTCCTGTTCTGCGTTGCTTAAAGGGCAACTGCCCCCCAAAAATGTCCTTATTGTGTTTATGTGATGCTGCTGATATCTTAACATGTGCTTTGTTTTTCTCTTGTATGTTTAGTTAAGAAAATATTTTCCTGTGTCACTGGGACACATCCATTGTGTGATATTTTGTGTAGTCACACACACACACACACACACACACACACACACACACACACACACTATCTTTCCATCACTTGCTCCTCACTGTGTGGCTTTGGCCGCAGAATGGAGTGAATGGGTCAGAAGTTCACAAAACTGACTCCCAGCATTGCATGGTGTGGGATGTATTCAAAGGACATCAACAGGGGGTAGGTGAGAAGTGTTTTAAGCCCATTATCAGATCTCATTCAGCTGTCATCTCTTATCTCCGGTAGCATAGGAAACGCAATAGATCCTCTGCAGCCTTGTCTAAACAATCAGTTTCCCCTCCACATTGCCTCTTCACTATTTTGTCCTATACCACAGCTGTAAAGTAAATCTTGTCACAAGATTTTTGTAAGTTTTGCATCATGGGAAAAATCCTCAAATTGGAAGCAAGAGAGGAAAACCTAACTTTTTTTTTTTTTTTCTTGCAACTAATTCAAAGGGAGAAAACCAGCGTCATGTCTCTTGTCATGTCTCTTGTCATGTGTCTTGTCATGTGTCTTGTCATGTGTCTTGTCATGTGTCTTGTCATGTGTCTTGTCATGTCTCTTGTCATGTCTCTTGTCATGTCTCTTGTCATGTGTCTTGTCATGTGTCTTTGTTTGTAATGGACAAGTAATGTAGTTACATCTTAAGTGCTAGTGTCCCTTTTTAATCTGTCTTCTACCTGTGTCCTGCACGTGATGCTCTTTCTCTGCTGCAAAGTACCGGCTTCTCTTCCAGCCTTAGATTAGCGCGTTAGACTGGCACTAAGTGCGTCCGTTTTAACGCGCATCGCGACGCCTCCTCATTGAATTTTGATCATATAGGGAACCACACACGACGTTTGCGCTGACTTTTCACTCGTGTTACAACGGATGGGGACTCTTGGTCGGTGTCGACGCTAGGATGTGTGTCGAGACATGTCTACGGGAGTTCAGGAACTCAGATGAGCGCTTACTTGACATCCGTTACATGTGTAGGAAACAGACTACAAAACGCAACAGCTTCTTCAGTTTCCATGTTTCTTGAATTATTTTTTTTAATATTGATCTTAAACGTCAATCTATGCGCATGGTGTGGCGTCCACATGTACGCCCCGTGCAAAATCTGATGTGATACATGTGCTCGTGTGGCCCCAAACTAAGGGGGTTATTTACTATTACTAAGCTCCGAATTTCACCGAAGAGTGAATTTCATTATTCGGGGTGATTGTGGGGCAATTCATCTATTCACTAAGCTGTCGATTTGCCAAATACAGGCGAAATACGATGCAATTCAGCGGCACCGAAATTGCCCCATAGACTATCATGTCTTCTATTCACAGAACGCCGAATTCCAGTGAAATGCCCTAATTTCAGTGATTCCGTTCGACAGGTTTAAACGGGTGAATCCCATAGGATTCAATTTTTAAAAAAAAATTTAACCTCCCCTGGTGTTCCGATTCTGACTTCTTTTATATGTCAAAATTGTTACAATTTATTTGGCCCCATAGCGGTATTAGTGTGGCTCAGGCTTAATTTCATTGCCGAAAGCGGTAACCCCGAGCCACACTCGGACTGCCACTGGATATATACCTGTCCCCACGCTCCCTCGTTGTCCCCCGCAGTCTCCTCCAGGCGATCGCGACATCCTGTTTCCCTTCTCGCAAGGACCAGGAAGCAGGACTTCGCGATAGCGGAGGTCAGCGAGAAAGCGCAGGTAAAGGTATGTATCGAGCCCTAGTGTGGCTCGGGGTTACTGCTTTCAGCGGTGATATTTAACCCCGAGCCACACTCGGGATACCACCAGGGAGGTAATAGACCATTTATTCTTTTCATTGTTTTGCAAACCCTTTTTGTATATTTATTTTTTTTAGACTCCTTTATTTTTTTAAGACTTTTTTTTATTTTGTAACTGACCTTTTTATTTTTAGGAACTTTCTTTTTTTTTGACAGATTTTTACTGATTTATACTCCTATTAGGAGAATAGGAGACTTCCCTCGCCTTTTCTTTTAATTGGGCATAATTTACCAATGCCAATTCGGCAATTATCGGTGCAATTCGGCGGTTTTCTCCCGACATCCAATGTCTGCTTTGGCAACTCCAATTCTAGCAAAATACCGTAACGATTCACTAAATGGTGAATCTACTAGATTGTCAGCGAAATGGGCCAAAACGCAAAGCACTGAAATTGCACGCAATTTTGGTGGTTTGTGAATAAACCCTGTACAGTTTCATATGCAACTGGGCTTGCAAGCATCGTGTCCCAATAATTTATAATTTTTTCACGGAAGATAATGGTGAACAGGAAAAAATACATAGTGCAGTATATAATATATCAAAATTGAGCGAGCAGTGTCTGTATTGGTTACATTTATAATGGCTGAACCTCCTAAAATTAAGAAGGGTGCCTTTGTACTTACACAGTAGGGCCTTACTTTTTGTTGACACAAAATGTGTTCAAGATGCTCGCACAGTCAAGTCCTGTTCTCCAATGGTCCAGAAGCAAGAGCTGAGCTGTAGTGCAGACTTTTTTTTTTTTTTCTTCCAAAAAGGAATTGATAAAATACAGTGTGTCTCTTGCTTTTTATAGAGTCCCAGGGGTACACATGCCTCTCATTTACTTGTGGTAGCTTTCCCGGGTTCACCATTAACCAGCCAACCTGAGCAGGATATCTGACTCCAGTGGTTAGTGCTTGTGACGAAATCCGCTACTCAGCTGGAGTAGATTCGCCATTAACTCCGTCCTTGCCTTGGAGCACTGGGGGGTAGCATGCCAACCGAGGTGTCTGCCCTGGATGCAGTGAAGGCGGCTGCTCAGAATCAGCCAATCTGCTGGATGGAGCCTGTAATGTCGCTATTAAGAGGGCATCAATCCGCTGCTTGTCTCTGCCTGGATCCGAGAATACCAAGGCTCTGAGAATAGCCCTGTATCCCTCCCCAATCACTTAGTCGAGACAAAAGTGTAGGTTGAAGGTAAATCAGAGTGTATTTACAGTTGTGTTCAAAATTATTCAACCCCCAATGCTGTAAAGGGTTTTAGGGAATTTAGTGTACATTTGTAATTGTATTCAGAATGAAATCCTACAAGGACTTTTTAAAGAACCATATGTAACTAAAATGACATCAATTGGTTTTGTAATACAGTAGTAAATGTTTATTTTGTGAATTCTTCATTGACACAATTATTCAACCCCTTAAAGACTACCACTCTGAAGAACAGAGGTTCATTCAAGTGTTTTCAATCAGGTATTGAAAACACCTGTGGATGTCACGGAGCAGCAATAAAGCATAATAAGCACCAATTGGGCAGCTTTAAAATGACTGTGATACTCAGCTCCTTCTAGACATTTACTGGTGTGGTTACAAACATGGTGAAGTCAAGAGACTGGTCCAGGAAGACAAGAGGTGATTACTCTTCACAGGAAGGGCAATGGCTATAAGAAGATTGCAAAGATGTTAAACATACCAAGAGAGACCATAGGAAGCATCATTCGCAAATTCAAGGCAAAGGGCACTGTTGAAACGCTACCTGGTCGTGGCAGAAAGAAGATGCTGACTTCGACTGCTGTGCGCTACCTGAAGCGTAGAGTGGAGAAAAGTCCCTGTGTGACTGCTGAGGAACTGAGAAAAGATTTGTCAGATGTGGGTACTGAAGTTTCAGCTCAGACAATACGGCGCACACTGCGTAATGAAGGCCTCCATGCCAGAACTCCCAGGCGCACCCCCTTGCTGTCTCCAAAGAATAAGAAGAGTCGACTGCAGTATGCCAAAAGTCATGTGGACAAACCACAGAAGTTTTGGGATAGTGTTCTGTGGACTGATGAAACAAAATTAGAACTGTTTGGGCCCATGGATCAACGCTATGTTTGGAGGAGGAAGAACAAGGCCTATGAAGAAAAGCACACCTTGCCTACTGTGAAGCATGGCGGGGGGTCAATCATGCTTTGGGGCTGTTTTGCTTCTGCAGGTACAGGGAAGCTCCAGCGTGTGCAAGGTACCATGAATTCTCTTCAGTACCAGGAGATATTGGATGACAATGTGATGCAGTCCGTCACAAACCTGAGGCTTGGGAGACGTTGGACCTTTCAACAGGACAATGATCCCAAGCATATCTCCAAGTCCACTAGAGCATGGTTGCAGATTAAAGGCTGGAACATTTTGGAGTGGCCATTGCAGTCACCAGACTTAAATCCGATTGAGAACCTCTGGTGGGACTTAAAGAAAGCAGTTGCAGTGCGCAAGCCTAAAGAATGTTACTGAACTGGAGGCTTTTGCCCATGACGAATGGGCGAAGATACCCGTAGATCGCTGCAAGACACTTGTGTCAAGCTATGCTTCACGTTTGAAAGCTGTTAGTACAACATCCTTTTACAGTTATAAGTACTAAGGTTGAATAAAACTGATAATGATGTGAGCACAGAAAAGACATTTGTGCTTATTTCATTATAAATGTTATGTTATATTTGTCTGACCTACACGTGCCTCTTTGATTTAATTGTAAGCAAGATGACTGAATGATCAAAATTAGGGTTGCACTGATACTAGTATCGGTATCGGGGCCGATACTGGGTACTGCAGGAGTACTTGGTACTCGTGCAGTACCCCCCGATATTTTTACCGATACCGGAAGCCGGCATTGAGCCGGCTTGCCGGCATCCGAGGGGCTGCGGCGGCTGTCCTCTATCGGCATTCGGACAGCCGCCCCTGCAGCTGCTCACACAATACTTACCTTCCTGGGCGCCGCTGGGAATGTCTCCGCGCGTGCGCTCGTTGGAAGGACCCCAGCCGCAACCACGTGGGACCATGTGATCGCGGCTGGGGTCCTTCCAACGAGCGCGCGCGCGCGCGGAAACTTTCCTGGCGGCGCCCAGGAAGGTAAGTATGAACACAGTGAATGCTCTATCAGCATTCGGACAGGCCTTGTAGTTGCTCACTGTGTTCATACTTACCTTCCTGGGCGCCGCCGGGAAAGTTTCTGCGCTCGTTGGAAGGACCCCAGCCGCGATCACATGGTCCCACGTGGTCGCGGCTGGGGTCCTTCCAACGAGCGCACGCGCGGACACATTCCCAGCGGCGCCCAGGAAGGTAAGTATCGTCGCTGGGGGGGCAAATCCATGTGTGAGCTGGGGGCAAATCCATGTGTGAGCTGGGGGCAAATCCATGTGTGAGCTGGGGGCAAATCCATGTGTGAGCTGGGGGCATCTCCATGTGTGAGCAGGGGCATATCCATGTGTGAGCTGGGGGGCAAATCCATGTGTGAGCTGGGGGGCAAATCCATGTGTGAGCTGGGGGGCATATCCATGTGTGAGCTGGAGCAGTATCCATGTGTGAGCTGGAGCAGTATCCATGTGTGAGCTGGAGCAGTATCCATGTGTGAGCTGGAGCAGTATCCATGTGTGAGCTGGAGCAGTATCCATGTGTGAGCTGGAGCAATATCCATGTGTGAGCTGGGGCATATCCATGTGTGAGCTGGGGGCATTTTTATATGGTCTGTTCTTATTGGAAAGCGTCACATGACATTAATGAAAAGTATCGGTACTCGGTATCGTGAGTACTTTTAAAAAGTATCGGTACTCGTACTCGGTCTTAAAGTGGTATCGGTGCATCCCTAATCAAAATCCATGTCAAACTGGCCAAAACACTCAATTTCAGTGGGGGGTTGAATAATTTTGAACACAACTGTAGAATGGGAACAGACAGTGCTTATATACATTATACAGCCATGCACATTCAGACTTCCCTCCCACCCCAACAGTTCTGATTGGTTCCAGGACCACTGCAGGCTTCCTTCAGGTCCTCTTCAGGCTTCACTTTGGTCCACTGGTTGTATGCAGATGAAGTCTTGACCCCACAGTGACCACACACAGTGATTTACATAACCCTTTGTAAAGGGAATCCGATAGTGGGTGGCTGAGACAATGGTGACTCTCAACCTTTCAGACATGTAAATAGATAATCAAAGAGAAAGCACTTTTGCATAATCCACAATTTACTCAAACCTATTGTACATTCTATACGAAGGAAAGCATTTGCCACTAGCAGCCGGTAGTAATCTTTAAAAAAAACCACATTTAATTAAAGAAATATAAGACTTTTTAAAACTAAAAATGAGCAATTTACAATACATTTAAAACCACACAATATAACTGAACATAAAGTCTTTTGGAGTTTGAAGCGTGGAGCGCTACATCAGTGACTGATACATTGTAGCAAGCATGTACTCCATGGTTACTAGCAGGATCGGTGCAGGGGAAAAACATGATTAATTAGAAGTCTAGCAACAGTTTTACACTAAATCTAACAAGGGAATTAGTTCCTATAAATAAAGGGAAAACGAAATATAACAATATAAGAATGAAATTAAACTAAATAAATCCTGTGGCGGCCAATCTGTCACCGTGCTTACATCAGCATTTACTATATAAACCTAAATTAGAATCCCCACAACATATAAGGATATATTTACCCAACAGAAGCGTTTCACTTTATCTCTGGCTCTCTGGATCCACCGCTCTTTTCGACTTAGAGTTCACTGTAGTTTCAGTCGTTGTCTAGCGTTGGTTTTACTGTCTTACTATCGGAGTTCGAAGGACATTCGTGCCTTGGTATATTCGCTGATGTTGCTCTCAGAGGAGAAACGCTGAATAGCTGCAGCTCACTTATGTTACGAAAGAAAAATGCTGCACGCGGGTCCTGATTGGATTCCATGGGAGTGTGGATCACAGACCTCGATGATGCCCGGGTTTACGCTCTGTGTCTGGAAATTTACCTTCAGGGGTGGTTGGGTGTTTTTTTTTTTTTACTTCATTATGTGTATGTCGGGTGTTGTGTTTTTTTTTTTTAACCTTTTAATCATTTTCCTCTCTGCAGTTTGAAGATAAAACGGTCAAAAAGAAAGAACCGCAAAAGTCTTTGTTTAAACAGAAAGGGAATAGGTAAGTGTGCCTGTTGGATAACTTTTAATTCCCTGTATTAATATATAGCGATTTCAATACATATAGTAGTTAACATGCCCCTTTTAGTTCAGTTTAAAAGATATGCTACATATCCTCTTGAAAACTAGGAATTTTGTTTGTAAACAGCCACACCCTTAGAAAGAGGCCCCACATACCTTGTTGCCGGCCAGATTAAGAAAAAGAAAACCTCTTTGCCCTGTCAATGTAAATGAATTGTTTGAACTGTGTCTGACATTGAAAGTGTTTATTGGTCTGTAATCTAAGACTCTGTCCGTCCTACATACTACAAAAGACTTGTAAGATTGCAAAGCGTCAGAAGAGAAACCTTTTTGAGCAGCTACTGTGTCTTTCTTTTCTCCACTTAAGTGTTTTTTTTTTATTATTATTCTTGCTGGGTCAACAGACATTGCCACAGATCTCCATCCTTACAAGGCTGACCAGTCCTGTTGATGGTTCAATGTAACCATTTCAGTGCAGTGTTACTGGGAGGAAGAGATTCGGGGCCGATGTTATTTAGTGGGGGGGGGATACTATAGGCCAGAGGTCCGCAACCTTGACCCATCAGATGTTTTTGATCTACACCTCCCATGATTCTCGGCTACTAGTTAGTTTTTCAGAACCTCCTGGGAAATGGAGGTCCAAAACATCTGGAGGGAGAGGGTTATTGAGCCCTGCTCTAGTCGCTGTGACCATTAAATTGTAAAATTGCATTGAGCGCACTCTCCATGGTGGTCTCCGAGCGCTGATCTCTGCTTCAGCATAGTTTTTTTTTCTATCACCAAGTGGGGTGCTTTTTTTTTTTTTTTTTTTTATGGTTGGGTCGAACGAGGCTGTATATTCATGCAATGGTTATTTTTTTTTATATTATTTTTTTTTAAGTGGGACCCGTTAATCCATTCAATGTCGCACTTTCTAAGCGGTTTCTGTTACATTTTTTTACGCCTTAAAGATTTTCCATTCGAGAGGATAACATGGCCAATCCTTGTTCTCCTACAGCTTTCGATAGGAGCACAATACATAGCCCAATAAATCCCTGCTTTGTGTATTCATGTCATTGTTGTAGGAATATCGAATGGCCATTTTCCACATCGGTTAAGTTGTTGTTCATACAATGCTACCACAACGTTCAGATTCCCTCTGTACACAGTGGCTGCTGTGCTGCTGCTGGGTAATCTATAAAGTGAGTTATTAATCCTTTACCCTTTTTTTTTTTTTTCTCATCAGTAATAAAAAATCTAAAGTAAAGACTGAAAATAAAGCTGAACATAAAAAGATAACCCAGAAAGACACCATAAAAGTACAAGTTGACAAAAATGATAAGCAAGTAACCTGTAGAAGTGATGACAAAGGTAAGCCGAACATAACCTTCATTACTATGATTAATTGCTGTCTAATCTATTTTCTGACATGCTGCTAGAGCCGAAATGCAATTTTTTTTTGTTTTCGTTTTTTCCCCTTTTCTTTCCTCCTTTTTTTGCTATTTTTTTTTCTTTCTATTTTATATAACCATATTTGTGTCACCTAATCAAGGCCAGAGCTGTCTGTTCTCTTTTGTGGGTCTGTCAAACTGGATGACCCGCTGATCTGTGATGGCTAACCCCAGCCCTTCTGATTTGGGCCAGATTAACATAGGGCCTGTTGCTTTCATCAGCCTGGCCTGTACCCAATTGTTTAGAGGCAAAATGGGGATGGGGACACACTTTTATTTATCTTTTTTTTTTTTTAACCAGTGTCCGTTTAATTCCGTTCTCTTCTACCACAAAGATATGAAATGCATTCTTTTTTTTTACTTTGATTTGTTCTTTCCATTCATCCCAGATTTGTGTGCATTTTGTCCCTCATACCTTTCCAGTCTAACGTCCCCGATCTCCCACCAATCTCCCCAAAATGGAATTCAGTAGAGGCCTCGGTGTCAAAATAACTATCACCAGGCGTTGAAACACTTGTGATCCACTGATCTATCGTCTCATTGGTTTATTTTGTCAGTATTCCACTGGCAGACTGTTTTACACTGAAATATTTTCCTCTATTGGGACTGTCCTACTCCCTGTATTGTCTGTACAGCATCAGCTTGTACCCAGAGCACCCCATCCCACCACAAATATGAAAAAAATGCATTGCATCTCTAGTTCATTTTATGTTTAAAAACACACAAACAATGCGAAACCTATATTTAAATTAATGCTATGTTTATTAAGTAAATTTAAGACTATGAAAGATATTTTGTACTATATAACATATTTATGGGGGACTTACGAGATGTAACAAACTACAAACATTATAGTTTTGGCCTTAAAATGGCTATGATCTGGGCAACCTTTTGGACTCTGAGTCATCCTTCGCCTGGCAGAAGAGAAAAAAAAAACCCTGTGGGAGAAACCTCTGGGGAACCATGGCAAGAAAGGACTGCCCTTCCTTCTGGGCATTAAGGTTACTGCAAGTTTTCTTGTTCAGTTTCAGGGCGGGCTGAGTCGAGCAGTAGCAAATATCTCCTACCCCCTCTGCTCAACTCACCCAATGCAGCACTCTAAAGGGTCTATTCACAAAGCACCGAAATTGCTATTTTGCACATGGTCACGTATTTTGCTGAAAATTGAGTCATTTACAATCCCATAAAGATCTTAATCTGCCCCTGATGTGTCTTTGTCATCTTGAATTCTGTAGTTCTAAAACACCTGGGGTGCCACAGTTCACTGTCATACATCTGCGAGATGCTTTGTGCTCTATTATGTCTTTCACATTTTTCATGCTATAGTCCTAGACCAATCCTGTGTCGCTTTTTTAATTGAGGAAGAAGGCTGGTGAGCCTCCCTGCTCCCCTTTTTCTGTACTGACCCCGCCTGGGAGTTATTGTGACTTTTTCTCTCGTTTCGTTTATTTGTAGTAAACCATCAACACGCCATGCCTTACGAGATCATGCTAGCTCACATAGCTCAGAAGGAGGAACTGCTTATTAGTGGCCTCGGTGACACCAAAAATTTCCAGGACCTGTTAGTCTTATGGGAGGTTATAAGTCGGGAAGATCTCGACACCCTTGCCCTCCAGCCTTGTAGCTCTGCGAGCGAAGAGATGGCGCTCCTGTTGAAATACCTCTACAGACTTAACAACCGAGTGAAATCTCGTGTCTTCCTCTACCTTCTGGGAAAGTGCGAAGCTTTTCTATCGATGGAGCTTTTAAACTGGTTAATAATGATTGAAGACAAAGGTATGACGGACTGCTTTTCCTTAAAATCTTCTCGTCAATGTCTCATGCAGGTATTAGATCTGAGCAGAGTTTGCGAGGGCCCTGAGAAGGGGGCAGCAGCGTAAGTGTCCTGCCCTACAGTGGGTCTCTGCTCAGGTCACACAATCACCCAAAAAGGGCGGCCATAACTGAAATGCCAAGGCAGCCTCCTCCGCACGAGAGGAATCACAGCCCGCGATGATGGTTTCGGTCTTATTAGTCCTCGTCGGGAGGGCATAGTAGATGCTTTTCTAGGCACCTCGAGCGAGGGGTCCCCGTTAAGATTACCCTGCAAACTTGGTGAGGGTCCTCCTGAGAACAGGCAGCGTTACAAGGTTTGTGTGGGTCCTCCTGAGCATGGGCAACTGCATAAGTGGCCTGTCTGGTGGGTATTAGATCCGTGCTCCTGCACCCCGTATAAAGCTTGTAATTCCACAAACATCTTTTATATATTTAAAGTTTATACCTGTGTGTGTGTATATATATATATATATATGTATATATAAACAATATATCATAATCCTCATCATTTATATAGCGCCAACAGTTTCCGCAGCGCTTTACAATAACCAAAGGGAAGGAGATACAGATAAACTGACATAGGAAGGAAACAAGAGGCGTAGAGGGCCCTGCTCATAGGAGCTTACAATCTAGATATTATGAAGCCTGTTTTTAGCGCTAGCTTGGGGAGCATACAGAGTAATTAGGACTAAGTAACGCTAATTACTCACTGCTGTTGCGGCGAACAGTGGCCCGATCCGCATCTTCTGGCTGTCGGGAGCAGAGTTAGACTGGGGGGGGGGGAGAGTCTCCAGTCTCCCTCCGCGATCACTCAGTCGACCTGCAGGATCTCACGAGAGGTGGGATCCTGCCAGTCATGTGACTCGGCAGCAGAAGCCTGGAGGTGATGCTTGTGACGGCGCTTTAGCGCTGCCCCAAACATCCTGGAGTCTAGCAGCCGCTACGGGGCAGGCTGCTGGATGCAGCACCTCCCTGCAATCTACTGGTAAAATGGGGACGCTAAGGGGAGATTCGCGAACGCCAATTTTTCCCCTTGGCATTCCTGTTTTGACTGTAGGCAGCTGATAGGTCCCATAGAGTCGATCTGCCGTTTCACAGGAGCAATGCAAAGGAATTTTGTTTATGGAACAGGAAATTTGTTTACATTTGTGCCCCAGAACATGCCCCTCAAGTTTCAGCACGTTGGGCATGATACCAGAGGAACGTGTCTGAATGACCTCTCCCCAGCTGATCCTACACAAAGACCAGAACTGCAGTAACTCCATTTGGCCAGCAGATGGTGACACCTGTCTGCCACATAGGTTATTACAGACAGAATTACAGAATATTCCCAAAAATGTCTTACTGTATAATTAATTAGAAACCAGTAATTTTGGGGGGGGGGGAAATGTTTTTTGACGTTTTTATGAAAACCCCTTTTGTAATGAAGGGGTTAAAGTCACTGAAATATCTCCCTCCGTTGTTGCAAGCAATCTTGAATGGAGAATAGGGGGGGGGGGGATTGTTACTCCTTTTAAGAAAGAAAAACCGCCGGGTCGCTGTTTGCAGGAGCTGTCCCCGCCGCCTCGTTGCACTTTCCTTCTTGGATAGCCGAAGTTCACCGTGGTTGCAGCAGCTGTGATTGTCACTCTTGTACGCAACTACCTTTTAGCTTCGTTGCCGCCGCAGCGCGGGGCGAATAACCCGTACGCTTTCTAAGTCTCCTCTGCTGTTTTTTTCCCCTCAGGTTTTGAGGCAGCCGCGAACTTTCAGGTCAGCAATATGGATATCCTGAAGAAGCTTAACACGGAGGCCGTCACTAATCGATGGAACGCAACGTATGGGAAGTATTTAAACGTCACCATCATGGAGAGCGGCATGGAGGGAGTGATCGGTATAGTAACGAAGGTAGAAATACTCCAGCGCTTCATATGGTTCCTAGAAGAGAACCGAGGCACCATCTCTCTCCACGGATTGGACGAGGCCCTAGATTTATATTTTACAGAGATGGGTAAGTGTTTCCTTGGCAGCAGAAACCGTTTTTCTTTCTCTTTCATGTAGTTTCCTTTTATCTATTCACTTTGCACTCGGCTGGTGTTTTCTTTTAACGTGCGCCAGTCATGGACAGGTTTGCATATTCTCCAATGAAACCTCATCAAGGCATTTGGCAAAACCATATCAAGTACCAAATCGCCTAAATATTCACTCTATTGTTTTTTAAATTGGTTTGACCGTAAGATGCCCAGCTACAAATGTTACTCCGGTGTGGAATAAGACAGAAAAATACTAATAAGTAATAAGTGTTTCGCTTTTTTTTTCTTCCAGATACGCCGTATTATAATTTTAAACCCAAGTCCGTGAGTGAGAGCAGTTCTGTAAGTTTTTGCCTCTTCTTCTTGAGCGTAATTCCCGATTTGCGTGTTCCTTTTTGTGACCGGGCCGTGCGTCCTGTCTGTAAAAGAACTCTGTTCCACGAGGGAGCTTTCTGTATTTTAACTCTGTAACCTGATATCAGTCCTCTGCCACCCCCATTGTAAAGAACCAGCAGTAAGTCCCACTCCTTGCTATAGACAAGGAAGATGAGGAGCAGAAAGCTGAGTGCAGACTGAATAAATAGTACGAACTCCTCGTAGATAGAACACCGTTAAATGGTTCAGTTGCTAAAATGCTGCTTTTATCAGGCTGGATTTATAAAGGCTCCCTTTAAAACCTCATGGCATGCTCTTTTAGACCAGTAGATTCCAACCCTGGTCCTCATGTAGCTCCTAACCGGCCAGATATTAAGGATTCCCTTGACTCCTGCAATCACTGAGCAGCAAATCCTATCAGATGTGCTTCACATATCCTGCAAACCTGGCCTGTTAGGGGGACCTGAGGACCAGGGTTGGGAACCAATGCCTTCAAGTGTAATCCAACATTCGTATTGGCCATTTGCAGAAGGAGACCTTAAACACACTGGACATTGGGCAAACAAGACTAATGCCCTGTCGGATGCCCAGATTGCTCATAGGATATCTCCAAATTGCCTAATGTGAGGTTGGTTCTATGGCTTTAAGGACCATGGGAGGAGGTCAAATGATTCCCTTCACTGCTGGCCCTACACTAGCATTCTGCTTCAGTGCGACCAATCACTGATGGATTCTGCCCAGGCATTTTGGATGGGCTTGTACCTACACCAGGGGTCAGCAGCCTCGGCCATCCAGATGTTTTTGAACTACATTTCCCTTGAGGCTCTTCCAACGACGTGCATAAATGAGCATCATGTAAGTTGTAGTTCCAAAACCTCTGGAGGGCCAAGATTGCTGACACCCGACCAGAGGGCTAATAAGTTAGAATTCAACCCCTTCTCTTCCAAAGTGGTTTTCCATAGAACCACTGGCAGGACCCAGTGGATGTATGGAAAACTCCTTTCCATTACCCACAATGTAAAAACCTTTGCATCCATGCAAAAGATTTTTACAGTCCATGAACCCTAATCAGAGTTACATTACGCAGTGACTCCCAGCAGTCTGGAGAAGTCACAGAATGTCCGGCTCTCTGATTTCTGGGCTGCCGGGGTCCATGCCGCTCCACTGCTTCCATCTAGACCTACAAAATTCCTCCTCTCCTCCTCCCCCCCCCCCCCCTTCACTTTTATCACTTCTCGTATTCGAGCTGTAGCGGATCTCATCACACGGTTTCCTCCCCTCGGCGTCTTTTTTTATTTTTCTCTAATATTAAATATACATCTTATGCATGTGCTTTTTTTCTTTTATTTTTGCTTTTGTATTTTAGACTAATTGTATCAAAGTGAAAAACAAACACAAGAAAAAGAAGCAGAAGCTGCCAAAGGTGTTTTTGTGTTTTTTTTATTTTTATGTTTATTTTTGCTTCCCTGCTTTTCACTTTATGTCCCGTCCCTTACCTGTCCCTTACCTGTCCCTGGCGTCTTGGTTTGTCTAGTGCAGTGTGTTTTGTCGCTAGTTATTCAAAGTGCTAGTCCGGGGCATCTTAACCAGAAAGGTCTGAGGAATTGTGTGTGGTTTTTGTTTTTATGGGTTTATTCATTTTTCAAACGTTAAACTTTCTCAATTACATGCTCTGGTTAGCTCACAGCCAATGACTGTGCGTGTCTGCTGTATTCACTCAGCCAATGACTGTGCGTGTCTGCTGTATTCACTCAGCCAATGACTGTGCGTGTCTGCTGTATTCACTCAGCCAATGACTGTGCGTGTCTGCTGTATTCACTCAGCCAATGACTGTGTGTGTCTGCTGTATTCACTCAGCCAATGACTGTGCGTGTCTGCTGTATTCACTCAGCCAATGACTGTGCGTGTCTGCTGTATTCACTCAGCCAATGACTGTGCGTGTCTGCTGTATTCCCTCAGCCAATGGTTTGCCTGTGTTATTCAAGATCATATTTAACCTCTTGGTGAGGGTTAACACATACGATTTTAAGGACCATTTGGTTCAAGATATCAGGCTTGCGAAATCCATTCTGGCTCTAGATCGACCGTTGGAAGATCCTGCTTTTTGCTTTTTTTTTTTTTTTTTTCTTTTCTTTCGCTTTTACTTTCAGCATCGCTTTTCCTTGAGCTTTCGCTTTTCCTTGAGCTTTCGCTTTTCCTTGAGCTTTCGCTTTTCCTTGAGCTTTCGCTTTTTCTTGAGCTTTTGCTTTTTCTTGCTTTCGCTTTTTCTTGAGCTCTTCTCTTTTCGCTCTTCTCTTTTCGCTCTTCTCTTTTCGCTCTTCTCTTTTCGCTCTTCTCTTTTCGCTCTTCTCTTTCCGCTCTTCTCTTTCCGCTCTTCTTTTCGCTCTTCTCTTTTCGCTCTTCTCTTTTCGCTCTTCTCTTTTCGCTCTTTTTTTTTCGCTCTTCTCTTTTCGCTCTTCTCTTTTCGCTCTTCTCTTTTCGTTCTTCTCTTTCCGCTCTTCTCTTTCCGCTCTTCTCTTTCCGCTCTTCTCTTTCCGCTCTTCTCTTTCCGCTCTTCTCTTTCCGCTCTTCTCTTTCCGCTCTTCTCTTTTCGCTCTTCTCTTTTCGCTCTTCTCTTTTCGCTCTTCTCTTTCCGCTCTTCTCTTTTCCCCCTTTCTCCCCTTTCCCCTGTCGCTCTTCCCCTTTCTGGAATGGCTCCTACAATAAAATGGGGAATTGAGTCATATTAAACTTAAAGAGAAGTCCGTTATTTTAACGGACAGCAGCGCCGCAGCTTGGAGGATCACTGCCTTTCCAGCGGCTCCTTACAGCATCATGACAAGTGTGATCCCGAACATAAATTACATATTACAATCATACATCATGTATCAGCGTCATGTTCCGCAATGTCATGTGACCGAGAAAACCCTATCATGGTGGAATCGTTTGTTTTTCCATCCAAGGGAAACTAAAGGCAACGCTCTAAATGACATGTAGGCAAGAAACCAAACCTTTTAATGTAGGTGTTGGTTACATCTCTAAAAACTGAGAACCGCAAGAACACAGGGCTCGCCGCAAGCCTTTACTGTCCTCTAGACCAGTGGTTCTTAACCTTAACAGGCCAGGTTTGCAGGATATGTGAAGCGCAGCACAGGTGATATGATTCGCTGCTCAGTGATTTGCCGGATTCAGTCTGCATTTTCCCAAGGTAATCCTTAAAACCTGTCCTGTTCGGGCGACCTGAGGGCCTGGGTTGAGAATCATTGCTCTAGACGACTACCTTATCACAGAAATGTTAACTCCTTCCCCTTATATCTTCCATAAACATTACATCTTATAATAAATATAATTGTAAGATTAGCATATGCATAATCATAATTATGCAAATTATATTTTTAACCCCCTTAAGGACCAAGGGTCTTTAAAGTCAAAGAATTTATGACAGAACAGTTTTCGTCATTGGTCTTTAATGGGCTAATGAGTAGAGGATACTAAAGGGTTAAAACAGCAGGTGGTGGGAGACTTGCTAATCATTCCCAAATCCGGTCCACTCTCCTGTTTTAACCCTTTTAGTTGCGTTTAAAATTTCCCCTGAATCCAGCGCTGCTTTGCCTCTGATCTCTACAGGATGTGACAGGCTTCCAGCTCAGTGTGTCATGTGACTGCAGGGGGGAGTGGCTATGTAATCCAGCGGCTCTCAATGCAGGAAGGTAAACCATTGGATGGGGCTGGAAACCTGAGCTGAGGGCTCCCTGTGCTGAGGGTCTAAGCGGGGCTAAGCTCTTGCATCTGGCTGGCTGAAACGGCCCTTCAAATTCCTCTTAATTTTGCAAATCGCAGCGTTCCAGTCGCCCCAATCAGATGATGTATGTGAGGCGCACGCATGTCTGCACATATTGCAGGGGGGTTTCAGAGTTTAGTTACTTTGAGGCTATAAGTGTGTGTTTGTATATCTTTAAGACGTCTCCACAGGTGCTGGAGCTTTTCTCGTGTAATTCTAAACATGTCTCTCGTTTTCAGGCGGTCTATACGTTATCCGGCGGCCTGAGCACTAGGTCGCAAGAAGAGGACATCCTTACCGAAGAGGATATGTTGTGAGTGTTGCCCTGCCCGCTGTCACATTGTTTTCTTCTTGATACATTCTGTAACACAAGACGTTTAATATCTTCCCTTACAGTAAGAGTTAAAGTACCAACAAGTTCCGTAGCGCTGTACAATGGGTGAGACAGGAACAAAAATACATTGGTTTTTTTTTGTTTTGAGAAAGTATTGTTACCAGGAAGGA
The DNA here is from genome assembly GCA_009667805.1 of Leptobrachium leishanense. NCBI lineage: Eukaryota > Metazoa > Chordata > Amphibia > Anura > Megophryidae > Leptobrachium > Leptobrachium leishanense. The sequence goes on along the minus strand of CM019064.1, from coordinate 28,285,100 downwards.
TACATTGAGATTTCTCTCGTTTTCAAGTATGTCCTGGGTGGCGAGTATGTACCGTTAGGTGTCTTGCCCATGGACACTTACTGGAGAGGTGCTCTTGCCGGGATTTGAACCTGTGTCTCCACGGTTATAGAGCAGTGATGTTACCGCTAATACACCCAGCCGGATTTGCTATAAACGTTTGAGAATTCCTTATCTGAAATGCTTGAGACCAGATGTCTTGTGGTTTTTGGAATATTTGGGACCGGAGTCTAAACTTGAAATACATTTCATACACCCCTTATACCAGGGCTGTCAAACTCTGGGCCCCCCCCCCAGATGTTTCTAAACTACAACTCCCATGATTCTCTGGCCATCTATTGCATTCAAATAATTCTGGGAATTGTAGGCATCAACATCTGGGGGGCCAGAGTTTGATATCCCTGCTTTCTACGCACAGCCTGAAGAGCATTCTATAAGAGATTTTTAATCATTTTGCCCCCTGTCACATGAGGTCAGGGGTGGAATGAGCTACATGTGCCTAGTGTGTCACCCCTCTCCTCTCAGATTGTAAACTCTCGAGCAGAGTCCCCTCTCCTCTTAGATTGTAAACTCTGGAGCAATGTCCCCTCTCCTCTTAGATTGCAAACTCTGGGGCATTGTCCCCTCTCCTCTTAGATTGTAAACTCTGGGGCATTGTCCCCTCTCCTCTTAGATTGTAAACTCTGGGGCAGGGTCCCCTCTCCTCTTAGATTGTAAACTCTGGGGCATTGTCCCCTCTCTCCTCTTAGATTGTAAACTCTGGGGCAGGGTCCCCTCTCCTCTTAGATTGTAAGCTCTGGGGCAGGGTCCCCTCTCCTCTTAGATTGTAAGCTCTGGGGCAGGGTCCCCTCTCCTACTGTTCTGTGTGTTGAACTTGTATGTATATTTGTTACTGCCTCACCCATTGTACAGCGCTATGGCACTTGTTGGTGCTTTATAAACTTGTAGCTGTAACATGTCATGTCAGAGCTCCGTAAAGATTTTGGATAAAGGGTAATCGCCCTGTATTTGTGTCTAATGATCCAGTTTGTTTATCAGTATCCATGGGATGGACGTAGCACAGATCCGCATTTCCCATGATGCACCACCAGGCTGAGAACTGCCTGTGCATCGTGGTACATCTGTAGGGAAGCCAAAGTTGGCCTACACCATGGCTGTCAAACTCCAGCCCCCCGGGTGTTTCTGAACTACAACTCCCATAATTCCCCTGCCATCTCTTACATTGGAAAAAGTCTGGGTATTGCAGGTCTCAACATCTGGGGGGGGGGGGGTGAGTTTGACAACCCTAGCCTACACTATATCCTGGGTTGCATTTCTATAAGAGGCTTATTGTTGTAATAAGTGTATTTTATGTTCCTTTTTACAGCCGGCTGCTGCGGCTTTGACGCTCACATAGGATTGATGTTCTTGGTTTTTGCACATCTGTATCACGATACATTTCTAATGCATTCTAAGGGTGTACGTATGTTTGTTCATCCTTTTTCAGCCTGTTGAATCCACTCGAGCCCTTTATAGTACCAGGCTTCCTGCGCCACGATATAGAAGAATTTGAAACTACTTATGAGCCGGATTTCGGCTTAAATCCAGACCTGTGGCCGATCGACAATGCGGAAATTGTCCGGGAAACGCTCTACGAGTAAGTCCTCTGTGAATTAGAACCTTGACACGGACGCCGTCCGCCTAACCATGTGTTACATTCCCCATATGCAGCAAGGAACTCTGGGTAGGGTATGCAAATGACCTCTTTCTCACTTTTTTGCATCCTGGGTCTGTTTTTACACAGAACCCTAAAATCAATGCCGCGCCAGAGATCAGGTTTGTGCAACTGGTCAAAGCCACTCTTGGACAGCGCTGTTTTGGGTTTATTGGACCCTCTTCAGCAGGAGCTAGGCATGACCAGTAACAGTTTGATGCTTGGCCTGTAGGGTAAATCGGTACTTATTTAAGTTGTGGTGGAGGGCACCCTGGATGCAAAAAAAATGGGAAATTGTAGACTTCATTTGCATGTCTTACCCAGAATTCCTTGCTGCATATGGGGAATGTAGCACATGAGCTCTGTGAAGCAGTTCTTTGAATTGCTGTGATGTGCAAGTGGCTTCTGCAATAACACACTTTATAATTTGCAGTGTGGAGGCTTTTTATTTAATTTTTTGCCCTCCACCACAACTTTAATAAGATCTAGAACCGTTGTGGTGGAGGATTAAAAAGCCTCCACACTATAATGGTTATGTTTATTCTTGCAGAAGCCATCTGCAAGCCATTCAAAGAACTTATCACAGAGCTCCTGTGCTACATTTCCCATATGCAACAAGGAACTCTGGGTAGGATATGCAAATTAGCTCTTTCTCACTTTTATTGCATCCTGGGTCTGTTTTCACACACACTTCAATGCTATGTCATACTAGATGGCTTTTTTTTAAGCAGAGATCAGATTTATGCAACTGGTCAAAGCCACTATTAGGACAGAGCTGTTTCGGGTTTATTGGACCCTCATCAGCAGGAGCTAGGCGTGATGACCAGGTGCAGTGGATGCTTGGGACCCGTAGGGCAAATCAGTAGTTACTTTTTGTCCTCCACCACAACCATTGTAAGATAAAAAGCCTCCACGCTAAACTCCAGGCGTTTCGCCCTGCAGCGAGCCTTGATCAGGGAGATCTATAGGAATAGGAGAGATCGGTGGAATATAGAGATATATTTGATACAAGAGACAATTCCCCCCCCCCCTTTTTTTTCCCCCCCAGTTATTTCTCTCAGATTTTGGACGAATGTGGACCTTTGGAAGTGGATGATGACCTCCTAGTTGGAGAATATAGTGGTTTTCCTGATGAGACTCATAGAATAGTGGAAAATGCTGGCGGCCTGAAGAACTTCCTCCTAGAGTCAAACCGCTTTGCCGCGGTCGGAGAACGACTGGGGCTACAGATCCACGCGTCGCTGCTCGACGATACGAGTGAACTGGCCTTCCTGAACCCGACCGCAAAGGAGTTTAGCCCTTCCACTAATAAACCCAGTAGCGAGATATTCCATAGTGTTAGCAGTCACACCTCACCTATACCGTATTTTCAAAGTCCTATCCTGATTAATCCACCGCTTCATAACAACTTCGTGCATACTTTCACGCCATCGTTTCCGCTCTTCAATGTATGTGTTACGTCCGTGCCGTTATTAGCCCCGGGGACGACCCTTATCCCGACCCCTAATATAAGCGTGATGCCTGACAGACCTGTAGATATCGTCACCACATATAGTACCGAGACCTATAACGTAGATAAACCCGATAGAATTCAACCGACCAACGTCAAGACCAATCAGAAAACCAAGCATAAAAACACCCGGAACCTCCGCGATCTCTCCCCACGGAACCATAACTTACAGGCCGCTCCTCCGCGGAACAAGAAGACCGCTATAGTAGCTGTACAGGTAATTCTTTTTGTTCTGTGTTTGGTGTTTTGTAATGCTGCCGCGCTCGTGTTTCACCATACGGGTGGAGTATCTGAAAACTGACACGCTCCGAATGCGTGTGGGGTCTGTGTGAGGCGACATGTATTCTGGATGGGTCCGATGCCGGAGATATCTCATTATTATATGCAAAATATCGTCAAAATCCCCCCAAAAATCCCAACTGCAACACACTTCCGGTCCCGCACGTATCGTAGGATAAAAAGATTGTTCCTGCTGTGATGTTAAAGGTGTATGATAGGAGAATATTGACATAAAGGGGAGTTATGGGAGAATCTCGATTATCTCGTCACACGCTTCAACCCAATAACTGCTTTATCCTCTAGATATATTTTTCTGATTAAAAAAGATGATTGTTTATATTTGTGTGTACGTACACAGCCTGGCCAAAAATAAAGTCACTCGCTGTAATATTTTTTGTTGTGTCGCCTCTTGCGGTGATTGCGTCATTCGCCGCGGCATCGTTTAGATAAGCTCATGCAATGTCACAGCATTTATTTGCGTCCAGAGTGGCATTAATTTGTGGCCAAGATCTTGTATTAATGATGGGAGAGTCGCGGCGCTGCGTAAAGTCTTCTCCAGCACATTATCCCAAAGATTAACCTCAATGGGGTTAAGGTCTGGACTGTGCGGTGGCCAATCCATGTGTGAAAATGATGTCTCATGCTCCCTGAACCACTCTTGCACAATTTGAACCCGATGAATCCTGGCATTGCCCGCTGTGCCATCAGGGGAGAAAAAACCCATTGATGGAAAAACCTGCTCATTCAGTATATTCAGAGAGTCACATGACCTCATTTTATGTTAATCACTGCAGTAATTATCCAATGGAAGGCTCACACCTATTGGCTGGTTATGTCCAGGTGGTGGCATTTCTTTTGGCCAGGCTGGATATATATATATTATTGTAGCACAGTCGCTGGGTGATACTTTCTTGTCCCAGTCGGGTTTGCTGCTGTGGAATGACGCACAGACACGGATTCTCCCTTTGCCGCTCTGTAAACTGCCGTTCCCAGCAGCCACAAATCCGTGCCTGCCACCGTTAATCCGGTTTTTCCTCCCTCCCCGGTGATGCTCAGTACTCTTATAGTGCAGATGTTGACAGTATCTGAATGTGCGTGTGACGTTCTGCTTTGCCCTCACAGGTAGATATAGAAGTGTCAGAGCAAGATGTGAATACGGATCCCTATCAGCCGTTTGAGACTCAGCAGGTAATGCCTGTCCTGTTTCCTTTTCCTAAAATCCCCCCGTACTGTCTGAGGTTCGGATTAATGGCAGCCTTCCTATACCGTGATGCCCCACACTCTAGCTGTGACACATCGATTGATCGATGCCTACATGGCATTCTCGGAAGAAATGGGTCTGAAACTAAGCAAAAAAAGAAAAAGCTCAAATGCTAATTTTTACTATAGTTTTTTATTATAGCACCAACCTATTCCGCAGCGCGGTACAATTGGGATTTTCTAATGAGCTTTCTCTGTGTGTTCTCAGGGTGATATTTTACGTATGGAGAAAGAAATTCTCGTAGTTAAAGAACATCTGAAGGAAGCGACTGAGAAGTATGAGCATCTCCGCGGCCGCTATCAGAGTGAGAAAGAAGGATTCAATAAGCAAATCAGAGGGGCTATAGAGAGTCATAAGGTGGGTACCACACTATTTAACCCCTTCACTACCAAGCGCTTTATCACATTTATTTGAAACCTGGGATGTGAAGATAACCATTAAATATGGGGTGAAAGAGGTTTTGCACAGAAATTACCAAATTTTCCTATTATATTGACGGAAAGTTTGGATTTTAATAAGGACTCAGAGTCGAGTATTTGCAATCCCTTTCTTTATTGCACCCACAGCAGTAAAGAACAGTGACAATAAAGAACAAGAAAACAAGCCCCCAGTGTGGGGTATACTCCCAATCTGTAAGCCCAGCCCCCAAGTCTATAAATGGTCTGGGCTGGAGCAGTCACACCCTCTTTCTTCATGCGACTAACGGAAGGAGGCCCAGGAACAAACAGGGACTAAGTCCAGGGCGCCCGTCAAGTCCACACAAAGATCCACTCCATAGGAATTCAAATGGCTGTAAGAAACATATAACACGAAGCCAAAGATTAAGAAGGGCGGACAGTAAAACACCGGTACCCAACCCCAGATATGAGGAACAAAATCAAATGAAAATCATGCGCTGCGCCCCTCCACAGCAATAACCCAGCCGGTCGAGAACACACCCCCCCCCCAGGGCAGGAGAGGCGGGAAATACTCGCCTCCGAGTCCTTATATTGACGGAAAGTTTGGATTTTAATAATAGGAAAATTTGGTAATTTTAAGGCAGGACGTCGGAGGCTCCTATTTGCATGTTCAACGCATCAGTGCCCGTGACCAATGAGAGACCGGCTTAAAATAAAAGTACGAAAGGAAACAAAACAATACCGGCCATCTTGCCAACAATTGTCGGTGAGACAAGGACGGGTCGTCCGGCCACGATCGAAGAACAGCAACAACTCGGGATACATCCTAGTAGACGAAGATCTCGGAGCCGGGCCGAGAAAGACTAGCACCTTTAGAGCAGTCGGCCCACTATCAAAACCCAACCGACCGTCCGACAAGGCAGACCAATAGACGTGAATAGCGTGGAAAGCCAAACCTGACTCAAACAATGAGGACAAGAAATCCACACTGAACCTAAAGGAGCAGAAGTGGAATCCTTTCCCCGGTGAAGGCACCCCCATGCCAAGCGGCCCATGCAAGATGTAACAACACATCAGTTCCTGACGAAATGTCGGAAGCCCTCCACGAGAACCGAAAACCAACCACGCCACCAGAGACAGGCGTCTCGCTGAGAACAGCAGATGTGGAAGGCCGTCCGGTCCTGTCAACAGCGCGTCCGACTCTGGCAACGACCTGGGAGGTGCCACCGCATGTTCCAAAATAGAGGGAACCACGGGTGGAACCGTCAGAGCGGTGTCACAAACACCAGTTCCACCTCCGTGACGCAGAGACGCCTCTTTATTGGAAAGGAAAGGTGGTGGTGGGGGTCTTTCCTCCTCGGCCAATTGGCCATTATCTTGTGGAGCATAGATCTCTAGTGCTCCGTCATCCTCCCCGTGCTCGGGTTCCTCACTCGCTGAGTCAGTGGTCGTGGGGAGTCGGCCAGAACCCAGAAGGTTAGGCCTGATCTTAGAGACCGCTACCGAGGCCCCGCCGTCAGGGGCTCATTTACGCAAGGTCACCTCGCAAATCAGAGAGCAGAGTATCGGGGATGCCAGCCCCTCTAGGAGGATTATCCATGTGCTTTGTCATAGCACCTTTCTTGGAGCCCACTGGGTTAGTTCAGAGGGCATCGTGGGGTCCCATATGAGGGTTAGTGTCGGAGGTTAAGGCCACAGGTAGTGGATGCCAGCCCCTCTGGAAAGGTGTTGGGCCTCGCCACCTGACTTTATACCCGCGGCACATAGCAGGGGTGTATCTGGGGGCCTCACCGTGGTGAGTAACTTGCCCGGGAAGCCATCCGCTCGTAGCGGCAATTCTGTGTTGGCATCCGCCATAATGGATGTAAAAATCAGATGAAGTTTCGGGTTTCAATACACAAAGTGGAATTATATGGTGAGGATATAAAATCCAGCATTTAACTTCATGGCTGAAAAGCAGCGTGTGAATGTGCGGTCGTTCAGAGGAGCGGCTTCTGGTCTCATTATGAAGGACTCCTCTTAATCGAGAGGTTACCGTGGCAGATGAGCTTACACTTTAATGCCCATGCAAGAAATCCAAAACCTCAGAGTGGTTTGTTTCACAAGTAATTCTATAGAAAGGAGCACAGGGACACCTTGTATCTCAAACTCCGTATTAGATACCGGGACATCAAATATTTTATAATCCATATGTGACTCCTGGGACACCTTTATATTTACCAGTATGAGATATAGTGACAGCTTTATATTATATCGGTACGTTATATAGGGACATCTTATATTATATCCATATGTTATACAGGGACATCCGTATATTATATCCATATGTTATACAGGGACACCTTATATTATATCCATATGTTATACAGGGACATCCGTATATTTTATCAGTAGGTTATACAGGGACACCTTATATTGTATCCATATGTTATACAGGGACATCTGTATATTTTATCAGTATGTTTTATATATAGGGACAGCTTTAGATTTTATCAGTACGTTATATTATAGGGACATCTGTATGTTTATATAGGGACATCTTATATTATATCAGTATGTTTTTATATAGAGACACCTTCATAGCAGAATATTATATATAGGGACACCTTCATAGGGACACCTTCATAGCAGAATATTATATAGGGACACCTTCATAGAGACACCTTCATAGCAGAATATTATATATAGAGACACCTTCATAGCAGAATATTATATATATAGAGACACCTTCATAGCAGAATATTATATATAGGGACACCTTCATAGCAGAATATTATATATAGGGACACCTTCATAGCAGAATATTATATATAGAGACACCTTCATAGCAGAATATTATATATAGGGACACCTTCATAGAGACACCTTCATAGCAGAATATTATATATAGGGACACCTTCATAGAGACACCTTCATAGCAGAATATTATATATAGGGACACCTTCATAGCAGAATATTATATATAGGGACACTGAAGAGAATAATCGTCTCCAATTGTCCGTCCTTAACCCCTAAGACCCTGTCTTAGGCACACCTTGAGTTAACTCTCCTTCTGCGCAGGGAGAGAGAGAGAAATCAAAACACACGAGGCATATTTTAGTCTGGCATCCCTCTCTCTGCCTTCCAACGGTTCTTGACACATATTTATACCCTGTGTCAAGGCGCTGGCTCTTTATTTCATTAGTTAACATTTCAAAACATAACATAGTTCATTGGCCAGTTTCAATACAGGTCTGGTGACACATTTCTAGACAGTCCCGTGGCCCGAGGCATGTGACTTCTTGAGACATGCTATCTCTTGAGAAATGCTAGCCATCAGCATTTCTTCAGACATTTCTAAAGACATTTCTAAAGATCAGCATCTAAAGACATCTGCAAACATCAGTATCCTTGCCATTCCTAAAGACATTTGCAAACATCTTGAGAAGTGAACCTTAGTCCTATAATACTGCTGACTATCAATTTATCTTAAAACTATTTCTTATATTTTAAACCTTAATTTAACTACTTATAGGGTCCTTCTTATAGGTTAGCAGATGGTGGTCTGAGGATTCCTTTTCCTTCAATCCCCTCTTAGAATCATAGTATGATCATACTATTTGATTCTTTCTTTGTTTCATCTATCTACTGAAAGTTAGTATGGGTTGGGGAGCGAGACCCTCAATACCCATGTGGATCAATATAGAACTAGGGGGGGCTGTACCTGCCACGGAACTGGTAACACATGGCAGTCTCCCAGTGCCTATTTATCTTCCTAACCTACCTTTTTCAGCCAATATCATGTCCAGAGCCATCCGGTTCTGGAACATCATAATGGATGTGGATTGTAGTTGGTCAGCGAGGCCCTGTAAAGCTTCGCGAGTATAATTAACAAATCTCTGCTGGTTATAATATAAATAGTTAATCCAATCTATATTCTTATTAATAGTAACAAGAGGTGCTAGGAATGACTCAAACCCTGCCTTTACCTGATCCCTTGCTTTAAATTCATCAGGGACCCCTCTTGGTACCCCTATAACATCAATATTGACACACATAACAATTTGTACGGTTATTGTTTAGGGCACTAAATTTTACCCATTCTAGCCAAACATTTACATCTGAAAATCCTGTTTCCATTACTATGCTGTCTTCATAGGTGGGATTGGCTATTGATTTGGTGTTAGTGAGACCTCCTCCTCTCCTACCTACCTCTCCATATTTCCTGGGTAGGAATGGGTTCTCTTCCTTCTTATAAATGGCCATATCTTGGAGTTTGAACTTATATCGAGGGAATTTGGTTGTGGCAGTTGCGTATATTCCCATTACATAGACACCCGTGTCGGCCTGGGAAGGGTGTTGTATAGTCAGCGTCAATTGTACTGACTGAGCTCCGCTTCTTATTGAGAACCGCCACCCACCTCTCCCAATCAAAGTCATACGATTTAATAGGCTTTGTCCCTCAGAACTGCGTCGTCGTGCGGCGCTATCTGGTTTATATCCCCATCTGTTAACTACGGCATCAGAGGTACCATATCCCATATTGCCCGTGTCCCACCCCACTGCTCTCCTCCCAAACGCATATATGTCATATCCCATTGAGGGTCTCCTGCATAGTGGGGCCATGCCTCGGTGTCACCAAGACATAAGCCCTTTCACTATATCCATATAGAATGGGCTGTGGTCTCCCTGTCTGAGGAAAGGATCACAACGCCCACTGCTTCTGTCCATCCCGCCATACTATCTATCCATGGGTTAATTAAATAGCAATCTGTGCCCCCTACTCGTGCTACATAATCTTTACAAAACTCTCCTATTTTCAGTAAGGGATATTCTTTAACCTTGCTACTTTAAATACCCATGGCTAGTTGTACAATTGAATAATCAGGCAGGTAAAATAGAGAAAGAAAGAAAGAAGAGAGACTTCACAGTGCTCGAAAAGAAAAACAATTTAAATTCTTACTATATATATATATATCTCCTATGCCACATGGATCAACAAAAAATGAGCTAATTTAAGGATAAGTAATAAAAACTTATTTAGTGAATCCTCCCCTAATCTCGAGAATCAAACTTCTAATCTTTTACTTTTATTTTGTAGTTATATAATTCCTTCATATCATAAACAAAAATTTATAAACCACAATCCAATAGTATATAAAAACTAGCTTCACAATATATGTATCTCCGGTTAGTAACTGCATACATGACCAACATCATCCACCCCATCAGTCAGCAACTAACACACAAATGGCCAACAAACACCTCTGCTTAATACAACATACACCTCACAGCAAACAATGTCCAACCAGTCAGCTCTTATATATATACATATATAATATATATACAATACCATCAGTATACAAAGGGGCAAAAGTCTGCATACTTTACAGATTTTCCTGCCACCCAATTAACTTATCACTCTATATACTTTAACAATATATACATATATATATATATATATACATATACATAACGACTTTTCCGCCTCACCTTGCGGATTGTTCGTTATTTTAACTTATAACTCTATTATCACAACTGATGGACGTCTGTCTTACCTTACAACAGTGAATCTTAACACTCTAATATTCTTATACTCTAATATTCTTATACTCTAATATTCTTATACTCTATTATTCTTATACTCTATACATTTTATGAGGGTTAACGCAAGGTGTGATCAATTGGACATATAATGTCCCTTCTATTGAGTGTGGTCCCTGACCCACTCCATCTTTAAATAAACGGCCCCTGGCAACGTTTTCTTTTAACTCTATAATAAACGGCCCCTGGCAACGTTTTTCTTTTAACTTCTATAGGACATGGACAACTAACTTTAGTTCGAGATAAACGCTGTCATTGCCCTCGTCCAGACAAGACAATATACTCACCAGGACGAGGGGTGACCGTTCATCTCAGCAGTGCCTCCAGATTGAAGAGAATAATCGTCTCCAATTGTCCGTCCTTAACCCCTAAGACCCTGTCTTAGGCACACCTTGAGTTAACTCTCCTTCTGCGCAGGGAGAGAGAGAGAAATCAAAACACACGAGGCATATTTTAGTCTGGCATCCCTCTCTCTGCCTTCCAACGGTTCTTGACACATATTTATACCCTGTGTCAAGGCGCTGGCTCTTTATTTCATTAGTTAACATTTCAAAACATAACATAGTTCATTGGCCAGTTTCAATACAGGTCTGGTGACACATTTCTAGACAGTCCCGTGGCCCGAGGCATGTGACTTCTTGAGACATGCTATCTCTTGAGAAATGCTAGCCATCAGCATTTCTTCAGACATTTCTAAAGACATTTCTAAAGATCAGCATCTAAAGACATCTGCAAACATCAGTATCCTTGCCATTCCTAAAGACATTTGCAAACATCTTGAGAAGTGAACCTTAGTCCTATAATACTGCTGACTATCAATTTATCTTAAAACTATTTCTTATATTTTAAACCTTAATTTATCTATTAATATTATAATTCCTGGGGTGTTATTTAACTACTTATAGGGTCCTTCTTATAGGTTAGCAGATGGTGGTCTGAGGATTCCTTTTCCTTCAGACACCTTCATAGCAGAATATTATAGAGACACCTTCGTAGCAGAATATTTATATATAGGGACACCTTCATAGCAGAATATTATATATAGGGACACCTTCATAGCAGAATATTATAGAGACACCTTCGTAGCAGAATATTTATATATAGGGACACCTTCATAGCAGAATATTATATATAGGGACACCTTCATAGCAGAATATTATATATAGGGACACCTTCATAGCAGAATATTATATATAGGGACACCTTCATAGAGACACCTTCATAGCAGAATATTATATATAGGGGCACCTTCATAGAGACACCTTCATAGCAGAATATTATATATAGGGACACCTTCATAGCAGAATATTATATATAGGGACACCTTCATAGCAGAATATTATATATAGGGACACCTTCATAGCAGAATATTATATATAGGGACACCTTCATAGAGACACCTTCATAGCAGAATATTATATATAGGGACACCTTCATAGAGACACCTTCATAGCAGAATATTATATATAGGGACACCTTCATAGCAGAATATTATATATAGGGACACCTTCATAGCAGAATATTATATATAGGGACACCTTCATAGCAGAATATTATATATAGGGACACCTTCATAGCAGAATATTATATATAGGGACACCTTCATAGCAGAATATTATATAGGGACACCTTCAGAGCAGAATATTATATAGGGACACCTCCATAGCAGAATATTATATAGGGACACCTCCATAGCAGAATATTATATATAGGGACACCTTCATAGCAGAATATTATATATAGGGACACCTTCATAGCAGAATATTATATATAGCAGAATATTATATAGGGACACCTCCATAGCAGAATATTATATATAGGGACACCTTCATAGCAGAATATTATATATAGGGACACCTTCATAGCAGAATATTATATATAGGGACACCTTCATAGCAGAATATTATATATAGGGACACCTTCATAGCAGAATATTATATATAGGGACACCTTCATAGCAGATTGTGACTCAGGCACTGCCTCTTTAAGAGATCTTTAAAATTAGTGGATAAGGCAGAAAAAACAGCTGTTAAAGGGTTAAAAGGATCAGGCACACAAGCCAGAGGATTAACTAACAGTCCGCTCATCAATCACCGGGAGGTGCAGGAGCTGTCTCTCTGCAATCTGAGCTCTCAGCGGGGAGGCTGAACGTGAGGGACCGCAGCATCGTGCAGGGAAACATGATGACATGCGGCAAATGGCGCGAAAAATCAGCCCGCGAGCCGTGCCGTGCATAATGCCTGTGTATGGCAATTACAGCAACACCTTGTATCTGTATGTGCTGCATAATGCTTGTGTATGGCAATTACAGCAACACCTTGTATCTGTATGTGCTGCATAATGCCTGTGTATGGCAATTACAGCAACACCTTGTATCTGTATGTGCTGCATAATGCCTGTGTATGGCAATTACAGCAACACCTTGTATCTGTATGTGCTGCATAATGCCTGTGTATGGCAATTACAGTAACACCTTGTATCTGTATGTGCTGCATAATGCCTGTGTATGGCAATTACAGCAACACCTTGTATCTGTATGTGCTGCAGAATGCCTGTGTATGGTGATTACAGATACAAGGTGTTACTGTAATCACCATACACAGGCATTATGCAGCACATACAGATACAAGGTGTTACTGTAATTTCCATACACAGGCATTATGCAGCACATACAGATACAAGGTGTTACTGTAATTTCCATACACAGGCATTATGCAGCACATACAGATACAAGGTGTTGCTGTAATCACCATACACAGGCATTATGCAGCACATACAGATACAAGGTGTCGCTGTAATTGCCATACACAGGCATTATGCAGCACATACAGATACAAGGTGTCGCTGTAATTGCCATACACAGGCATTATGCGGGCACGTACAGATACAAGGTGTTGCTGTAATCACCATACACAGGCATTATGCAGCACATACAGATACAAGGTGTTGCTGTAATCGCCATACACAGGCATTATGCAGCACATACAGATACAAGGTGTTGCTGTAATTGCCATACACAGGCATTATGCAGCACAATTACAGCAACACCTTGTATCTGTATGTGCTGCATAATGCCTGTGTATGGCAATTACAGCAACACCTTGTATCTGCCATACACAGGCATTATGCAACACATACAGATACAAGGTGTCGCTGTAATTGCCATACACAGGCATTATGCAGCACATACAGATACAAGGTGTTGCTGTAATTGCCATACACAGGCATTATGCAGCACATACAGATACAAGGTGTTGCTGTAATTGCCATACACAGGCATTATGCAGCACATACAATTACAGCAACACCTGTATCTGTATGTGCTGCATAATGCCTGTGTGTATGGCAATTACAGCAACACCTTGTATCTGTATGTGCTGCATAATGCCTGTGTTATGGCAATTACAGCGACACCTTGTTATCTGTATGTCTGCATAATGCCTGTGTATGGCAATTATAGAATTTAGCTAAGTATGACGATAAGTTAGAATTTTAATAATAAGACTCTGAGGCGAGTATTGCTTCTCTTTCTTGCTTTATTAAACATAGCAGCAAGTGGCAACTAGCAAGAACTTTGAAAATATGAAGCATTTATATTGAATAAAAGAGAAAACATAATAACAGTAGTAACAGATATATATATATATGGTATCTTCCGACACCCCTTCATTCCTTTGGACCGGTCCTCCTTCCTGTCTGTACCCATCAAAACCGAGCAACGCCCTTCCTACTTCCTCTTTCTTTGCTGTACGAGGTGATCAATGTAGGAGAGTAGTAAACCCAAAGGGCAATCCACAGGAAACAAGGAAATCCGTCACGAGGCTGAGGAAAAAGAAGACGTGAGAGTGGAAGATATTGGATCCGCAGACCCAGCAAACAACAAACCACAATAGCGGTGGGAGTGGCGGGCAATACTCGCCTCAGAGTCTTATTATTAAAATTCTAACTTATCGTCATACTTAGCTAAATTCTATAATTTTAATACATCGACTCTGAGGCTCCTATTGCTTGTTCAAAGCTAACCCACAACTGCGGATGACCAATGAACAACAGGCTGAAAGTAAAAGGATCGGAAGGTGGACGCTCTGGACCAGTCAGCTGATCGCAATAAGTCCTCCAACCGACAACCTGCCGAAACAGCGAAAGACGCCATAGCGCTGCGAATCGAATGAGCGCCAAAATATGTATTAATCCCTGACAATCCAATAGCCAACGCGCAAGCGTAGTCGTACCCACCGGGGCGAAAGGAGATGTAAACGCAACGAAAATTGGAGACGGGTCAGGACCCCTAAATCGTAGAGGGACAGGATTCATACACCTGGAGACACATAACCGGATAAAAAGTTGGGCGTGCGTGAGGAAAACGCCGGGTAAAAGGCAGACGAAACGGATGTCCTAGCACGGCGGGAGATGTCAAAGCGAACACCCCCAGACCTGAAAGAATGGGCCCGGAAGTCCAACGCCCTGACATCAGCCACCCTCCTGCATGATATCAAGAACAGAAGGGCCAACAACTTAGCAGAAAAGTTGACGCAAAATTAAATCCTGATAAGGCCATTGTGCCAGGGAATCAAGTTAAAGGATACCGTCCCAAATAACCGTATACCGCGGTAGCGGAGTACAATCAGATCTGATATCCCTAAGGAAATAGCAAACCAGAGGGTGTTTGCCTAAAGGCGTTCCTTGAAAACCTACATGATAAGTGGATAAAGCCAATCTATAAACATGAAGTGTGCGGTAAGCCTACCCTGATCAAAGATTTCCATAAGAAAGTCCAACACGAATCACAAAGGGGCCTGGAAGGGATCCTGATCCCTTGACAGACACCAATGATGTCGGGTGAACCAGGTAACTTGTAACAGGAGAGGAACAGAGGAGACCCTTTCAGAGAAAAGGGGATCCTTCGGGCGATGGAGGGCCCGATATTGCAGGGATGCTGGCTTCACAGACAGTCTCGGGACTGCCAGAAGGTCGCTCACGCGAGGAAGGTCCCGTAAGGATGGGGAATACGTTTCCAAAAGGGACCGAACGTCGCGGAAGAGATCGACCCTTGGGCAGAGGAACTATCAGCGACATCAGAACCCTGTCCACCCTGAATCCCAGGAACTTTCAGGGACTGAGAGGGAAAGCGGACTGATTTTCCTGATGCACTAGGAAAACCCAGAGATTTAAAAAGGTCGACCGTCCACTGTACATAGAGACGCAGTTGATACTCCGATGAGGCCATCAGTAATACGGCGTCTAGATACACCATAAGACGGATACCCTTGGCGCATAGCCATGCCACGATTGGCTTCCGTACCTTGGAAAGTCCCAAGGGTCAAAGACAGGCCGAAAGGTAGACAGCGAAATCTCCAGAGATCGGAATCCCAAAGGAATTGAAAGAAAGCCCGCGAGTCCTTGGCAATCGGGATGGTCAGGAATGCGTCCTTGAGATCCACCATTGCCAACCAATCGCGGGGTCCCAACCGATCCCATAGCATATGTGTACCCTCCCTCTGGGAGTGCCGGTAGATCACTGATCCATTCAATTCTGAGGGTGATGACTGGACGACTGCCGCCGTCCTTCTTGGGCACCAGGAACAGGTTGCTCAGGAAGCCCGCGGACCCCTGTGGAACACGTTCTATGGCCCCTTTCTGGCCTAGTTCCATAGTACCCCACTCCACCAGTATCCGCCCATCCCCCAAAAGAGGGAAAAGAGGGGGGAACGGACAGGTGGAGCGGGGAAGAATAGAACTCCAGAGCAAACCCTTGTACAGTATTGAGGACCCAACGGTCTGATGTAGTGCGACACCATACAGTGTGAAAATATCGAAAGCAACCCCCACGGTGGTCGTAGACTGGTGTAGACGGTGTAAAGGTACCTTTTGTATGTCTGAAGGGTAAGGATGACCGCCTCTGGCACCCCGGAATCCTCTGCCACGTCACGGTCGTGAACAGGTAGGGAAAAACGAGGGAGGTGCTGGATTAGCGGTAGTGGAGGGGTTGCCTCCCGCGGGGCCGGTGGTGATGGGTTTTGCATGGCCGGTAGCTCGGCCCCAATATCCATCGGCCCGCGGAGAAACCCCAGAGAATACCTTTTTGTAAGCGAATTGGACACTCGTTCCATAGTATTAAAGGCACCGGAATATTCATTCATGTCTCGCAGGAAACCTTTTCCGAACAAAGCACCGTTAGCTGCAGCACCCAATTCATTATCCGCCACACCAGCTAGTTGGCGATTCATCTTTAACAGGATGCGTTTACGCCTTTCCGAGTCTAGAGCCGTGTTGGCATTGCCAAGGAAGCTAAGTGACCTTTGGGCCCAGTTAGTAATTTGAATGGGGTCCAGGGGATCACCCGATAATTTAGTCTGCTCTGCTGTATCCAGCAATTTTACCAGGGGTCCCATGGTGTCAAATAGTTTACCTTGGCAAACCCCAAATGCGTGGTCTATGCCGTTACTGGGGGTCCAGCCCCTAGGGGTGAAATTTTATATCAACGGAAACTCTTATCCACTGTGGGAGTTAAGCAAGTTTTACCACTTGTGGTGGGACGGGGACTCTCCGCTTTCATGCGGTTACGAGTAGCTTTGTCCAGGGCTGTACGCACCTGTGCATCGACCCACTTCTCAACGTGGGGTAATTGGGACCATTCCGTGGATCTTGGATGGGAAAAGACGTCGGGCAAAAGTGTTGGTTCCCCATAAGATCATAAGATCATAAATAATAATGCCCGGGTGGGCTTTGGAATGAACCCTTAAAGGGGTCTCAGGGAATTCCTCGTCAGAGGCATATACATCAATGACGTCGCTAGTGTCATCCTCCTCGGAGTCAGGGTATGAGTCCTGAAACGGAGCAGGGACAACAGCAGTGTCTGGATAAGATACGATAGAGACCTTAACTCTCTTGGTGGAAGCTGTAACCGGGTGTGCAGGAGCACGTTTACGGGTTGCAGCAGCGGGGGATGGGTGCACGCGTCCCGGCAATGTTGCGGGGTTGCCAGCCCCTCCAGTCACGTGTCGTGCGTGTTTCACGGACTGTTTCCCCGTGGTGGTGGCCAGGGGGGTCTCGGGGGGCCTCACCGCAGTGAGTGTATCGCCCTGATCAGAAACCGCTAGCAGCGGGGGATCATCAATGTGGCGAGTCTCATCCATCACTTCTGTTTGAGAGCAAGTGAAGTCAGCAGACAGGACTGAGACTGCCTTAAATACTGCAGATCTTTAGATGCCTGCATGTATGGGTCCAGATGGAAGGCTGGGAGGGAGCCATCTGTGCCTTGACAAGAACGGGTGTTTTAGGCTGCTGCTCACCCGAACTGTCCTGAGGAATTATTATTATTATTATTTTTATTATTGTTATTATTTATAATGCGCCAGCATATACCGCAGCGCTGTACAATAGGCACAGTTATGTTCAGAATCCTCTGGGGAAGCTGCGGGGTTTTGCCTCGTGGCATGGTGCTTGTCAGAAACCCCGCATGTGCAGACCTTGCGGACTAAACCTCCGCCCACCCGGCCAGCGAGCGCGTGCTTCGTCTCGAGCAGGCAGGCAGATGGAGGTACGCCGCGGTCACAGTGAAGGAGAAACAAACGAATGAACGGGACATGTGAACGCCGTGTTAAAAACGTTTGAGGCATGTTCAGAATCCTCTTGGGAAATTAGACGCTGCGGGGTTTTGCCTCGTGACCTGGCGCTGGGATCTATCGATGATGGCGCCGGACAGAAAACCCCGCGTGTAGACCTTGCGGACTAAGCCCCCCCCGCCCACCCAGCCAGCGAGCGCGTGCAGCGTCTCGAGCAGGCAGGCAGACGGAGGTACGCCGCGGTCACAGTACAGTATAATGAATGAACTAATGAGAAAATGCGAACGCCGCGGTTAAAGCCGGGCGCCCGCTGAAAAAAGCACAAATAAACAAATATATATATATACACATCTAGTGTCTTTAAAATCTATGCAAACGGCAGATAAATTAACAAAGTATGATGGCAATATACTGAACTAGGATGCGAATGCCGCGGTAAAGCCGGGCAAGCTCAGAAAAAGTACCAAATGAAATATAAACATATATATTTAACCCAAAATCAATCCAAGTCTATGCAAACAGCAGATAATATCAGAGGCAATTTGTTATACTTAACTAGTCGCCGAGCAGCAATGAAAGAGGAAGTAGGAAGGGCGTTGCTCGGTTTTGATGGGTACAGACAGGAAGGAGGACCGGTCCAAAGGAATGAAGGGGTGTCGGAAGATACCATATATATATCTGTTACTACTGTTATTATTATGTTTTCTCTTTTATTCAATATAAATGCTTCATATTTTCAAAGTTCTTGCTAGTTGCCACTTGCTGCTATGTTTAATAAAGCAAGAAAGAGAAGCAATAGGAGCCTCAGAGTCGATGTATTAAAATTACAGCAACACCTTTGTTATTCTGTATGTGCTGCATAATGCCTGTGTTATAGCATTAAAGTAACACCTTGATCTGTATTGCTGCATAATGCCTGTGTTTAGCAATTACAGTAACACCTTGTATCTGTATGTGCTGCATAAGCTGTGATATGGCAATTACAGTAACACCTTGTATCTGTATGTGCTGATAATGCCTGTGGTATAGCAATTACAGTAACACCTTGTATCTGTATGTGCTGCATAATGCCTGTGTATGGCAATTACAGCAACACCTTGTATCTGTATGTGCTGCATAATGTCTCGGTTTGGTTTTATTTTTAACTTTTTTTTTTTTTTTTTGTATTTTCAGATTGCAAAGAAGGAACTTGATTGTCTTAACCAGGACCTGGAGGGTGTCGTTAAGAAATGGCATCAGGAGAAAAAAGAAAATCAGGAGAAAATCAAAGCCATTAAGAGTAATAGTAAGCTGGTAACGGAGACGAACGAGAGGTGAGCACACGGAATTAGGACGATGGCTGGCATTAGTGTAAAACAGACTGAGAGTCGTCCTTAACCTAAAGCTTGGGATCAACTGCCGGGGAGTGAGGATCTCTCTTGTCTGCTGTTGTTGCAACTATGGTAAACAACTATCGTAAATCATGATTTAAAGGGTAAAATAAATCAACACTGGCAAAGTTCAGACAACAGTGTTTAGTGAATAACCCCTATGCATTTTTGGCTTTAGAGGAGTATCGGGTAGAACCAAGGGGCTCAGCACTTTCACACAAGGATGGGAATTCTCTCTCAGGGTCCCATAGCAGAGAGCGCCTCTCACCAGAGTGTTTTCAATTTCCATCACCCCTTAGCCATCCTAATTTCCAATACGTTTCCCTTCTACTTGCCTTCTCTTGTTTTTGCCCCCCGGTTTTCGACTGTGGCTTTCCCACCTCTTTCAATAGCCTTGTCCCCTCCCTCCCTCTCCAGGCTCACTGTCTGCAAGACGACGTCCGACCTGGTTACACACGCACGCACACACACACACGATCAATCCTGTAAATTTCAGATTTCCCTAGTTCATGACTGTCACGATTTTATTAAATGCATGGAGGCGAGTATTATTCTTGTTACTTCAGTGGCTTCTCACGCTGTGATGTTTTTTTTATCTCAGGTATTCTAAAGAGATCGCAGAGATGAAGAGACAATATGACAAGTATTTAGAGAATTTCATTCACATATGGTGAGTAGCGCTCTTACAAGGAGGGGGCTCTGATCCCCTGAATTCCTCCGTGTCTCTGTAAAGTGAACCCAGTCTCCCGCCCACGGGAAATGTCTCCCTTGGATTGGCAGACGCACAAGCTGGCTAGAGAGAGAGATGGGGTGCTGCCAGTAGCGTATCTGTCTTTTGTAACTTGCAGGAATGTCTCCACCTTCTGGATGCTTTTTGGTTATGACTCCTCAAAAAAAGTCAGCTTTTACGAAGGTTCGTTTGACGTGAAAAAGCCTTTTCTGTCAAATTGGTACCACACTAGTGACGTTTTAGTGATGCTGGGGTTAGGGTTACTAGTTATGGATGCCTGGTTTTAGGGTTGACCCTAAGCAACAGATTCTGCTCTATTTATGGGCAACAGATTCTGCTTCTGCTTTTTTTTTTTTTTTCATATATTAAAGGTATATTGTTTTTTTTTTTGTAGTCCTAGATCGGCATTCTGTCATGTTTTTTTATCCGAAAACCTGTATGGGAATGACCACGTGTGCCACACTAACAATATCACCTAATCTTTGCAGTGTCAGTAATTTTGAAAAAGAGAGATCTATGGTGGAAAAGCGGACGATAGACCTGCAGGACGTGCTAGCTGGCAGCAGCGCCAGAGCCATCGCTGCCGAGGTAAGAAGTCACACGCGCAGACCATCCATCCATATGGGCCTAAATAAAAGGAGAGCGTCATGAACCCTTTCCTCATTGACAGCGTTCCGGCGCTCAATGAATGTAACGATGTCTATGTAAAGCTTGGAAAAAAGACGAGACAGAGGAGATATGATAGAAACATTTAAATGTGTAAAGGGAATCCATAAGGTAGAGGAAGGGAGTATATTTAAAAGGAAACAAAATAGCAAAACAAGAGGACATAGTCTTAGATTAGAGGGGCAAAGGTTTAAAAGTAACATCAGGAAGCATTATTTTACTGAGAGGGTGGTGGATACATGGAACAGTCTTCCAGTTGAAGTGGTAGAGGCCAAAATAGTAATTGAATTTAAGCAGGCATGGGATAGGCATAAGGCTATCCTAAACAAAAGATAAATCCAGGTAAAGTATCCATGTAATTGGGCAGACTAGATGGGCCGAAAGGTTCTTATCTGCCGACATTTTTCTATGTTTCTTATAATCTAAAAACCAAACAAACCTGAAGAAAGACCTGCAGACTGTGTGTATAAAAAATAATGCAAACTGCAGGTCCGTCTGACAGTTGTCTCACTGGTAATTTTTCTTGCAGGTAAAAGTGCTGGAGAATAAAAAGGAGAGTGAACGATCAAAGCTAAAAATCAAAGCCCTGAAGGCCGTAGAGAATATAGCTCTATTTAAAGCCATGGCCAGCAGGTACGTCAAAACCACTGACCAGCTGTGACTAGATCCCTTTACATCACAAAAAACTCTCTTAAAACACTGTGTAAAACCCTTCACGAGACCCTGTGTAATCCCCGTGACGAGACCCTGTGTAATCCCCGTCACGAGACCCTGTGTAAACCCCGTCACGAGACCCTGTGTAAACCCCGTGACGAGACCCTGTGTAAACCCCGTGACGAGACCCTGTGTAATCCCCGTGACGAGACCCTGTGTAATCCCCGTGACGAGACCCTGTGTAAACCCCGTCACGAGACCCTGTGTAATCCCCGTGACGAGACCCTGTGTAATCCCCGTGACGAGACCCTGTGTAATCCCCGTGACGAGACCCTGTGTAAACCCCGTCACGAGACCCTGTGTAAACCCCGTCACGAGACCCTGTGTAAAACACGTCGTAACTAACACCCTTTATAAACATCATAAACAAAAACGTGTTTTAGGGGGTCTGAATTGTCATTAAAGCCTCAGGCCCACCTGCTTCACCAAGGCAAAGAAAGCTCTCAAGGTGGGTCCTAACCTGATACCACCGCACACCCGCCTGCTGTTAATATTCATACCCCGTATCAGACACAAGGAGGAGACCCCGGCAAATAAGACCTGGCTGCACGATACAGAAAACCATTAAATTCACATAAATTTCAGACGCTAACTCTCTTCCCTACCTGAGCTGCAGCATGTACCCTCTGTGTCCAGCCCCGCAGCGTGTACCCTCTGTGTCCAGCCCCGCAGCGTGTACCCTCTGTGTCCAGCCCCGCAGCGTGTACCCTCTGTGTCCAGCCCCGCAGCGTGTACCCTCTGTGTCCAGCCCCGCAGCGTGTACCCTCTGTGTCCAGCCCCGCTTCATGCTGAAAACATACCATAAAAAAGTCATCAGCTCCGACTCCCATATATCCACGCTCCATAAAACCGAGACTGGTGTGTTTTATGCAGGAATTGGGGCTGGATAACTGACTGTTTAATGTCGGTGTTCAGGCTGGGAATAAAGCGGGAGAGAGATTTTATGCGCTGTACAAAATCTGCAGGTGTGTGTGTGTTCTTTATCTGATATATTGCTCGTGATGCTTGGTCAACGTGTGAAATTGCCGCAGTAACAATACCGCTCTGTCATTCCCAGCCAGCCCAGTAATCCAGAGTACCCGAAACAGATTAACGACATGGGGGCTGTCCTCGCCAGCGTCACACCAGAAATGGAGAAAATAACGGTGAGCACAGGAGGAACATATTGTGACGGGAAATGCTCATTATCCTGTTTTATTAAATCCCTGGGAAATGCAGATATGTCGGCTACATTTAAAACGATTCCACCGGATTCCTTGTGTAGAATGTGCTCCTCAGTGAATCCCAGACTCCCTGTATTGTGTCCCCTCTGTATTATGTGTAACAGACATTTCCGCAAATCCCAGACTCCCTGTATTGTGTCCTCTCTGTATTATATGTAACGCAGACATATCAGTGAATCCCAGACTCCCTGTATTGTGTCCTCTCTTATTATATGTAACGCAGACATATCAGTGAATCCCAGACTCCCTGTATTGTGTCCTCTCTTATTATATGTAACGCAGACATATCAGTGAATCCCAGACTCCCTGTATTGTGTCCTCTCTTATTATATGTAACGCAGACATATCAGTGAATCCCAGACTCCCTGTATTATGTCTGCGTTACATAATAGAGATGACACATCAGTGAATCCCAGACTCCCTGTATTGTGTCCTCTCTGTATTATTATATGTAACGCAGACATATAAGTGAATCCCAGACTCCCTGTATTGTGTCCTCTCTGTGTATTATTATGTGTAACGCAGGCTGACGGTGACTATTTTCTCACGGTGTATTTTACACATTTTAGAAAAAGTTTGAAGAGAAAATAAAGTTGGTTAAAAGCGGTTCAAAGCTCAGCGACGTCCTGAACATCCCGGGGAGCAAAGCGCCGCCGTCCTCCAATCCAGCTGTGAGTTTACTGTGTGTCTGTGTTTCTGTGTGCGTACACACATGACTTGGACATGGATGTATCAGACACTGGGATCTGTCACACGTGGCTGACTTTTAAGCTCCTTTTGAGAAAGATTCCTGGGTGTCAGATCGTGTGTCATCGTGTCCTCTTGTGATGTTGAACCTGTGAGCGCGTCCCACATTAGGCTCGTTATTTTGTTTATTCTTTTTCTGTTACTTTTCTATATTTTCGCCTCTTTAAGGATTCTATAATAAAACATAAAGGGATAAAATTTACTTAAAGATCTTTCAATAAAAATATAGAATAGACAGGTAAAGCCTTAGTAATGGCTGTTTTTATGCTCCTCGCAGGGGGGCAGCGCGGCCCCCCACCTCTTGAGCAGTGTAGTGTTACAGTGTTTGTTTGATATCAAGGCTTCCATTGCTTCTCTTCACAGATCTCTCAAACCCAAACATCGGCCGGTGTGTTATCTTCTACCAGAGCTTCGTCCTCTCAGCCCAGTCCCTTCTCAGCCGCTGGGGCTGAAGGAGCTGCAGCTAAGTCCCCGTTAAAGAGTAATCCTGCGAGTAAACCTGCATTGTTGAAAAAAGCGAAGAAGAGTACAGCGTCAGCTGTGAAGTCAAAGGTTCAGGTTCTGGCGTCATCGCAGGAAAAAGGGGCGTCCAACCTAGAGAGGAGCGGGTTCCTGCCGTCCGACCAGATACACCTCTCCCCTTCCAAGCAAACGCCATTTGATCAGATCATTAAAGACCTGCAGGATATATTCCCAGACTATAAGAGGTGCGGGGTGTCTTTTTTGTGGTTTGGGCTGGTGCTTAGTGGTAAAAAAAAAAAGCACTTTGATAATCTTCTACGATTTTTAGAGCCTGGAGATCCCGTTTATCAAACGCGCTTTATTCAATAGAAAAGGGCGACCGACTGCTGGTCAGGGGGTAAAATAAAATGGAACTTCTATATTTAACCCCTTACCGGCGCATCACATGTTAACATGCATTAACCACACACACAGTATGCCGGTGCATCTGTCCTGAGACCCCGGCATCCAGGGATCTGCAGCCGGCAACTTAATGGAGCCAGCATTCTGACAGCCGAAAGAACAAGACGGTCACAGTGGTTTTTGGGCTGATTGACAGATTGAACGGAGTTGACCGTTATTGGGGTTTTTCCCCCTCTCTTTATCTGCTCTGTCTGCGGTTTAGGAGAGAATAATCTCCAGCATCCCCTAAACATACTTGTGGCACAATAAAGTGTTTCTTGGCATCTGATTACTGCCAATGATCTGGTGCATTTAATACCCTAAGGGGTTAATTTTCACTTTATTTTCTTAAACACTCAGGAGGTTATTCTCTATTCTCGGACATTGCCACTGAATTACACCGGATGGAGAATTTAACAATATGGTGCAATTTGCGGGTCAGTTCGCCGAATTGATGGCAAAATACGGTGCAGTTCAGCAGCCGTGAAATTACCCCAAAGAGAACGATCGATTCCTCTATTCACAGAACTCTGAACTGCACCGAAACTTCACAAAATGACTTTCTTTTTGGTGTTTCAGTTTGACGGGTTTAAGCGGGCAAATCCCATAGCTTTAAATGCAATGAATGGAATAGCTTTTTTTCATAATTTTTAAGATTTTTTTTTGTGAAATAAATTCTATATACCTATATATTTTGCATGTTCTGTTCTGTGGCTGAGCTCGGTTTAGAAGCGTTAACCGCTCCGGCTTCTGTATTGTGTTTTGGCAGCGGAGTGCTGGCGGTCTTCATTAGTGAGGTGCGGAGCAGAGCCGGAGGGACGCTGGGCGGGATGAAACCAGAAGAGATCATTGCCAGAGTCACAGAGTACATACTGGACCTGCAAGCCAAGTCTGAGGGAGTCCCCAGCCGCGTGAGTACACCGCAATCCATTATTCTGCACGTTACACTGAAACACCGGAGCCGTGCCCAGAACACGACTGCCAGCTTATTGTAACAAATCTGTACATGTGCTGGCACAACGTATAGATCAGGGATGCCAGACTCACGGCCTCTCAGGGGGTTAATGCCTGCAATTCCCAGAATTCCTTCAATGCAATAAATGACCAGGGAATCATGGGAGTTGCAGTTCAGAAAAATCGGGGGGCTGGATATTCTCATCCTTGGTATAGATGGAATATAAAGCCTTTCCTCTTTGTAAACTCTGCTGTGTGATGCAGGACGGACAGTGTGATAACGGGCCTCTGTACACTTACGCAGATATTCCTTTAAAGGGCCGGTACCACCAAAAAACTAAATGTCCTTATTGTGTTTATTTGATGTTGCTGATATCTTACATGTGATTTGTTTTCCTCTTGTATGTTTAGTTAAAATATTTTCCTCTATATGTGTCACTGGGTGCATCCATTGTGTGATATTTTCCTCTATATGTGTCACTGGGTGCATCCATTGTGTGATATTTTCCTCTATAGGTGTCACTGGGTGCATCCATTGTGTGATATTTTCCTCTGTCACTGGCTGCATACATTGTAATATTTTCCTCTATCACACAATGGATGCACCCAGTTACACCTATAGAGGAAAATATTACAATGTATGCAGCCAGTGACAGAGGAAAATATCACACAATGGATGCACCCAGTGACACCTATAGAGGAAAATATCACACAATGGATGCACCCAGTGACACATATAGAGGAAAATATGTGTCACTGGGTGCATCCATTGTGTAATATATTTTCCTCTAGGTGTCACTGGGTGCATCCATTGTGTAATATTTTCCTCTGTCACTGGGTGCATCCATTGTGTGATATTTTCCTCTAGGTGTCACTGGGTGCATCCATTGTGTAATATTTTCCTCTGTCACTGGGTGCATCCATTGTGTGATATTTTCCTCTAGGTGTCACTGGATGGCTGCATCCATTCTGTGATATTTTCCTCTTGATGCACCCAGTGACTCATATATTGTGTGATAGAGGAAAATATGTGTCATGGGACAACATCCATTGTGTGATATTTTCCTCTGTCATTGGGTGCATCCGTTGTGTATCTTTCCATCACTTGCTCCTCACTGTGTGGCTTTGGTCATAGAATGGAGTGACTGGATCAGTCACCGACTCATATCATTGTATTGTGTGGGATGTATTCAAAGGGCATCACCAGGGGTAGATAAAACAGGGTACGGAAAAGACGTCTAATCTCATTCAGCTTCCATCTCAAGTAGCCTGGATCACAATGGACCTCCTGCTGCCTTAACTGTTAAAGACTGTAGAACCTGGTTTCTCAAATCTGTCTTCAGAACCTGCTGACACGCCAGGTTTGCCAGATATTTGAAGCACAGAGGATATGATTAAACACTGCTGTAGGAGATAAACCACAGCAGTAAAGTAAAACTCCCCATTAGATATTGATAAATGTTGAATCATGGGAAAAATCCACAAAATAGAAACAGGAGATAAAAACCTAACTAATGAAAACCGCAGCATGTGGTTTATAATGTGTTTTATAATGTGCTTTGCAATCCATAAAACCTTCTAAACCTAAAGTAATCTGGTCACGGCTTATGTTGGTGCTAGTGTCCGTTTTTAAAAGTCTGCCTTGATTTTGATATTTTAATGAGCAAAAATCTGCATTTATGTTCATAATTTTGTAACTATATTTGCTCTTTCTTCCCCCCCCCCCCGTACCTGCACACTTCTCATTTCAGCGTGCGACTCGCTCATGTCACCTTCTGTCACCCTCCCCTCTAAACCTGCGCCCCCCCGGTCATTCTCCGGTCACTTCCATAAGAATTAGGGAGACTTCGCTGCAAACATGGAAGTTGCTGATCCCTTGTATTGACAGACTGTGCGACGCTTTGTGCTGCGCGCGATACGTTCTGCTGGATGTGAAGTGTTTTCTTTCCTGTCTGTACCCAACGTCTCGCCTTTCCCTTTTAGAACATGTTACTGTGTGTTACGGGGTTTAAGACCTGTTCACGTCTCACGTTTTTATACGTATATTCTGCTGCAGGCTGCCACCATGGGAAATACCAACCGAACAGCGCAGCCCGGCCTCGCAGCCCAAACGAAACAACCCTGGAGGGTGGTGCCCGGGTCCACCAAGACCAAGTTTCAGAATACTAACAAGTGTGCGGTAAGTGTACGACGCAGGAGGATCGGATTTGCCTTTTCGGTATTAGATACATAACTGGAAACTTCAGGAGGTGCACAGGAGCTGACAATCTAGAAGGAATCATTCTGTACAAACAAAAATGTAAAAGGTTGGCTTTAACATGAGGGAGCAGAATGGTGAGTGGCGCGAGCCCTGAAACCTCCGGAGATGCGTCTCACTCAGGACTGAATCGATCTGTGACCACGAGCTTTGAGGGATTTCTTGAAGTCCTGCAGATCAGGAGAGTGCGTGTCCCGTAGCGAGGCAGGGCACAATCAAACCTGCCAACTTAAAGCCTCTTCTGTGTCCCCTTCATCTCGACAGTGGGATTTATTACTCTGTATTTATTCCGCACAGATCTCCCCCGACGAGCCTTGCATCATCTGCCACGACGACCTCAAGCAGCACCCTCAGCACATGCTGGACTGCGGACACTGGTTTCACAAACATGTAAGCTTCCTGTCTGTGCATTACATTGCAACGACATTGGCTATAACCCTTTAATCACCAAGGATGTACCGGTATTTGGGTTGTGTTAATGACACGAGCATGTGCAGGCCCTAACATGCTGTGAAAATGAATCCCAGCTGTCTTGGGGCAGAGTGACAAGATCAGCGCGTTACTAAAAGCGCATCCTCTTTCTTTGTATGAATTGCTGTAGTTTGTCACCGTGGCAACTGGTGATTCCCACGGTTCTGGCCGTATGAATTCTTTTGCAGCCTACACCTCCCCACCCCCTTCCATTGTGGTATAACACAACCCTTTTCTCTTGTATCGTTTCAGTGCATAACGAAATGGCTACACACGCAAAGCACGTGCCCGACGTGTCGAGACCACGCTCTACTGCCCGAAGATTTCCCTGCGCTGTCTGGGAGACTGAGAACAACTTAGTCTGGCCTGGGGGCAGCCACTTGGTGAATGCATGTACTGCCGCGAGTGCCTGCTGCACCTATAGGTGTCTATCATTACCCCATATTATAGTGCGATTTATTGTTTTCATAAAATACAGACGAGCATCTTCTGCATTCAGGTCCTCTAGGATCTCTCCTCAGACTAGGACCGCAGGTGCTGTCACTTTCCAACAAACTCCTCAGATGAAACACTCATTCACGGGGGATATGGGACTCAAACCACACTCAGCCAGCCATACATTCCATGACACCCACACACCCTGTGGTAATTACTACCTAGGCACCCCAAAATCCTAACTCCGTTGATCCCAGCCCTGCAGGTTTATGGCTGTGCCTGAGAAACTGGTTAATGAAAGCCACATTTTCCAGCAGAGGGTACTGGAGGACCACTTCAAGGAGGCATCTCCTGTTCTTTGGTCACTTCTAACCCAGGCACCAGCAACCTCTGCCCTCCAGGACGTTTTAAACTACAATTCCCATGAGATGCAGAGCATCATGGGAAATGTAGCCCCAAAATATTTGGGGGGGGGTGGGCGGCAAGGTTGCCTTAGCCCCTTTTCAACGACCCAGAATGCAATGCTGAAGAACTGATTGTTCTTCAGTTTGAGCAAATTAATGTAAAACTTTTTATTTCATTTGAGCGTCCAGGAGAGATTCACGTAATGTTCTCGTGGAAACAGAGGCTCTTTGGACCAAAGATCAGGTTCCCTAAAATGTAAGACAATGCAGTCACCCTCCGAGTCTCACCCTCAGGGACTTCCAATAAAATAGAAGACCCGACATTTCAACCTTATTTTTCAAAAGGCTGAGAAAGCGCTGAAAGTTCACACTTAAAATACAGTAACCCACCCCGACCACCTAACTATGGGTTTATACATTGTATACAAACTCCATGTTCTTCTAAGTCTGTTCATGGGTCCTAATAACCATAATCCCTGGTACCTGCACCCAAACGCTATCTTGTGCTTCTCAGTGTGGTTACTGTACTTAACATGGGGAGCACAAAGTCCTAACGCCGATTACATCCCACTGCGGTTAATGAAATGTTAGCACCAGCTCCTAGCGGTTTTGCGCTTCTGCTGAATCCGAGCACCGGCTGAACCCACTTCTCCTCCTCCCCCCCCCAAATAACATGGCTCCATCCATCTTTTTGCTGCCGGTGCATAGAGCGACTGGAGAACCGTCTGTCTGTGAATCACTAGGCCAACCTGCTGGACCTTGCAAGGTGAGATCCTGCAGGTCATGTGACTGGCAGCATTGGCCTCACTGGAGTCCTATAGACTCCATGGAGGGGATGCTTATGGTGGCGTTTAGCACCAGGTTAAGGTGCAGGCTGCTGGATTAGCACCTGCATTGTAATATCTCCCTAAAACGGGGAAGCTAAGGAGAAACCTGCAGGCACAGGTTTTTCTCCTTGGCGTTCCTGTGTAGTAATCTAGCCCCTGATCTTTAAGAGGTAGCGTCACGTCATTCATCCCAATAAATGCTTCAGGGTTAATTTGAGGGAGCCCAACCAGCAGAGGTAAGAACACACACTTCTCCTGATCCAGCTGCTGGGCAATCACGTTGGTTGAGTGACCAGCCTTGTTCACTGACACAGCTTGCTCTGCTTACGCCAAGACAGCGTCCAATAAATGATCAATATAATGCAAATAAAATATAGGTAAGGGGGTTATTCAGAAAATGGCATTTGCCAAAGTTGCAAACACTGTCACATCCGCATCTCAAAGTAAGGTCCAAACTGGAGCAGCTTCAGCGAAACCTGTTTAACTCCTCTAGGGAAACACCAGTGTTTATTGAATAACCCCCCCCCCCCCCTCCTCATTTCTCTGGTGTTTTGCAGCTCCCCTCTTGCATCTAGATACCAAGATCTTTTAATCTTAAAATTGAGTCGGTTTTTAAACCTTTAACTCGTCTGTATCTACAGAACATGTGAAAAAGCTTTAGCATAAACTGTCTCGATACATTAATGTATCTGTTCCACATCCTGGTAATCCTGTGCGGTTTTATCATTTTGCTTTAACATATTACATTGTTAAACCTTAACCGTATGTCACAAAGACTGTTTTAAATCCGGTATAATAAACTTCATTTATACCAAAGTGACTCCGTGACCTTCTGTGCGTGCGGTGTCATAAAAACTGAACGCGGCTCGGGAGGCACAAATCCAGAATGTTTAAGGATAGAACAGCATAGCCGGTACCTAGGAGATGCCAACGCTATGGTTACTGGCTTGACCTGAGGGCTGCAGGGGTCCGCTGGTTGACTAGTGACGTTTTACAGTAAGGGTTAATAGTTAATGTGGGTAAAAGCTTCTTGATCCAAGGAGAAACCGTACGCCATCTGGGGTGAAGAAGGAATTTCTCAATTAAGCACTTGCCAATATGCAACACACTAAGTCTGGGAAGTTTTCAGTTCTTTTGGATCAACAGCAGTAGGTGATGTGTGAAAGGCTGAACCCGACAGATACACAGCCCCAACACCAGTAAGGACGTTGCTTGTCCTCTGATATTGGCTAGGGTCACTGTTCACAAACAGGACCCCCGCGGAGAGGAAGCCATGGATGGATCATATTCTCCCCTGCACTTGTATAAAGTATAAGCCGAGGAGGGAGAGGAAGAGGAAGAGGAAGAGGAAGAGGAAGAGGAAGAGGAAGAGGAAGAGGAAGAGGAAGAGGAAGAGAAGAGGAAGAGGAAGAGGAAGAGGAAGAGGAAGAGGAAGAGGAGAGGAAGAGGAAGAGGAAGAGGAAGAGGAAGAGGAAGAGGAAGAGGAAGAGGAAGAGGAAGAGGAAGAGGAAGAGGAAGAGGAAGAGGAAGAGGAAGAGGAAGAGGAAGAGGAAGAGGAAGAGGAAGAGGAAGAGGAAGAGGAAGAGAAGAGGAAGAGGAAGAGGAAGAGGAAGAGGAAGAGGAAGAGGAAGAGGAAGAGGAAGAGGAAGAGGAGAGGAAGAGGAAGAGGAAGAGGAAGAGGAAGAGGAAGAGGAAGAGAGAGGAAGAGGAAGAGGAAGAGGAAGAGAAGAGGAAGAGGAGAGGAAGAGGAAGAGGAAGAGGAGAGGAAGAGGAAGAGGAAGAGGAAGAGGAAGAGGAAGAGGAAGAGGAAGAGGAAGAGGAAGAGGAAGAGGAAGAGGAAGAGGAAGAGGAAGAGGAAGAGGAAGAGGAAGAGGAAGAGGAAGAGGAAGAGGAAGAGGAAGAGGAAGAGGAGGAGGAAGAGGAAGAGGAGGAGGAACACCCTCAGCCAAATTAAAATGCAAATTCAAGATTTTTATTAGAGAAATAAGCCATACAGCAAAAATCACAAAAAATATTTCAAAGGGTACAGCAAACAAAAGGTATCAGCAGTAAAACAGGAAAAGATAAAATGGAGGGGGCACTCAGACAAACATGGAACCTCTGTACCAGGGAGGCGGCGAAGTCAGCAATAAAGTCGCGGGCAGGCTGTCTGGTCAAGAGAAAAAAAAAAAAGGGGGTGAGGAAAAAATGTGGACGGGACTGCCCGAACAAGAGTGCCGTTCCTGGCGCTCTCCAGGGAGATACCGGAGGCCATGGAAGAGGCCACAGGGCCGGGTGATCTGGGGCCAGAGGGGGCAGTCAGAGCCATGGTTTCAACCCCAAATGGCTCACCCAGAGCAACCCAGTGTCCCACACGAAAAAAAAAAAAAAAGGGGGGGGGGGTCCAGACACCCAGCCCGGTGGAGCAAAGGATAGTCCACAATAAAAAAAAGTCGAGGGAAGGGGGGGGGGGTGTATGTGACACAATAGTGGAGGAGGGGGGGGGGGGGTGTCTTCACGGAGGGAGTCAGATGGGAATGGGGGGGGGGGGGGGGGCAACAGAGGATCAGCAGCCAGAAAGATGAGGTGGCCGGGCTAGGGAGAGTCAGCCAGTGTCCAACAATAGAGCGATGAGGCACGCAGCTCCCTCAGGGACACTTCAGTTTCCAGGATGGGGATACCTTTCACAACCGCGGTGCTTCCATCCACCGGCCGTCCTTTTCGCTGCCGTCCATCCAGCAGGAGCAGCTCGTTCGGTTCATGCAGCCTCTCCAGTGGCTGGCCTGGGAGGGGGAGGGGGGGGGGGGGAACACCTCGATTTCACATCCGTCACCACTACAGGTAAGTCCTCCAAGTAGTCAGGGTGTACCTCCCACGGGCCGTGCGATCAGAGGGTGCCACATCCCCTGGACCAACAGGGCTCCGTCAGCACGATCTCCAGAGAGCCGCAACTCTGCCGAAGGCCCACCGACAGCCTCCCCAGAGCGCCATCCAGCTTCCCACCAGACCTGGATCCACGAAGCCTGAAATTCCTCCATCAGCTCCCTCAGCATATCCTTCGTGAGGGGCAGGGAGTCCGGGTCAGTCATCTGTGTGGAGGATATGTGTGCCAGGAGCCCAATGACGATGCAGGCTTCAGAAATGGCCATCAAGGTAGGCCGCACGTGTAGGCCCGAAATCCCGAACCGGCTCCTTCGTCGACAAGAGCACCCGCAACTCTTCACAGCACCCTGGTGCCAGAGCCAGCCGACAGTAGCCACCGAGTGGGGGACATAAAACAGACGGAGGGACGCCCAAATCACATAAATTGTACAGCTAGGGAGCTCAGCAATGTGCGTCCTCTCCTGTCTGCAGTCAGCTCCGCCCCCTGCAAGGTTTTTTTTTAATTGTCAACAAAATAAAAGTCATCAGTAGATGAGAACTTACTGTAACTAAGAGGCAAACCGCGTGTACAGTGTTTTACATGGGTAATAGAAAGTGTTAAAAAAAAGGTGGTATAAAGTGAGTAACATCAAATAACCATTGACTAAAAGGCAAGCTTATATTCATAGCTGGGCATGATGCAATTACAAGTACTTTTACAATAGGGAAGCACAGACAGGTGACATAAATCAGAAAAAAGGAACGGACGGCCCTGCCTGTAGGATAATTGGAATTTTCCTATTCCATGACGGAAAGTTCTAGTTTTAATAAAGGACTCAGAGGCGAGTATTTTGCCATCTCTTTTCTTTCCTCATTAGCAGCAAAGAGTTAATACCAAAAACAAAACTTCCCCCACAACAGGGGGTAAACACACCCCACACCCTCTCCCAGTCGTCAACTTAGTCCACTCTTTCTTTGCAAGCCGGAAGTCAGAATCTCCATGATGAAGCAGAGCTACCCGACGGGGAGACAAAGAAGCCAAACACGGCAGGGCGTGGGGAAACCATGAACAACGCTACCAAGGCAGGTCAATCAGCACGAGGCTGGAAGAAAAAAAACGATAACGAGGAAGAGGTTAAAACCGAGCCAACTACTCGCAACGCAAAGATCAAAAACGCCACCACGAAAGGAAATCATTTTATTCAGCAACACGTGCGTGTAGCCGGCGCAGATTACAACGCGAGAGCGCAGGCAATAAGACAACCCGAGTAAGCTTTATAAAAAGGAATCTGACAAAAAAGGGGGGGGGGGAAATACTGGCAGAGTCCTTATTAACCCTTTCGCTGCTGAGGCTTTTCCCGCCCCTATGCTGAGGTCATTTTTACCTGTTTTGCGCATCATGTTTAAACGTGTTTTGAAGGCTTATTTTAGTATATGACCCAGACATATTATATATCGTTCTTTCCGTCAGACTCGGCAGATTCATAATATGTCATTATTATAATATACAGACATGACATAACGTATACATATAACAAAAAATGCAATAAAATATGTATTTTCAATAATTTACAACGTGTAAAGTGTTTTTTTCCACATTTTAACATGCGAGCAATTGCGGTTATATTTTGTATGGGGTGCGCTTGTTAAAATAATTAGAGATGGGGTCTCGACACTTTTTAACAAACGCACCGCATACAAAAATCGTTAGTTCACATTATAATTGAAATGGGAACAATATTGCTGCATTAACAAACCAAAAAAAAATGAAAAAAAAAAAATGTAAAAAAAAAATGAAAATAAAATAACAAAGTGAAAAATTTTGTTTGGTATCGTTGGAACGGCCATGCTCTGGCAGATCCAACGATACCAAAATTTAACCCCTAGCTGCCACAACTGTGGAGATGAGATAGGGAGTTCATTGGAACTCCCTATCTCCACAGTTGGTGGCAGCTAGGGGTTAACTCTAGACTGGCGTCATCGTGCGTAGCACGATGACGCCAGTCCTCTGGGGGGAGTTCCCGGAGGCTTGGCCGACATCCAAGATGTCGGCCAGCTCCGGGAAAGGATCGCGAACCGGCGCTTTTCAGCGCCGATTCGCGATCCAGCTCCCCAGGGGTTAATGCCAGGCATCATTTGGAAGGGCAGGCTGTGCCCTTCCAAATGATGCCTGGGTTAACCCCGCAGAGCCGCCGATCGGGAGGGAGAGAGGTCAGAAGGACCTCGCCTCCTCCGCACATGCGGGGGGGGGCGCCTGAATTAGGTGTCATCGCGCCCCCGCGATGACACCTAATTCTGGCAGCTGCTGGTCCGGATGCCGGGCTGACATCCAGGATGTCAGCCCGCACCGGAGGGGCCAGCGATCGGCCGGAACCCGGCCGAACGCTGACCCCAATGGGAGGACGCGCTCAGCGCGTCCTCAGCACACCAGCGGACTGCTGAGGACGCGCTGAGCGCATCCTCAGTGAAGTGGTTAATTAAAATTAGAACTTTCCGTCATGGAATAGGAAAATTCCCCAATTTCACACAGGGACTCAGGCTCCTATTGCAATCTCTCTTGCTTTTTAATACAGCAGCAAAACAGTCGAAAAAGAAACATTAGACATTTAAAGAAACACTTTGCTAACAATAGACCAGTCTAACCCCCCCCCCCCCCCCTTCCCCAGTGAGTTCGTCCAAAGTCCATAAGTAGATCCCTGTTCCCGCCTTTTCTCCCTCTTTTTTGCTGCCGGAGAAGATAGAATTTTATACTTGTTTCTCCAGTATTATTATATAGGAGGTTTCCTCCCGGTCGTCCGGCTCTAACCAAGGCGACCAGGGTGCTGTTAGTATAGTTTTTATTTACTGAAATTGCGAGGGTTTCCACACTGTTATTTCTGTTACTGTAAATAACTCCGTTAAATAACGTAAGCGTGTCCGCGATAGTGGCAGTTACTAGGGGGCGGGGCGCATGCGCGGTAGATTCGCGCGCTTTGACCACCTCCATTTTAGTGTTACCTCACACTTCGCAAGATGCCGTTATCGAAAGCTACCTCACGCATGAGCTCCAAGGGACTCCGGATTGGAGGACAGCTCCTCTCCCATGAATAAACCTCCCGATAAGGCTGGTAATGTAACAGGCTCCAGAGCCGCAGGCCCTTCTGACCCCACACATAAAGTGTTGTTAGAATCGGCAGTTTTCAAAGCAGTTAATGCCCTTTAGTTCTTTTACTCAAGTCCCTTAAAGAGGCTATTTTAGAGACTAAAATGGATGCAACACCGGTTCTCCCGGTTAAAGATTTGGGCGATTCTCTCACCGAAGTGAGGCCCTCTGATTCTCCCCTAACCATGGGGAAACAGCCTGATAAAAGATAAGCGCAAGGCTGGAGGGGCTGGCATCCCCGTATCACTGCCCGGGGATTCCATGCCGGGGACACACGCCAAGAAAGCGCTCACACAAAGCTCATCATATGGAGTCAAACTCGACCAAGCGTAGTAAACGCTCTGACCACTCTCAGACAATATAATCCCCCTTTATCTGGAGAAGGTGGTGGTGAAGACGCCTTAGAGGTTTACGCGTCTGACGAAGAGTTTGCTGATAAGGCCTTAGTGCCCTTACAGGGGCCTGGTACAGAGTGACCCATTTACGACCCAATGGGGAACCCCATGTTCGCTCCTGAGGATTTATCTCACCCTAGATCCACAGAGTGGTCCCTCACCCCACACGTGGAGGCATGGATCGATGCGCGTGTGCGCAGACCTCTTGATAAAACATCCAGATCCAGGATGAGAGCGGAGTGTCCCTGACCTACTACAGTAGGGAAAACATGCTTGACCCCGGAGGTGGACAAAATTTTTTTTATAAAATTTGTGGAGACAAAAGGATGGTCCCAGAATAGAGGCAGAGACCTGGCTTTCAAAAATTGTCAAGATAAACTCCTAGACACGATAGGTCCTTTGGCCAAACTGTGAATTTTAGCCTGTTCGGCCACATCTAACGACGCTACGCTTGACCCTTATGAAGTTACTAATTGGGTCCAGAGAGCTATTAGTTTCGTAGGCAATACAAATACAGCTCTGGCTACGGAGAGACACAAATGCATTTTGCTTAAGATAGATGCACAACTGGCGGCAGTTGCAGATAATGAACTTGGGGTTAAGGCCCAAGGAATGCTATTTGGTCCTGGGTGCTTACGAGACATGACAGAATATACAGGAGCCTTTACTATGGAGAAGGTTACTACTTCCATAAAGAAGGTGTTCACCGCGGGGGTTTTTGCACGGGCCGGCAGGGGCAGGGGTCGCGCTGCCGGCCGTGCAAGGGCAGGATTCTCCCGCCAATTCACAGGCTCTGTGGCGTATGACGCCTCACAATTGGAGACAAGAGTCTCGAATTTTTTTCCCTCCCGTTCCCGACCCTGGCGTACCAGAGGCTATCGAGGAGGACGCAACTTCCGGTACAGATCTCCAGGTATTGCGCTCTGATTCCTCACATGAATGTGCAAGTGGGGGGCCGTTTATCCAAATGCCTTCAATGGCAAAAGATCACATCCGATACATGGATGCTACACACGGTACAGGGTTTCGTCATAAATTTCATCTCGACCCCCGTTCAGCATTCCTTTCCCCCGCCATTGATCTTCACGGCGGAGGAGGGAGTGCTGGTGGACGAAGACATTGCAGATCTCCTTCGGAAAAGAGCCATAGAGCGGTCCTCAAGGGAAGATGTGAGATTCTTGGGAAATTTATTCCTGGTCCCCAAGAAGGGCGGGGGGAGTCGACCCGTCCTCAATCTGAAAGAGCTGAATTTATCAGTAATTTACAACCACTTTCAGATGGAGGGTTTGCACCTGTTAAAGGATCTTCTTCGACAAGGGGACTGGTTGGCCAAGGTAGATTTGAAGGATGCCTATTTAACAGTACCTATGGCGGCGGAATCCAGGAGATTCCTTTGTTTCCGATGGAAAGACGTCACGTGGCGTTTCCGCTGCTTACCTGTCGGACTCTCTTTGGCGCTTCACCAAGCTTCTGAAGCCAGTGACATGTTGTCTCAGATCGCAAGGAATCCGCCTTAGCATTTTATCTGGACGACATCCTTCTGATGGCGGAGTCCGCCGCGCTGCTGCAAATTCATATTCACCCTGGCTATAATCCTCAGAGTAGGCACCGAGTGTCGGAAGAGAGAGGAAGTTTCCTTGCGGAGGTCCTGAATCTTGGAGGGGGGGCAGGAATCCAGGAGAAAACCCAAGAATTCAATGCGGTGTTGGAGTTAGGGATTTTCCTGCATTGATTAAGAAACCCAGTTCCTGTAGAAAGGAGATCGTCCACCGAAGGTGCATCAGAAGTGTGTCCCTGGATTCAGACATCAGGAGGATGTCGTCCAAGTATATTATGAGGTGGACGCCTCTGGTTCGCAAGGAAGCGATCACCGGCTTCAACAGCTTCGTGAAGCACCACGGCGCCGATGAGAGGCCGAACGGAAGGCACGTGAACCGCCACACAATCCTGCCAGAGGAAATCCCTGTGGGACGAACAGACCGGCACCGATAGGTAGGCGTCCTTCAGGTCCAATATGACCAACCAGTCTCTCCGGAGGATGTGACGTGTGAATACCTTCCATCTTGAAGTGGTGGTAAAACGACCGATTGGGCGGAAGCCCCCGCCTTTCTTAGCGACCAAAAACAAGGTGCTGAGAAAACCCCCCCCCCCCTTGTGGGGGTGTGTGATACACATCTTGCCAGCAGTCGTGGGCCAAGGGCATTCCACCCACAGGTTTAATCTGGTACCATTGTCAAGAGGGCAGCACATGACGCTGTCGACCCAGAGCTCAATATGGGGTTGGGTCCAAGCGGTGGAGCTTGGGTGGGAAATCTCACAGGGATTAAACATGGTATTTCCTGCTGGGTCGTAAATCATATCCCTAACCTGCATAGGGGCGGCTCCACCATAAGATCATCATCATGGACCGGGGCGTACAAGGTAACGGAGTCATCTGTCATCACCCTCAGGATCGCCTTCCCCTAAATTTGTCCCTCTTGGGTCTCTTAATCTCGGCCGCATTGGTTGCCTTGCGGTCAGGGGCTCTTGTTAAAAAAAAAAAAAAAAAACTCACAGATCAGTAAATTCATTGTTGCGGGTTGCCAGCCCCTCCATAAGCACCATGTGGATCAATATGCCCCAAGGCTGAGGGGGTCTAAAACCCTTTGAGGGGAGGCATCCTGTGATTGTTCCCAGGGTTGGGAAGGCTCTGAGGCCTGGGACACATTCCTTGAAGGAAAGCGGAGCAGGAGGCGAGGGGGGGGGGGGGGGGGGGGGGGGGGGGAGAGGACTTTCTGCCATGGAGCGTCTAAAAGGTGTAATGCAGGTCTGCTACAGCCGCAGACAGACTCTAAATGGAGGAACAGGGGAGGACTTGAGGGCTGCAAATTTAGCCAAGGAGCTAGACCGTGAGAGCTGCTGCGGTGGGATTCCAACAGGCAAATGGCAGCCAGCATGAGGGAAGTGGGTGTGGTCTAACAGTCGCTAGAGGAAGCCTGCAAAAACAGTGGCGGGTGCATGCAGTTGCAAACAGCCCCGAACGAACGAGGACACGTCCGATCGGGGTTCGAAATAACGCGAACACCGGGTCTGACGTAGGGACCTAGTCAGTCTCCCGGTGAGGAGCGCTGACCCCCGCGGCAAACACCAGAGGGTAGCAGCATCCCAGGGTACAAACAAAGTGCAATACCTTAACCACATAGCACAGAAACATGAAATTTGAGCAGAGAATGAGAAACAACTTATCTGAGGAGCAGCAAAGAAAGAGTGACCTATCTCTGGGTGGGACTAAATTGACAGACTGGGAGAGGTTGTGGGGCGTGTTCACCCCCTGTTGTGGGGGAAGTTTGTTTGTCGTATTGTTAAATAAAGAAAGATGGCAAAATAGGAGCCTCCGAGTCCTGGGATAAAAGTAGTATAGGGGCTGGGTGGGGAGAACGTGGTGAAGTGTAACTGGATAAGACCAAAATACAGTTGGGGGGGCAGATTGAGAACCAGCACAGAATAGATAATACAATAGCAGCGACATTATAAATCATACCTTTCTTGCAGGCAGCGATAGCTTTTATTTGTATGCAGGCTCTTCCATGCTGTCCTTGATATTAAAGCCTGTCCTTTCCAGGACATCAATGGGTTAAATTCTGCAAGTGAAACTAAGGAAACGAGTCTGACCATACACAGAGAGGGCTGAGGGTAAACCAGGTTTATTATAGAAATATTTAATACCATCTTTGAGTTGATTCGGATCTAAGAGCATCAGTAAATCTTCTCATGGAGCCGCCTGGCCTGAATCTCCAGATTGAGGCCTGGGTACAGAGTCCTTTCAGTGATCCTGCCCACGTACAGTGCGGTCCACAAGGCCAGAGCCGGCCTCTGCCCCTATAAACAGGAGGGTCTGTGCTGTCAGCTCGCGCTCCATCAGAGCATAGTCCCATGATCTAGGTTTGCTGTGCAGGCCTCCCAACAGACACATCACACCCGGCTCAGCTTCAGGGGGAAGTTCTCTGTGATGAGGTGGTCATCGTGCAGGACAACCACCACATTTACTTCAAACTCTGACAAAAGAAAAATAATCTCCGTTTAGTGGATTAGATTGAGATTTTCTAGACCAGATTATATACCTAGATGCGCATTAGGAGAAGAGATTACCGATTTTGAAGTTGGTGGTTTCCAGGGTCGGGCAGGTAAACAATCTGGGGAATACCATGTAGATGGGGATCGGCAGTC
Source organism: Leptobrachium leishanense (assembly GCA_009667805.1). Classification (NCBI taxonomy): domain Eukaryota; kingdom Metazoa; phylum Chordata; class Amphibia; order Anura; family Megophryidae; genus Leptobrachium; species Leptobrachium leishanense. The sequence continues at coordinate 28,244,508 of CM019064.1, read as the reverse complement.
CTCGACACACATCGCCCTCTGCTATTTGGATGTTTTGGATCTCTGTGGCATCGCGAGCGTAACCTTCTGCACAACCTGGGAAAGCACAGACAAGCCCCGGCTTTACTAACGGAGCACGTTTCTCTGGGTGTGAATTTATAGGGTTTTACTCCTGGCAACGCACTAAGGGCCTTATTTCTCTACAGACCACAGGTGAAATAAACTTTCAATCCTTGGGAGGGGGGGGGGGGGGGCACTGTACCTGCCAAATACTAAACCAAGGGAATGGGTTTTCTGGGTCGTGCATGCATAGAAAAAATTATATAATAATAAAAAAAGTTTCGGTAACAAATGGAAAAGTGATAAAGCCAATTCTGGTGACTTGTCCTTCTGCAAATAAACCCAACAGCGTCGCGCTTGTAGTTCACAATCCCCGGAATACAGCCTATATGTCCCATAATGCTTATCCAGCATAAATTGTGACTAAAAAGGGGCGATTCAGAGAGCACCGGAATTTATGTGCACTCATTCGGCGCACAGATTTGTTCAAACCAGCGAATGCAAAAAAAAAAAAAAAAAAAAACGCAAATAAACCAATTATTGCTGCTAAAGAAAAGAACTTGAGTAAAAGGATTTACACCGAATAGATTAACCATTACTATTATCAATAAATTTAGCAAAATTATTCCAAAGTATTTTACCAGAAAGGATACATTGAGATTTCTCTCGTTTAAGTATGTCCTGGGTTCAAGAACATTGAAAGGTCATTATAGAAATAAAGTAATACAATCGTGGCAATCTAAGCGGTATGTCGCTGCACATTCACCAATATTTGGATAATTGATGGTTCTTCGAATAGGAGGAACTGCCACAATTGCCCCGTGCAGGGAAATGCACCATTCAGTGCAATTTGGTGGCAAGTTCAGCTCTTATTGAATAACCCTCTAGGCATCATGGGAGATGTAGTTCAGTTACATCTGAGGTGCCGCAGTTCATCCCTGCTCTATAGTGATCTTCCCAAAGCCATTAAAGTCTATTGAGTTGCTAAGTTTACAAATCAGGCTTGATCACAGCCCTGTGTGTTTAGATCAGAAGCAGGACTGGATTTAGAAGACAGGCCGCAGAGCAAGAGGTCCTGCATGCACCTGATATAGACCAGCCTAAAAAAGGAGCACAGAAAAAAATACTTCATCCTGTAAGCAGCAGCTCCATAGGGAGGACGAGTATACACCAGGTGTTCCTCTGCAAACCTACCACAGGTTTCCACTCTCACCAGCTGGAGCTCAATACTTTTGATGGGCACCTCAGAAGTTTCCACGAGGAGCTCTCCGGTTACAGGTTGGGTAATGATGCAGCTGGTGGAGTCCAAGTGCCCTCGAATGACAAATCTGGGTAGTGAAGCCCTCTGCAAGACAGAACCCACAGATCAGTCTGAAACATGCGCTCCTTCCATCCTTAAAATTGGTCAGGTCGTGTGAAGTGGGAGGGGGCTCCCAGTTAGAGACTAGGTGATAATAGCACCCCCCAGTTACCGAGGCTCTGCACATCAGATTAATCTGCATTTGAAGGTAAAAGGAGGATACAGACCTCTTTAACATTCTGCAAAGTATCTGGTGTGATGGTGAAGTCCACTGGGTTTGGGGTCTGCCTTGTTTTCTGAGGCTAAAAACACAAAAATACAAGAGATAGAGAAAAACAAAAGTAGGTAATTTTACTTGAGGGGAACAGAAAGTGTCCAAGAAAAAAGTGAGTGAAACATGGTGTAGGAAAGTGACAGTAATCATTCTCCCGACTTTAATAGGTTATTGACTAAACAGCGTTCTTGCAACCTGTATATCAAAGATCAGTGGCGGCATTTACCTTTTTGGTTCGCCATAGTTTATCATGGCAGTAACAATGTTAGATGGCATTTAGTGAATGACACCCCCCCCCCCCCCCAATCTTATATAGAATGTTAAGATTGATTTTATCCCAGGACTCGGAGGCTCCTATTTTGCCATCTCTTTCTTTACTTTATTAACAGCAGCAAAGGTTTAACAGTATGAAACAAAAACTTTCCCCAACAACAGGGGTAAACACGCCCACACCCTCTCCCAGTCTGTCCACTTAGTCCCGCCGAGAGACAGGCTCCTCCTCTTTCTTTGCTGCTCTTCGGACAGATAAGTGGTTTTCTATATTTCTCTGTAATTTCATGCATATTTCTTGATTTTTACACTTAGTGGTTTTAGATTCTCATACTGTTGTATCTGGGGACGCCGCTACCCTCCGGTGTTAGCCGCGGGGGTCGGCGCTCCCCACCGAGTCTTACCAGGAGACCAACCAGGTCCCTGCGTCTGACCCGGCACTCGCGCACTGTATTTCACCCCGCTCGGACGTATTTACGTTCATTCGGGACATTTTCCCTGCTCTTACAACAACTGCGTGCATCTACCTCATTTTCGCGCGCTTCCTTCAGCAGCGGCGTTCTACCACGCCCACTTCCCTCGCGCTGATCACCATTCACTGAGAGAAGTTTAACAACTAAGCAAGGTACAGCGATGTCTGCCTCCCACCGCAGCGCGTCTCACTCTCCCTCCCGGGACTCGGGATCGGAGAGTAGCTCCAGGCACAGAGCGGCTTCCCCTCAGGGGAATACCCCCCCCTTTACCTAAAAAGCACAAACGCTCTAGCTCAGCGAAATTTGCGGCCCTCGAGGCCTCCCTCCGCTCCTCCATTACCGAGTCCATGTCTGCGGCTGTAGCAGACATGCACTACACCTTCAGACGCTCCATGGAGGAAGCAGTGACTGCTCTGCAAGCGCCCCCCCAAGTAGCCTCCTGCTCCGCTTTCCTGCAAGGGAATGTGTCCCAAGTCCAAGATCCTCATGTTAAACCCCGGGAACAATTACAGGACGCCTCCCCTAAAAGGGTATTAGACCCCCCAGCCTGCGGGCATATTGATCCCTATCCCCCACGTCCATCTGGTGCTTATGGAGGGGCTGGCAACCCCGCAATTATGCCTTTATTGATTCGCGAGTCTGATCCTCGCAAGAGAGCCCTTGACCGCGGGGCACCCAATGCGGCAGAGAACAAGAGACCCAAGGCATCACCCTGGAGTCTCGTCCCAAGAGGGACAAGTTCAGGGGAAGGCGATCCTGAGGGCGATGACGGAGATGACTCCATTACATTATACGCCCCGGTCCATGATGAGGACCTTTTGGTGGAGCCACCCCCTATGCAGGTTGGGGATACGATCTACGACCCAGCGGGAAATCCCATGTTTAATCCCCGTGAGATTTCCCACCCAAGCTCTACCGCTTGGACCCCCCAACCCCATATCGAACGCTGGGTCGACAGCGTTATGCGCTGCCCTCTTGACAAGGGAACTAGACTGAACCTGCGGGCAGAATGCCCTCGGCCCACCACTGCTGGTAAAACATGTATCACCCCCGAGGTGGATGAAGCCTTCCAGCAGTTCGTCGCCAACAAAGGTTGGTCGGCTAAGAAAGGCATAGATTTTGCCATAAAGACATGCCAAGACAAATTGCTCGACACGGCTGGCCCTTTAGTTAAAGCTCTAGACATCGTTAACCACGCTAAATTAGCGGAGCTCCAACTGGATCCCTCAGAAATTGAGGAATGGCTGCAGCGCTCCCTTTGTCTGCTAGGTAACGCAAACGCTGCATTAGCATCAGAGCGCAGAAAGACTATCCTGCTAAAAATGGATAGAAACCTGACCCACATGGCCGCCACCGACTTGGGCGCCAAGGCGGAAGGCCAACTCTTTGGCGACCCATTTGCTAAGAAGCTCAACACCTATGTGGGGTCCTTTTCTATGCTGGACAAGGCCGAGGCCACGATGAAAAGAGTATTCCCAGGACGGGTCTCCCACAGGGCCGGCAGAGGCAGGGGTCGCTCTGCCGGCCGAGCGGGTTACTCCCGTACCTTTGGCCCCACCTTCAACTCCACACGCTATGCTGCCGACAACCCCAGTTCCGGCTCACGATTCTTTCCATCCAGAGCCAGACCATGGCGCGGAAACGCCTACAGAGGAGGCAGATCCTCCTATAGAAGACCCTCAGGTGAGCACCTTCCAGATTATCCCTTCATCAGGGGTGAGGGTCGGGGGTCGGCTGACCGACTTTGCGCACGCGTGGTCGCGCCTCACTACCGATGCGTGGGTCCTGGCCACGATACGGGGTTTCTCTATAGACTTTGTGGACACACCTACACAGACACAACCCCCCGCGCCGCTCCACTTTGCGCACGCGCAGGATTTACTGATACAAGTGGAAATTCGGGACCTGCTGTCCAAAGGGGCAATCGAACCCGCCCATTCGTCCACGAACGGTTTTCTCAGCACTTTGTTTTTAGTCGCCAAAAAAGGCGGAGGTTTCCGCCCAGTCATCAACTTGAAACAGTTGAACCTATCGGTCGTTTACCGCCATTTCCAGATGGAAGGTATTCACACGTTACGTCACGTCCTCCGGAAGGACGATTGGTTGGTCAAACTGGACCTGAAGGATGCCTACCTGACGGTACCGGTCTGCTTGGCCCACAGGGATTTCCTCAGGTTCATCTGGCAAGATCGGGTGTGGCGGTTCACGTGCCTCCCGTTCGGCCTCTCCTCGGCACCATGGTGCTTCACGAAGCTACTGAAGCCGGTGATCGCTTCCCTACGAACCAGAGGGGTCCGCCTGATCATATACCTGGACGACATCCTCCTGATGTCCGAGTCCAGGGACACACTTCTCACGCACCTTCAATGGACAATCTCCCTCCTGCAAGAACTGGGTTTCTTGATCAATACGGGAAAATCCCTACTGTCTCCAACACACCGCATCGAATTCTTGGTTTTCTCCTGGATTCCCACGACCTATTATTGTTCCTGCCTCCCTCCAAGATTCGGAACATCCGCAAGGAAACTTCCTCTCTCCTCCGACACTCAGCGCCTACTTTGAGGATTTTGGCCAGGGTAGTCGGTCTTCTGGCAGCGGCACGACTGGCGATCATACCAGCTCCCCTACACTAATCGGGCCCTCCAACGCCTGAAGGCCCGTTCCCTCCGAGCGGGTTCGGATTACTCGGATACAGTGTCCCTGACGGAAGACGCCCGATCAGACCTGACGTGGTGGCACTCCCAGATGACGTCTTGGAATGGCAAACACCTGTTTCCCCCTCCCCCGACTCTCACCATAGACTCCGATGCCAGCGGCCTCGGATGGGGTGCCCACTGCGACGGTGCGGAGACAGGGGGTCGATGGTCTCCCTCGGAGCAGACCCGACACATCAACGTCCTGGAGCTGCTGGCGGGATTCTTCGCTGTACGCTGTTTCACACGGAACTCCCCACATCGCTCGATCCTCCTTCGCCTGGACAACTTCCCGGCAGTGCGTTACATCAACGCCATGGGAGGCCCCAGATCGGAATCTCTGTCACTCATGGCTTCCGACTTTTGGGGATACTGCCTTCAACACGGTCTCTGGGTTCATGCCCAGTTCATCCCGGGCCTCTCCAATCGAATCGCCGACTGGAATTCGCGTCACCTGTCGGACTCGGGCGACTGGCGGATACCTTCTTCGGTGTTCGATCAACTTCACTCACTATGGGGTCCTCTCCGCTGGGATCTGTTTGCCTCGAGATTGAACGCCCAGCTGCGGGAGTTCTTCAGCTGGAGACCGGATCCGGATGCTCTGGCAGTGGATGCCTTCCTGCAGGATTGGTCCGAGTCCCGTCATTATGCCTTCCCCCCTGATTGCTCGGACGTTGGGTCACCTCCGGACGCAGGGAGCAACATTGGTCCTGATTACTCCCTTTTGGACGACTCAACCCTGGTTCCCGACCCTCCTGGAACTCGCGATCGATGTCCCCAGGTTGCTACCCCACCGACCGGACCTTCTTCGAGACGCGGCGGGCGCACCCCACCCTCTGGTGACGGACGGCACTCTGGATCTTCTGGCATGGCTGGTTTCCGGTTTGCCTGGCAACGCCAAGAGATTTCGATCCGGACTGGGGAACTTCTGTTGCAAGCATGGGCCCCCGGCACCCGGAGTGCGTACGGATCTGCCTGGAACAGATGGGCTGACTGGTGTATGGGACGGCATCAAGATCCCGTTTCTGCATCTCTGAATTCGGCATTGGACTTCCTGACGTCTCTGTTCGACTCTGGCCTGGCTTTTCGCACCCTGAATGTCTACCGATCGGCCATGTCCGCGGGGCATGTTGGTTTCGCTGGGGTAGCTCTAGGACAACACCCTCTGGTCTGCCGTCTGTTGCGGGGAGCTCGCTTCGAACGACCCCCCCCTTCCTCGGTATTCCTCCACGTGGGATGTTTCCCGGGTGTTAAGTTTCCTGGAAGCCTGGCCGGATAATGGGGATCTGTCCCTACGGCAGTTGTCGGCGAAACTGGTGATGCTTTTCTGTTTACTCTCTTGTAAACGTGTGGGTGATGTTCGGGCCCTGGATTACCCTTCGCGTTCCTTTGGCCCGGACGGTGTCACCTTTGATGTGTCTAGACGTACTAAGACCTCTATTTCGTCTGTATTTTTTCCGTCCTACCTGGACCGTCCTTTGTTGTGCCCGGTTAGATGTCTCAGACTCTATGAGGGCCGCCTTGTGGGTTTTCGGACTGGATCTGTTTCCCCCCTGTTCCTGTCCTTCCGTGCCCCCATCGCCCAGTGACCTCGACGTCCTTGGCTCGGTGGGTGCGCTGGTTGCTGGAGCTGGCGGGGGTCGATACTGCATCCTATGGAGCCCACTCGGTCCGGTCCGCCATGGTTTCCTCAGCGGTGGCGGCTGGCTGTCGCCTGGAGGACGTCATGCGGTCCGCGGACTGGTCGAGGGAATCTACAGCTCGGCTTTTCTATGTACGTCCTCTGAGACACTGGACAGAGACTGTTGTTGCCCAGCTTTGAATTGGCAAAATAGGAGCCTCCGAGTCCTGGGATAAAATTGAGGAATTTTCCTATTTCCATGACGGAAAGTTCTAATTTTATTAAGGACTCGGAGGCGAGTATTTTCCCCCCCTATCGACTGTTCCTTCATTAAACGCTTCCTCTGGTTGTCCGTGTCTTATTTCCTGCGCGCGCATGCGCCTCGCGTTGTACTCTACGCCGCTTATGCGCGCATGTTCCTGAATAAAGATTTTACGGAGACTGGTGTTTCGTATTCCTTGACTGCGCCTTGCGTTGCAAGTTGTTCATGGCTCGGTTTTAACCTCTGCCCCGTGTTTTCTTCTTCTTCTCTTCCAGCTTCGCGCTGATCGCCCTGCCTTGGCAGCATTTTTCATGGTTTCCCCACGCCCGGCCGTGTTTGGCTTCTTCGTCTCCCCGTCGGGTAGCTCTGTCTCGTCCTGGAGATTCTGACTTCTGACCTGCAAAGAAAGAGGAGGAGCCTGTCTCTGGGCGGGACTAAGTGGACAGACTGGGAGAGGGTGTGGACGTGTTTACCCCTGTTGTTGGGGAAAGTTTTTGTTTCATACTGTTAAACCTTTGCTGCTGTTAATAAAGTAAAGAAAGAGATGGCAAAATAGGAGCCTCTGAGTCCTTAATAAAATTAGAACTTTCCGTCATGGAAATAGGAAAATTCCTCAATTTTTATTTTTGATACGCGAAACAGAACTTCTGTGCCCGGGGGCTGCAATTCCAACCCTGCTGTAAAGTTGTTATTCTGTATTTATAAAGCACCAACATATTCCGCAGCGCTGTACAATGGGGGGGGGGGTGCAGGCAGACATACTAAAACACATAAGGAACAGATGGCCCTGCCCTTAGTATAACTGCCCTGATACAGCACTTTACACAAGTGCTCAGTCAGACATCCCATGAGCTTACAATCTAAAGGACAGGGGTAAATGAAACAGAAGGGGAGCAGGGGAGTGTGGATCTGGTGGCGAGAGAATAGCAAGCCACAGGTTGATTAGAATAAAGTGGCTACAGGTGGAGGGGAATGAATATGTTTGGACCGACGACTGGGTGGATGGGGCAGGCAGGTGGCACTGCAGAGTCTGGAGTGGTGTGCCTCTGTGTTGTGGGAAGGAAGAGGCAGAGCAAGCAGGTAATGACATGCAAGGGGGTGGAGGGTGGAGGGGAGGCGGAAGCATGGTGGTAAAAAAGTTTTTTGTACCATCAAAAATGGGGGGTGGGTGGAAGGCATTAAAGGGAAGTGTAATCAGTCCGGAGAGAGATAGAGAGTATATATATATATATATACACACACACACACACACACACACACACACACACACACATACACACCACGGTTGGAATATAGCCCCAGCTCTCAGCCTCCTGGTTAGTGAGACCCAAGAAGAGTATAAAGAAAGGTAAATTCAGTGACCGGTAATCTAACACAGTAGCAGTACCAGGACACACCAGCAGGTGTCCTCTGACCCTATATCTATATGAATTCTACAGGGTACAGACTATTTACATGTTACACGGCATAGCTTTATACACATTAGGGGTTATGAGCACTGAAATTTCATTGCTCTCGTTCCCACACTGAGGGGAATCAAATCACAACCCTGCAGTGAATTTAGCATTCCAAGAAGTCGCCGATAACCTGCTGAACCGCCAGAAGAAGGTTCTATGAATGAAAAGGTCTGTTCTAGATTTTTTTTTTACATTGAAACCTATGGGATTCGCCTGATTAAAATCAAACCAAACCACTAAACAGCAGGGCATTTCACTGACATTTCTCTATGGGGAATCACTGCTGTCGAACAGCACCGCATTTCACCAAACTGGCAGCTTTTTGAACAGCCGGAGGGCCACAATAAAAAAAAAAAAAGAAGAAAGGGAAATTCATCGTTCGTTGCAATTTCAGCTCTGAATAACCGTGTGTGGGGTTTGTCTCTATGGTTACTGCGCATTTTAGAAGTTATCGTCTCTTTTGCTGAGCCCATTGTAATAGAATTTGCCTTGTTGCACACAGGTGGGAAGATTCCTCGCAACAGAGAAGGGTGTTATGTGTTGGAGATACACCCGTTAATATATTCTAATGACTGAACGTTTAGGCTGCTGTCAGACGAGCATAGTGTTCATGTCCGTGATTGCACCTAAAAGTACGTCCGTGATAGCATGAAAGAAAGTCCATTGGAGCCCGACACATGAAGTACGTCTGCACTGAACTGCGGACGCATGACGGACGCTGCAAACGGACGCAGGTTAGGCAAGAACGTAATACTGCTAGAACGGACGTGCGGAGTGCGCCACGTCCACAACGTCTGCATAGCTTTGTGTGTGAGTGATGGAGCATGGTCAGACGGACTGCATTTATACGTCCAGCATTTTTGACGGACAGAATGTTTTTTCATTGTAATTTATTTTTCCCTCCTACATCCGTCAAAAATAACTTCAGTGAAAAAAACAGACTGTGTGCCCACTACTGCGTCATCCGTACTGACGATGTCCGTACTGCACGGACGTACAGTCCGTAGAAATCACGCTCGTCTGACCCTAGCCTAAGCAGGAAGCTCCCTCATCCGCACATGTCAAGACGACACGTCAAGCTTTGAGTTAACATTAAAATGGGAAAGTCTCACCAGTGAGTGAATGATGAACTCTATGGTCTTGGTCAGGTCTTTTGCCAGTAGAGATCGCTTCATGTCACAGCGAAGTGTATACTGCGGAAATAAAAAAAAAAAAAAAAAAGCGCAAACCCTCTCATCATCCAGTTACATTATGTTCCTGCAATGTGGTGTGTGCTGGGGGGGGGGGGGGGCGTCGATTGGAAAAGAGGTCTGTGCACCGATGAGCTTCCAAAGACACACAATGGCAGTGTTTCCCAAACCTGTCCTCAGGACCCTCTAACAGGCCAGATTTTGCAGATCTCCTTGGAGACAGACTGAATCCTGCAATCACATCACCTGCAAACCTGGCCTGTTAGGGGGACCTGAGGACAGGTTTGGGAAACACTGAACTATGGGTAAGAAACTCAAGGTTAATCCAAAACTTATTTATCCAAAGTTTAGGAGCCAATTCAACCACTCCATATACTTTGAGGTTTGTCGTCGGCCTCCCCTCACCTGGATGTTGACAAACACTCCATGGTAGGTTTCATACAGGGTCTTGTTGCCCTTTGTGATCAGTGGAAATTCAAAGGGTATTTCGGTTTTGCCGCTTGGAAGCTTGCCTGGCTTCACCATCTCTACGGCGTTACTGACGATTTGGATGGGCTGAAACATTTAAATGACATAAATTAGACGTGTGATCACTGCGCACCAGCTTTTGGCATCGCATTCGTTCCTATACGCCAATCAATATAGGATGTAAATATTTTAACACTGAAAAGAAAGAAAAAACTCTGCGATCAATTTGCTCCATATAAGTCCTTGTGTTACAAGGACAGTTACTTTTACTGGGGTAATTGTTTATTTCCACATTACAAAAGGTTGATGTGATTGAATGAGTTCCGACATCGTGCCAGCTCCAAGGGTGAACAAAAAAGTGACACACTTCCAAAGCGTGTTCAACAAGGCTGCAAAGCACGTGAGGCTGGACGTCCACTGCATCCATAGTCGGACGACTGACTTTATCAGACCATGGAAAACGCTCATCCGACCAGGTCAGACTAGAATCGTCCACTGCCTGCGATCAGACGAACCAAATCAAAATCAGAGGTGGAGTGCAGAGGCTGCCAAAACATGTTTGTTTTTTTTGTAAAAACAAGTTCATTCTGCTTTTGCAACCAGTGCAGTCCTTTGTAACGATTATTTTTTACTATGCGCTTTGTAAATCTGTCAAACTGTCCCCTAAATCAGGGCATGACGCCAACACTTCAGTGCAGTACTGCGCTCTGATATCTGTTCTCTCTGCCGCCGCAGATTGCCAAAGTGCAGCGATCTGCGCCATATTTTGCCATCATTTTTACAGTACAAACCAGCAACAAAATTGCACCGTATGGGGAAATTCAACATTCAGTGCCCTTCGGGAGGCATGTCAGTGCTTAGTAAATAAACCCCTTTGCGCAGCAGCGCAGCTAGTCAACATAGAAAAGAAATATGGCAGAGTCAGCGCTTCCTCCAACCTTTATGGTCTTCTTTAAAGGTCTTTAAAATGTGGATACAACCCTTAAATGAAGCAGAAATATATCATAGCGCAGCAATTCGGTCTCCACTTGCTACTAAATAAGAGGGAGTAAACTCACATTTTCGGGTGTCTAAATCAGACACTTGATGTAATCAACGACCGGTGACAAAAAAAAAAAAAAAAAAAATAATAATATAAAATAAAAAGAGCACCGGATCCCCTGAACTTCCAGCAAGGTCCTTCAAAAAGCAAATAAAATTTGCGAATCCTGATTTTATTTGCCTTTTGAAGGACCTTGCTGGAAGTTCAGGGAATCCGGGAAATAAATAATAATCATCACCGGCTGTCTGATTTAGACACCCGAAAATGTGAGTTTACTCCCTCTTATTTAGTAGCAAGTGGAGACCATATTGCTGCGCTTTGATATATTTCTGCTTCATTTAAGGGTTGTATCCACATTTAAAGACATTAAGGAAGACAATCACCGTTGGAGGAAGCGCCGACTACCATATTTCTTTTCTATTCCACTATACCGATGGTTTTGGATCTACCATCAAATGGCGAGGGACAGCTGCTGATCCACCTTTAAAGCACTTATGGTCTCATATTCTTTGTGACCATCTAGAATTGACACTTACAATAACGGTTCATATAATTGTATTGGACTTTATTCATTTACCAACATTTTTCTCTGCATCTTGTGAAATTGTTATATATTTTAATCGCTAGGTGGCACCATTTAGATGCAGTATTTCTTTCCAGTATTGGTAAACTTGCATCATGTCTACACCATTTATTTGCAATGGGAGTTCAAAAAAAACAGCAAAACCGATATAAAATGCTTTTTCTTAACTCCCCTAATGAGTTGTCAACGTCCATCATGCCCAGAAATCGTTCTGAACTCCCAGCCTGCAAGGTGATCGCCTGTCCGCTGCGGTCTTTACCCGTCGCCAGAAGTCGGACGTCTGCTGCAATGGACGATGGTTCCATGCACATTTAGGTTACAGGATCGGACATATGACAGAAGATATCGGATGATCGCACGAAAACAGTTCCAGTGGACGGCCAGCCTTACTCCATAGGAGGATCGAGCCTTGCAGCACTAAGCGCGATGGCCAGACACGAGTCCGAGTGGAAGGAACGTCCACCCTCACGGATGTTCCTTCCATTCTGCAAAACACTTATCTGACCCCAGACGGGGACGGACACAGTCTTAACCGCTCTGAGAGAGAGAAATGTACATTATCATTTTCTGAGTAAGCCAATCAGGTGTCTTTGTGCCATGTGACTGGCTTACTACCAGCTTAATGCTTTTATTAAATCATGTGAACCAATAGGTCAATCACTTAAGGCGCGCTATAAATTCATTGTGGTGTTGTGTCACGAATAACAATAATTACCACTTACCTTTACGGAGTTATAAAACGCCTCAAAGACCCCCACGCTCTTGGCGCTGAGCTGTAAATTAACCGAGCCCTCCATCGTCAACAGGATTCCTTGGTGCTGAACAGGATCTTTACTCATTACGACCACCACTCCCGACAAGACTTCCTGGGACGAGCAGGGAGGAAGATCCGTGTCAAGATAAATCATCACTCCATTAGCGAGAGGAACAGAATGCAGGGTATACAGCAAAATGATACACAGATTGTGAACACAACCCTAAGGTTTTAGCACCCTGGGCATGATGTCCGAGCTGCCAACGCTTAAAACCAGGTGGGAGTGAGTCTGAATGGCTGATCCTGCACGGAGACCAGTACTGCAGTATTTTTTTTGCCCAGCAGATGGTGATATATCACTGCCAAATAGGGAATATTCCCAAACATTTAATGTATAAGAAGTTATATGCCAAAAGCCCACTGGTACACGTACACCTACAGTGAAGGGGTTAAAAGTCTTAACTTTAACCAGAGGTTGTCACATTCATATGGCAAGTTTACAAACAACCCATGGGTCTGGGAAGATCTGGTCATACACTCCCTGCGGCCCGGGACGGTAACTGCGGCCCTACACTTGCCATTAGGTTAAGGCCAAGACATGAGGGTCAAATTTACAGAATTATTCCCACTTAAGGGAAAAAAAAAAAAAAAAAAAATCCCAAAAATAACTGCCAGATGCTGCAGACAACTTCTACATTTTATTTTTTTTGAATGTGAAGTGATCATGCTCCCTTCCCCCCCCCCCCCTCCGTCAGGCTGTGCTCCGTCCTGTCCATTCACAGGCTGCTAATCTCAGAAGTCCCTGCACAACTTGTCGAGGCAACACAAATTGGCATCGTTAGTCACTTACGCACACAAGTTCCACAGAGCCTCACACACGCATAGATCTGATCCATCCTCTGAGACACCCTGAGCTGCCTGAGAGAGGGCAAAGTCAAACTTCAGAGTGTGCCAACATCACCGGTGACCAGCCTGCCGCCGCTAGGTGGGAAAACAGATTGGCAGCACAGGAGAGGAGCTGACTCTTCCTGACCACTTTAACCTTCATGCCAGCCGGGCGACACCCAGCAAGAGGGGATCATTGCCATCCAGCCTCCAGTTACTGCAGCGGGCCTCTCCTCCAGCACACCCACATAGCCGACACGCGTCAATGGCTGCAGGGGGAGCTCAGGCAGTCCAGCAGCAGCCACGCCGCGCATTGAGCACTAGGAGGGGCTCAGAAGTCGACGAGGCATCCTACTACATCCTGCAGCTTCACGGCCCACCAGGTGCAGGGACGGCATGGCAAGCCCTGCAGCGGGAAAGGGTTTAATCGCTAAAGTGGACAGAATGAGACGACCTTTTAAAAAAGAAGTCGTCATCCACAAGACAACTCCCTCCCTTTACCAGCGGAGTCACACGGAGACCCAGCCAAGAGATCACGGGTTTAGGTCCGCAGCAGATTGCCAGATCCGCCATGTTTTCCCAAAAGCATATTTCATGCAGGGCGAGCACAGGAAAAAAGTGCTACCCTGCAACATGCATAATTCATATGCTGCAGTAAGGAAATCAAGGGGGGGGGGTGGGATTCCTTACCGGCAGCGTATGGACTACACACTGCAGGGTGACATTTTTCATGCAATGCCCATCAGCATGAATAAATTATGTGTCCAGGAAAATGTGGCAACCCTAGTCAGGAGAGAAGAGCAGGACTTCCAGCTTTATACAGGAAATTACTCCATATTAATGACTGGAACCTGGGGAAATGCATGAAGAGGCAACACCCTAAACCACAAGAAGAAGCATAAAATTAATGCTGGGTGTCAGCAGCCTGGACCCAACAGATGCTTCTGGAACTACATCTCCCATGATGCTCAGCCAAACTATTTAGGGTCCTCTTGGGAAATGTACTTCCAAAACATCTGGAAGAGTCCATTTTACTGCCCCCCCCCCCCTGCACTAACGAAAGCGCTTCCCGGCTTTATAGGAGGCTGGCTGGGCAGCTGGGAGTCGTCACAGAGGGGTCACTGCAGCCCCCCAACACAGTAAATCTCTCACACAGCAGTGGCGCTGTGCAGCGTTGCCGTAAAGCGGTGCGAGGAGGCGCTTACCCCCTCCTTGTACACTTTGTTCGCCCGCTTTATCTTGACGTCCAGCGCCGTCGCCATGTTCTTCAGCAGCGCAGGACCGCTGCGCCTGTACACCAGAGGCGAAGTCAGCTGACCGGCGGCGCGCTGCATCATGGGACGTCACGTGACACAGAATTCCATCAACCAGCTTTATAGCCCAGACTAGCACAGACAAGCCTGAAAACTGCCGCACTGTTGCCATGACAACCCGGTCTCTTTCCAATTGATGACGCACGCAGAGCGAAGTTGCGCGGGAGAAACCGGAGCCCCCTCTGACCCCAAAACCATCTCCCCCCGTGACAGCGAGTCACACTGCGTCACCGAGCTGCGCATACCGCTTCCTCTCACATAGCGTCACGTGACGAGGAAAGGCAGCCGTATATACCGCGCGCTTCCCCAGGGGGCTCCGCTCCGCTGACGTCACGGCAGGAGCAATACCGATACCAGGTCCCAACAGGCCCACCCAAACCTCAAACACAACACCGTGTATGTCACAGAGCTCCACAGCATTAAACCTCACAGTAATGTGCAGTGTGTATGAGCAAATCACAGAGCTCCACAGCAATAAAACTCACAGTAATGTGCGGTGTGTATGAGCGTATCACAGAGCTCCACAGCAATAAAACTCAGTAATGTGCGGTGTGTATGAGCGTATCACAGAGCTCCACAGCAATAAAACTCACAGTAATGTGCGGTGTGTATGAGCGTATCACAGAGCTCCACAGCAATAAAACTCACAGTAATGCGCGGTGTGTATGAGCGTATCACAGAGCTCCACAGCAATAAAACTCACAGTAATGTGCGGTGTGTATGAGCGTATCACAGAGCTCCACAGCAATAAAACTCACAGTAATGTGCGGTGTGTATGAGCGTATCACAGAGCTCCACAGCAATAAAACTCACAGTAATGTGCAGTGTGTATGAGTGTATCACAGAGTTCCACAGCAATAAAACTCACAGTAATATGCAGTGTATATGAGTGTATCAAAGAGCTCCACAGCAATAAAACTCACAGTAATGTGCAGTGTGTATGAGCATATCAAAGAGTTCCACAGCAATAAAACTCACAGTAATATGCAGTGTATATGAGTGTATCACAGAGCTCCACAGCAATAAAACTCACAGTAATGTGCGGTGTGTATGAGTGTATCACAGAGCTCCACAGCATTAAACCTCACAGTAATGTGCAGTGTGTATGAGCGTATCACAGAGCTCCACAGCAATAAAACTCACAGTAATGTGCAGTGTGTATGAGCGTATCACAGAGTTCCACAGCAATAGAACTCACAGTAGTGTGCGGTGTGTATGAGCGTATCACAGAGCTCCACAGCGATAAAACAGTAATGAGCTGTGCGTATGAGTATATCAGAGCTCCACAGCAATTCTGCATTCAAACGTGCTCTCATCACCCCTATTCTAAAGAAGCCACCCTGACCACTCTCTTCTGCTCCTCACGCTATGTCAACTGGCCTCCTGACACAGCTCTCTCCTGGTTCTCTTCCTATCTCTCCTCTCGCTCCTTCAGTGTCTCCTTCACTGGTGTCTCTTCGCCACCGCTTCCTCTGTCGGTTGGGGTACCTTGAGGCTCTGTTCTGGGTCCCCTACTCTTCTCGATCTATACTGCGTCTCTGGGCAACCTCATTTCTTCCCATGGATTCCAATATCATCTCTATGCTGACGACACCCAAATCTACCTTTCCACTGCCGATCTCTCTCCTCCGGTGCTGGACCGTGTTACAGCCTGTCTCTCAGCTGTCTCCGACTGAATGATTTCCCGTTTCCTAAAGCTCAACCTCTCTAAAACTGAACTTCTTGTCTTCCCTCCCTCTAAATCCTCCATTTTTGTTCCCTTTTCCCATCAGGTGAATGGTGCCACCATAACTTCTTCCTCTCAGGCTCGTTGCCTAGGGGTTCTCTTGGACGCCAATCTATTGTTTACTCTTCACATTCAGTCACTAACCAAATCCTGCTACTTCCACCTAAAAAACATTGCACGTGTCCGTCCCTTTCTTAATCAGGACTCGGCTAAAATGCTCATCCAAGCTCTAATTATCTCCCGCCTTGACTACTGTAACCTCCTTCTCTCTGGCCTTAAGAGATCCCAGATTATCCCTCTGCATTCTGTTATGAATGCCTGTGTCAGACTCATAAGCCTCACATCCTGCACCTCTCACACCTCCCACCTCTGTCAATCTCTACACTGGCTTCCTATTTCCTTTAGAATCCAATTCAAAATACTGATCCTCCCTTACAAAGCTCTCCATAACCGCGCCACTACCTACATCTCCTCCTTATTAGCAGGTACATCCCGACCACTTCGCTCTGCCAATGATCTGATGCTATCAGCTCCTCGCACCCCCAACTCCCGCCTTCAGGACTTCTCCCGAGCTGCCCCCTTTCTATGGAGCTCCTTCCCCCTGCAACATCAGACTCTCCCCGTCTCTCCAGTCCTTAAAAAAGTCTCTGAAAACACATTACTTTAGAGAAGCCTATGGGCTCACTCCCTAATCCCCCATTGTTCATTTCTTGCTCCTCACACTGCCCACATGCACCCCATTACTTCTTGTTCTCTATTCCCCCTCACCTAGCGTGTCACCCCTCTCCTCTTAGTTTGTAAACTCTTGAGCAGGGTCTTCTCTCCTACTGTTCTGTGTGTGTAACGTGTTTGAATATTTGTTATTCTGTCTCTCCCTTTTGTACAGCGCTACGGAACTTGTTGGTGCTTTATAAATGTCTGTAACTGTAATGTGCAGTGTGTATGACCGTATCACAGAGCTCTACAGCAATAAAACTCATAGCAATGTGTGGTGTGTATGAACGTATCACAGAACTCCACAGCAATAAAACTCACAGTAATGTGCTGTTGGAATGAGCATATCACAGAATTCCACAGCAATAAAACTCACAGTAATGTGCAGTGTGTATGAGCGTATCACAGAACTCCACAGCAATAAAACTCACAGTAATGTGCAGTGTGTATAAGCATATTACAGAGCTCCACAGCAATAAAACTCACAGTAATGTGCGCTGTGTATGAGTGTATCACAGAGCTCCACAGCAATAAAACTCAGTAATATGTAGTGTGTATCTGCGTGTCACAGAGCTCCACAACAATAAAACTCATAGCAATGTGCAGTGGGTATGAGTGTATTGCAGAGCTCCACAGCAATAATACTCAGTAATGTGCAGTGTGTATGAGCGTATCACAGAGCTCCACAGCAATAATACTCAGTAATGTGCGGTGTGTATGAGCGTATCACAGAGCTCCACAGCAATAAAACTAATAGCAATGTGCAGTGTGTAATATATGTGTTTTTTTTACTACATCTCGTATTTTAACTTTGGAAACGGAGGGATATACTGTATGGACGCTTCTGATTTTGCCGAACCGGTCCGATGCCGAAATATTGAACATTTCAAAATTGGCTCATTTTGAAATTCTGATATATTCCAAGCTGAGTTTTTTTCCTGTGCACCTGTCTGTCTGTCTGTCTGTCTGTCTGTCTGTCTGTCTGGGGCGTTTGGATAAACTGAGTCTGTTTAAGGCCGTGTAAAGACTCTGTTGTATGATGCTCGATGATCGGCCATACCTTCTGTAAAAGCCATATAGAGCCCAGGTTTAAACTGGAATCATCTGAGAAAGGCTCCTGTCACATCTGAAACCCTATCTTTCTATGCCCAGTAAATTAATATTTTTGGAATTTTCGCACCTTGTCCTACTCTCGTTTTTTTATCTGGAAGCATCAGCTGCTCGGAACCAATGAGCACCTTGTCCTGCCTCAGTGCATGCACTCCCACTTGGATCTGAAATTAAAATAGGTGTACATAGCTGCTTGTTAGCAGTCAGGAGAATGTGAATGCAGGATTGTATTTGTGTGGAGCGTCGGCAACTCGACATGCGCAAATTGCGCACGAATACCCAGCTGTATTCAGTTTCCTTTGGGAAATACATGTGTTTTTAGATGTGATTAAACACTTGCTAAAAGGACGAACGGTTCTGAACGAGCGAAATTCATCTGCAGCCAAAGTGGATTTGTTCCCAGTTAGTAAGCAATTCAGCCGAATTCAACTGTCTGCTTTTAGGGCTAGAAATAAGGGTTAGGTTGAGGGTTAGAAATAAGTGTTAGGGTGAAGGTTAGAAATAAAGGTGAGGGTTAGAAATAAGGGGTAGGGTGAGGGTTAGAAATAAGGGTTAGGTTGTGGGTTGGAAATAAGGGTTAGGGTGAGGGTTAGAAATAAGGGTTAGGGTGAGGGTTAGAAATAAGGGTTAGGTTGTGGGTTGTAAATAAGGGTTAGGGTTAATACCTAAGTTTAGGGTTAGAAATTAAGGTAAGTTTATGACTTGATCTTCTTCTGGGGTTAGTTTTAGATTTAACCCTTACATTCTGCTCACTTGGTTAAAGCATTGCAATCCTGATGATGTGTGACACTTTAATGACTCCTAAAAGAGAGGCGTGATCATCTAATGACCCCAGGATGACGTCTAAAGGGATTCCGAGTCTCTTGGAATAACATAGATATTCATGACATTTCTTTTTTTTAGTGAGTGTTCACTGCAGGTATCTTCTTACATCATCTCAACCATGACCTGTCACGAGAGACGATTATGTGGAGATGTCGTGCTGGCCGAGTCTCGTTAATTATTATTCTATTTGATGTATTTTTTTCAGGCGACAAACCTCAGCGAAGCAACAATTAATGCTGTGCCAAGCATTTCCGATGTATAAATGCTATAGAGGCAGACCTGCCACATCACACAGTTTCTCCTTAGTCCCCCCGATCATCTGGCAGCCCTAGCATGTGCCCCAGTTTCCTGTAGGACCAGGAGGGTTAGAAATAAGGGTGAGGGTTAGAAATAAGGGTTAGGCTGAGGGTTAGAAATAAGGGTGCGGGTTAGAAATAAGGGTTAGGTTGTGGGTTGGAAATAAGGGTTAGGGTGAGGATTAGAAATAAGGGTTAGGGTGAGGGTTAGAAATAAGGGTTAGGGTGAGGGTTAGAAGTGACGGTTAGAAATAAGAGTTAGGGTGAGGGTTAGAAATAAGGGTTAGGGTGAGCGTTAGAAATAAGGGTTAGGTTGAGGGTTAGAAATTAGGGTTAGGGCAGGGCCGGCCCGACAGTGGTGCAGAGCGGAGCAGCGGCGCCAGGCGACAGAAATTCGGGGGCAGCAAATTCCAGCCACCGGCGCCGCTGCTGCGCTCTGCACAATTTTTTTATGCGGCGACGGAAGATTGTGCGACCGCCGCGTTTGTTCCTTCAACGAGCGGCAGCCTGCATGAGTATTTGCCGCTCGCCTGAGATCCATCCTCCAGCCTGCCGAGATCGAGATCACGATCAGGCTGGAGGCTGGATCCCAGGCGAACGGCAGATACTCATGCAGGCTGCCGCTCGTTGAAGGAAGGAACGCGGCGGCCACACGATCCGCCCCTCAGAGCCTGGGCCTAGCAGAGGTGAGCCTGGGGGCAAATATATCCATGACTGAGCCTGGGGCAATATATACACAAGTGAGCCTAGGGCAAATATATCCATGAGTGAGCCTGGGGGCAAATATATCCATGAGGGCAAATATATCCATGTGAGCCTGGGGCAAATATATCCATGAGTGAGCCTGGGGGCAAATATATCCATGTGTGAGCCTGGGGGCAAATATATCCATGTGTGAGCCTGGGGGCAAATATATCCATGAGTGAGCCTGGGGCAAATATATCCATGAGTGAGCCTGGGGGCAAATATATCCATGTGTGAGCCTGGGGGCAAATATATCCATGTGTGAGCCTGGGGGCAAATATATCCATGAGTGAGCCTGGGGCAAATATATCCATGAGTGAGCCTGGGGGCAAATATATCCATGTGTGAGCCTGGGGGCAAATATATCCATGAGGGCAAATATATCCATGTGTGAGCCTGGGGCAAATATATCCATGAGTGAGCCTGGGGGCAAATATATCCATGAGTGAGCCTGGGGGCAAATATATCTATGTGTGAGCCTGGGGGCAAATATATCCACGTATGAGCCTGGGGCAAATATATCCATGAGTGAGCCTGGGGGCAAATATATCCATGAGTGAGCCTGGGGGCAAATCTGGGCACTGCTGGGTATGTGATGCTGGGCACTGCTGGGTATGTGACGCTGGACACTGCTGGGTATGTGACGCTGGGCACTGCTGGGTATGTGATGCTGGGCACTGCTGGGTATGTGACACTTAGCACTGCTGGGTATGTGATGCTGGGCACTGCTGGGTATGTGATGCTGGGCACTGATGGGTACGTGACGCTGGGCACTGCTGGGTATGTGACGCTGGGTACTGCTGGGTATGTGACGCTGGGCACTGCTGGGTATGTGACGCTTGGCACTGCTGGGTATGTGACACTGGGCACTGCTGGGTATGTGATGCTGGGCACTGCTGGGTATGTGACGCTGGGCACTGATGGGTATGTGACACTGAGCACTGCTGAGTATGTGACGCTGGGCACTGCTGGGTATGTGACACTTAGCACTGCTGGGTATGTGACGCTGGGCACTGCTGGGTATGTGACGCTGGGCACTGATGGGTATATGACGCTGGGCACTGCTGGGTATGTGACACTTAGCACTGCTGGGTATGTGACGCTGGGCACTGCTGGGTATGTGACACTTAGCACTGCTGGGTATGTGACGCTGGGCACTGCTGGGTATGTGACACTGGGCACTGCTGGGTATTTGACGCTGGGCACTGATGGGTATGTGACGCTGGACACTGCTGGGTATGTGACGCTGGGTACTGCTGGGTATGTGATGCTGGTCACTGCTGGGTATGTGACGCTGGGCACTGCTGGGTATGTGACGCTGGGCACTGCTGGGTATGTGACGCTGGGCACTGCTGGGTATGTGATGCTGGGCTCTGCTGGGTATGTGACACTGGGCACTGCTGGATATGTGACACTCTGGGCTCAGTTATATACACCTCACATTACTGTATCACAGAGCTCCACAGAAAGAAAATTCTAAGGTACGGTGTGTATGAGTGTTTGAATTTTATTGCTGTGGCGCACTGTGATATGCTCATACACTCATACACACTGCGTGGTTTTTTTTTGGGTGGGGGCAGCATTTCAACTTTTGCTCCAGGCAGCACAATGTCTTGGGCCGGCCCTGGTTTAGGGTGAGGGTTAGAAATTAGGGTGAGGGTTAGAAATAAGGGTTAGGTTGTGGGTTGTAAATAAGGGTTAGGGTTAATACCTAAGTTTAGGGTTAGAAATTAAGGTAAGTTTATGACTTGATCTTCTTCTGGGGTTAGTTTTAGATTTAACCCTTACATTCTGCTCACTTGGTTAAAGCATTGCAATCCTGATGATGTGTGACACTTTAATGACTCCTAAAAGAGAGGCGTGATCATCTAATGACCCCAGGATGACGTCTAAAGGGATTCCGAGTCTCTTGGATTAACATAGATATTCATGACATTTACAGGGTTATCCAAAGAGATTCGAATTGCTTGAGAAAGGTAACCGAACGCTGAAAATCAGCGTTCGGTTACCTTTCCTGGCCATTCGGCTATCCAGAGAGCAGGCAATTCGCCAAATCCTGTCGAATTGCCTGCACATACGGTGCCTGTTCGGTGCCTGTTCGAGGGCAGTGAAATCCCCATGAAAAAGCACTGCTTCGGCTATTCAGAGAACACAAACCAGCAGTGAAAGGTTCCCCTAATGCCCTGCCATTCGGTGGTTTAATTCGTCAAATTTATTCAGGAGAATCCCATAGGCTTCAATGTTAAAAATATTCCTGTTTTAATTCAATATCTAATAAACCGTTCATTATAAAATTCTGCAGCAAAAAGTCTCTTTATTTATAGATTTTTTAGGATACTTTAAGCATTTTTCTGAATTTTTTTAAAAAAAATTAAAAGTCCGATTTTTTTTTTTTTTTTTTCAGTTTGCTTATTTTTTTTGTAACAGCCCTCTTTATTATCATTCCCTGGACCTCCTGTGAAAATTTCAGACATTTTCGCTTAGTAGTTTCTTTGCAAACAGCGTTTCTTTTTCCCAGATTCATACAAATGGTTTTTCTAATTTATTCACTGCCTCCTCTACGTCACAGCTGCTTCGGCTCTGTGTGATTCGGCTCCTGTTCGGCTTCTTCAAAGGTTAATCCAGATGTTTTTGCTTGTTTTCAGCGTGCATTCGGTTAGTTTTCGTCAGGTTTGCGGCAGCTTTTCCCTGCAATTCGGGGACCCTGTGCTGTTTGCTGAATACACCGCAGGGTCACCGAAATGCAATCGGCAAAAGGAACCGAATTGAAGAGAACGAAAAGTCACCGAACGTGCGGTGACTTTTCGAATCTCTTTGGATAACCCTGTTAGTTTTTTTAGTGAGTGTTCACTGCAGGTATCTTCTTACATCATCTCAACCATGACCTGTCACGAGAGATGATTATCTGGTGATGTCGTGCTGGTCGAGTCTCGTTAATTATTATTCTATCTGATGTATTTTATTCAGGCGACAAACCTCAGCGAAGCAACAATTAATGCTGTGCCAAGCATTTCCGATGTATAAGTGCTATAGAGGCAGACCTGCCACATCACACAGTTTCTCCTTAGTCCCCCCGATCATCCGGCAGCCCTAGCATGTGCCCCAGTTTCCTGTAGGACCAAGGAAAATGCATCAAGTATGCCTATTTAATGGCACGTGTGGTGCTGAAATAGTTAAAGGGCCCCTCATTTGGCCCATGCAAGGTCATCTGTATGTGCCATTGGGGAGATCCCCTCAACTGAGCCAACACTGACATTTAGATGACCATGGCTGTACACACTGGTCTTGCCAGGAATTCGCCAACAGTCTGCCTCCTACCAATCACCCCTACAGACTCCGCACTGCCCCCTGTCCGGGCGCTATAGAGCAGGATAAGGTGCAGGAAACCCACAATAATCATACAGTTTATGCCAGACGCCAACACATACCAGGACCAGCCAAGAGACTATCCAAAAGGAAAGGGGCCGGCACTTCAGACTTCCAAATTGAAGCAATTTTATTGGAACAGCATCCTACAGTGAGACAACGCTTCGACTCATACCATACCAGTCTTCACCAAGTTTAAGGGGTTTATTCACAAAGCACGAAATCGACCGTAATTTCGGCGCTTTGCAATTTGGAGCATTTCGGCTCACTTCGGTGATTCCATTTAGCCGAAAATTAGTTGAATTGGCTATTTAGCCAATGGGTCACTGTATTTCGCCGAAAACTGAATCACCGTAGCAGTTATCGGACGTCGGTGAAAAGGGCCGAAATTGCCTGGGTGTATTCCAAGAAGTAAAAAAAATGAAGTCTCCTAAAATGAGTGTAGCGCTGTGTTAAAATCTTGCTGTGGCAGTACCTATTTTTGGCCACAAGATGGAGACTATCGCGATCAGAGACACTGGACATTGGGACTACAATTCCCGGCATGCTTTGCAAGGAGACAGGAAGTGGGTGGGGACTGGACCCTTACATCCTCCGCCTCGTGGAGAACGCGCCAGAGCGCGCCAGGGAACGAGAGAGAGCAGACGCAGTGCGATAGATCGTAAGAAGGCCTGGGCCTGAGAGCAAGAGAGCCTGTCAAGTCTTTTACCGGGTGATTCCGCCTAAGGAGAAGGAGCCCTCCAAGGTTCCAGAGTTGCTGCAGATTGAACCAACCGAAGACCTCGAGTAAGGAGTCACCGCAAGTTGATCGGGTACTGGGAGCAGGCGGTGAGCTGGGCCAAAGTCGTGGACAAGCTACGGGAAGTCAGACAACGGATCCGGCCGCTAGTATCCCCAGTCAAGATCGAGCGGAGAGACGTCCTGGGTCAGCGGAGCCTAAAGCAACCGGTGGATGGGTGAGAGGCCTCCAAGGCCGTTTGTAATACAAAGAATACGCTGCTGTTTTCTCTTTGAAGTCCACAGGGCCCCAACTTGACTAGTCGAAGACATTCTTTAAGTAAATTCACTGGCCAGTTGAACAGTACCCGGGTACCATACACACACATACACACCTTTTACATTCCGGGACTAAACCTGTGCAGGACTCATTTTGTTACGAATCGGAACGGGGGTTAAAGATACGTTCCGAATATATTTTTCTCTTTTCCGCTGCGCGTTTGCCGTGATACGAAGTGATTGTATATTCTGGGGTTCCGCTACGTGTCCCTTTTCCGAATATTCGTGCAACTGCATTTTCTTTTATGTTCGGTTACGAATATTTTATTTTCCGAAATACGAAGCCTCGTGTTTCGTTTCTTTTCCGCTACGCGTTTTATCGCAATACGAAAGTACTGTAATAATATCTGTGAATACCGTATCTCAACATCTGCCAAATATTTTAGTAAACTATTTAAATGATAAAAACCCACAACTGTGTTGGAGTATATTTATTCCCTAGTGCGGGGAGACTGACCCGTGGTTCATTTTCAGCGGCTCCTCCGGGAGTGAGCGCTACATGAGCTTAAACCAATAAAAATGTATTAAAATCATGTGTCTAAATAATAAAAAGGTATTTTAAAAAAATAAAGAAACCAAAATGTCTTGAAAAAAAATAGTACAAAAAGGTCTTCTAACCCCTTCACTGCTGAGCCTATTCACCTCTGTGTGCTGAGCTCGTATTGACCGTTTTTGCTCATGTTTAAACGCGATTTGAAGTCACGTTTTATTATAAGACCCAGGCAAATTATACAGTATATCCTTTTATTCGGCAGACTCATAATATATATCATTATTATATGTATACATCATGTCCTGCCTGAATGCTATAACAAAAAATGCAGAAAAATGTGAATTTTCAATAACCCACAGTGTGTAAAGTAATTTTTTTTCACATTTTATCATCCGAGTCTTTGCGGTTATATATTCTATGGGGTACGCTTGTTAAAAAAATTAGGGGGGGCGTGGCTTGGCGCTGGATGAAGATGGCCGCGTAAATCTGTAGCTCCCGACCTAACCGCCTCTAACTAGCTATATTCGCCGACTACCTGGGCCATGGGGAAAAGCAGAAAGTCAGAGGACCCCTCTCTCCCAGACACCCCGAGACTGTCATTATCGGGAACCCTGAACCACTTTTTACGCACCTCCCGCGATAAGCCAGCAGAGCCGGAGATGGCGGCCCCACCTTCCCTAGCTGACTCGGAAGAGTCATGGCTGGACGGAGACCCCAGGACCCGCCGGATAGAGGAAATGGTGGTGGCCTTCCCGACGAGAGACGATATCCAACGCTTAATTGGAGCGGTCAGAGAAGATCTCCCGCAAAGATATAACCGAGGTACGTGCAGATATGGCGGCCATGTCTGACCGCGTGGCGCAATTCGAGGAGGCCGCAGCGAGACCAACCGCCCCAGTTATCGCTACTCATGCCGGAGCCCAGGATCACTTATACGCAGTGGCGCGCAAAATCGATGATCTTGAAAATAGATCCAGAAGACAAAATGTGGGTGTCAGGGGTGTAGTGGACTCTGTCCAAGACCTCCGTAGCTTTCTAGTCCGCCTATTTAATCACATTCTACATGGCCCACGAATCACTTTACAACACGTGGATAGAGCACACAGAGACCGCGGACGCTTTAATAGATGACCCAATGACCCTCCGAGAGACGTGCTCTGCCATCTCACTGACTTTACCCTCAAAGAAGAACTTTTATTAGCAGCACGTTCCTCCCGCATTTGGTTATTTGAGGGTTCGGAAATTTCATTGTACCAGGACTTGTCCCGCTTCACACTACAAATTAGACGCGCACTTAAACTCCTCACGACGGCCTTAAGAGATGCGCAACTCCCATATCGCTGGGGTTTCCCAATGGCGCTCACTGTCTCAGTACAGAACAGACCAGTTACTCTACGGGGCTTCAATGACCTCCCTGACCTTTTGGATGCAGTTGGCCTCCCCACCCTTCAGATAGAGAACTGGGAACCCATGTTGCTACAATCATGGGGCTTCCCGGAAGGGGACCCCCTCCCACTTCAGCAGAGACAAGGAGGCCGAAGACGCACCAGGCTGGAGATGGAACGTGAAGCAGCACCCGAAATCCCCGATATGCAGTAAGACAACAACTCCCCACGGACACTTGTTGGCCACTGGCGGCCCCACACGACCTCATGACTATGCTGGAAGATCTATATGATGCGCATTCTAATGCTTACTGATATACCTCTACTACCACGAGAGACAAATTGTTATAACGTAAAAAAACTTTTTTTTTTTCTTCTTTCTTTTTCGTTCGTTGTTTCTCCCCTCCCATGTCTGTTTAATGGTCACTGGATCACGACTCCCCCTCTATTAGTGATTGCCATGGCAGAAAGGCACCCCAGCTCCCCACACATTACATACACTGGAATCTCTGAATATTAAGCCTACTGTACTACTTTCCTCATTGTGAGGCCTTCCCTCTCTATTCCGGATCGATGAATACATGGGGTCCTGACTTCCCATAGAACAATGAGCACCGCACTGCTGGCGGCCCCCAGATCACCACTGACTTCGCCTCCATGACTACAACAGCTCTCTATGCCGTTTCTGGCGTTGCTCACTCACACCCACGCATATCGTTTGCCCGACGGCAGGTGGAGTTGTTACCTAGAAGCACTGTACGCCAAAGAGAGGAGGAAAGAGCTGGAGACCATTGTTCCTGTATCGCATTGTGAATCGCTCGAGATTACTCACATCAATCGAAATTACTACCAACTGAAACCATCCCATGAGAACTACACGCGACACGGAGAAAGATACACTAAGGGATAGACAATAATTGACCAATGGTTACGGACAAGTGTAAGGGTGGATAATGTAGATTGTGGGTGGAGGGAGAGATCCTGGACTTCCAGGATAATGGAACGGAAGAAGACGGAGACATAAGAAAGGCGATAATGGAATGGGGGGCAGGGGAACCAGGAGAGATGGGGTGGGGGGGAGAGGAGGGTGGAGAGGAAGAAGGAAGGGGGGAGGGAGGGGAGAGAGGGAGAGGGAGGGGAAGGGGGAGGGGGAGAAGACAGAGGGGGGGAGGGAAGGGAGGGAGAAAAGGAGACAAGAAGGAAGGAAGAAGAAGGGGGGAAAGAAGGAAAAGGGGAAGAACAAAAGGGAGAAAAGAGAAAAAAAAAAAAGGGAGGAAAAAATTAAAGGAAAGGGGGGAAGGGAAACAGAAAAGAGAAAAGGGGGAAAGGAAGGGAGGGAGAAGGAAGGAAGAAAGGGAAAAAAGGGAAGGAGGAAAAGGTTCAAAATGACCGTACAAACGCTGAGATGAAGTAATACGGCCCATTGCACACGATGATCTTACGTTACTTACACCTGCTGAACTATATGCACTTGCCGGCGAAGACCACGGACTACCACCCGGAACTATTCTAGACCAGCGATTGTAAGGTAGAATACCTGGGAAATAGGATGACATCTTCATTGTTGTGTAGGAAGGTGATATAGATGGGAGGGGGAGGGAGAGGCGGGCGGGGGGGTTTGTTTATGTTTTTGTCTCTCTTAAACTGGTATATGCATACTCTGACTGCGCATTGTGGTGGGGACTATATTATCACGCTCATTAGACCCCAGACTGGCACGGATCCTGGTTGATTTTCTTCTGCAAAATGTATTAAATGCTCCATCTTCCATAACCTTCTCCTTAACAATTCCAACCTGTTTTACTACCGTTCACATTTCTTCATGGTTCATTGTATTATGTTACAACGCAGGCGTGCGGCGATGGTTGGGAACTCCTTCTGGTGTATATCTCCTTATCACCCGACTATCACTAGCCTGCTGTTTTTCACCACCCCCAGAGATTTTGACGTCGTTGTTCCGGTGCGGGTGGCAGAGGTATACCCTCTCCACCCTCTGACGTCTTTTGTCTCATATTTTTACTTCCACTCACTCATTCTACGATCTCTCCTTTACTTTACTCTTTCCTCTTTTATTCTTTGTTCCCTCACTCATCTCTAGTGCTATACTTATCCCTTTTCCTCCTGCATTCCCCCCCCCTTTTTTTTTTTCCTCTCCTCTCTCTCTCTTTTCCCTCCTACCTTCCCACCCACCCCCCTACCACTTTCATTTCTTTTCCTCAACCACCCCCGGGACGGGCGGTCTGCGGGGAGTCTCGAGTATGTTCTCCGCTAAACAACTCCGCATGGTTTCTTATAACGCTCGAGGCCTTAACGTCACTGAAAAATGTTCTAGACTACTCAAGGAACTCTATGCTCACCGCACTTCTATTGCATTCCTCCAAGAAACACATTTCCGGGCCCACGACTGTCCTATCCTCCGTGACAAACACTTCCCCAATGGATACTTCAGCAACTATACCGAATCGAAATCCAAAGGTGTGGCGATCCTATTGGCGCATGACGTCCCCTTCTCCCAAACGGGATTACTCACTGACCCGCAAGGTCGCTTCATATTTCTTAAAGGCTCTATAGCAGGCACGACCTACACTTTTGCTTCTGTATATATATCTAACACACGCCAACACAAATGCCTTGCCTCTATCCTGCATCGACTCGAAGCTTTTCAAGAGGGTATCCTGATCCTCGCTGGAGACTTAATGTGTCCCTGGACCCTCGGATAGACACATCGGCTGGCACTTCCTCGGTTCCCCCTAACATTCTTAGACACATCTGGAGGTCCCTTCACACTCACCGATTAGTGGATGTTTGGCGAGCATATCATGCCGGCGAGAGAGACTACACGTTTTACTCCGGGGTACATCAATCGTATTCTAGACTCGACCTCTTCTTTCTTCCCCAACATCACTTGGATCTGGTAACCAATACACATATTGCTACAAAAACCTGGTCGGATCACGCCCCAGTGATCATGTCCTTAACATCCCCTCTTTACCGGCCACGAGAACGTACCTGGCGCATTAACACTTCGCTGCTGACGGACCCGCTCTTCCGTGTTGAACTTGGCGAGGCACTCAAACAATACTTTGAAACCAATACAACACAGGATGTATCTCCTAACACGATCTGGGAGGCCCACAAAGCTACGATCAGGGGTATACTCATTGCGAAAGCGACGACCAAGAAACGGGAAAGGAAAGCCGAACTCACTACTCTGCTAGAGGAGATCGGAACTCGAGACCTCTCATAAAACTGATCACTCAGCGGAGATCTATCAAAAACTCTTAGATAGCAGGAAACGCCTTAATGATCTTTTACAGGCAGACATCCGATTCTTGGCGATTAAATCCCGGACTTTTTTCACTCTTCAAGAGAACAAGCCTGGTAGGCTACTGGCCAAGCTTCTGCGAAAACGTCAAGAACCGTCTTACATACCGCATATCAAACTACACGACAATACCCTGACCACCCGACCCGATGAGATCCTACAGGAATTCGTACGCTACTACTCTGACCTCTATAACGGCAGGGACGAGACCCGACCCCCGGACTTACTACCACGCATCGCTGACTACTTGAAGGAAAACATAACTCGCCGCCTATCGGAAACTCAGGCGTCGTCCTTAGATGATCCCATCCTCCCGAAGGAACTCGCGATAGCCCTTAAACACATTAAAAATAATAAATGTCCTGGACCGGACGGTTTTCCAGTGGAGTACTATAAGACCTTTCCACAAATCGTCTCAACACCTTTACTTTCATTATTTAACTCTTTACGAGACGGCTCTAAGCTTTCCCCTCATGCATTATCGGCCAACATAGCAGTAATTCCTAAACCTGACAAAGATCTGACGGAATGTAAACACTATCGGCCCATTTCGCTACTGAACTGCGACATTAAGATCCTGGCTAGAATTCTCTCAGATAGACTCAAAACTCTCCTACCAACATTAATAGGAGCAGACCAAGTAGGGTTTATTCCCGGAAGAGAAGCGAGAGATGCTACAATCAGAGTACTAAATGCCGTTACGTTATCTTCGGCGGCCGGACAGGGCCTTCTCCTTTTGTCTACAGACGCGGAGAAGGCCTTCGACAGGGTCAGCTGGCCTTTTCTCTTTCAAACCCTGGAGACTTTCGGACTCCCCTCACACTTTTTGACATGGATTCGCTCCTTATACGACTCACCCTCGGCACGAGTGAGGATTAACGGAGCCTTGTCGCCCTCTTTCCCCATCTCTAACGGGACTAGGCAGGGTTGCCCCCTGTCCCCTCTTCTTTTTGCCCTGTTCCTAGAACCTTTTTTAGAGGCAATCCGTCGAGACGACAAGATTCAAGGCATTCCGGGAGCTAGACGAACACACAAAGTGTCAGCTTATGCGGACGATTTACTATTCCTCCTCCCGAACTCAAAAAGCTCCATGCCACATCTCTTGGACCATATCAGGACCTTTGGAGAGATATCCGGCTATAAAATTAATAACGACAAATCTAATATTCTAGGCATTCATATGTCTCCACTAGATGTCTCCTATGCTAGATCCAACTTTCCTTTTCAGTGGTGCCCATCCCAACTTAAATACTTGGGCATTTGGATCTCAAACACCCCGGACACTATGTACGAACACAACTTTGAGCGGTTACTACGGGACTTCCGCTCGGATCTGTCCTCCTGGACTCACCTTCCCCTCTCGTGGTTGGGAAGAATCAGTGTGCTTAAAATGAACGTGATGCCTCGTCTCCTTTACGTGATGCAGGCACTACCCTCATCCTTACCTCGATCGTTTTTCAGAGAACTCAAGACTATCTTCCTTTCCTTTATATGGCCTAGAGGCCGCCCGAGGGTTAAGATTCATCTGCTCTGCCGCCCACGACTGGAGGGTGGCTTGGCTCTACCTGATACAAAATTATACTTTTACGCAGCACAGCTGACATGAGTTCTGGATTGGATGCTACAGGGGTCAGATAAACTTTGGCTAGATCTCGAAGAACGACAAGCAGGTACACCCCTTTGGACTACCCTCGCGTCTCTTGAGACCAGAACTGCCTGCCTTTGGCCTATACAGAGACACTCTTTTGATATGGTGGAGGATCAGAGGACCATTTAGCCTCTCACCCTCCTTATCACCCCTTATGCCTCTTCAACACAATCCAGAATTCAACCCAGGGTTGGGGCCAAGTCTGCATCACCGATTTACGGAGGGGCCTCGACTGTTCTTGTTCCAGGTGCTCCAGAACGATGCGGTTCGGTTGCCTGGACCCACTGATGTCGACAGCCACTTGTCATTTGGAGACAATTTTGCTCTCCATCGGCTGCGACACTTTGTAAACTCTCTCCCAAGAGGCTTTCGCCTTCTGCGACGACTCACGCCCTTCGAAGAATTTTGTAAACTTGCACTACCACTTTCTAAAAGCGTCTCTACCATATATGCCCTGCTACAGAAACATGATACTTCCCTGCCACCATTCTGCGGTCGTTGGGAGACACTTCTGGAGCTCGACTTCACACCAGAGGTATTGTCTAAGACAATTTACCTTACCCTCTATGGCTCCCCGGCTTTTAAAATGATCGAAACTTCCTACAAATTACTAACGTTCTGGTACTACACACCCTCTCAAACTGTGCACTTTGCACTATCCTGCGACTCGATCTGCTGGCGATGCGGAACACAGACCGGCAGGTACTTACACATCTGGTGGTCATGTGAGAAGATTACACCTTTTTGGAACATGGTGGCGGAAATAGTGGCGGTAATAACGGGCCTGGACTTACCTTTCACAC
The DNA here is from genome assembly GCA_009667805.1 of Leptobrachium leishanense. NCBI lineage: Eukaryota > Metazoa > Chordata > Amphibia > Anura > Megophryidae > Leptobrachium > Leptobrachium leishanense. Next base: position 28,212,393 of record CM019064.1, on the reverse strand, counting down.
CGGCAGTGTACCTTCTTTTGCACTTACCGGGAACGCAACGAGAACTACGCAGCTCAGTGATCCTCCACCTTATTCTGGCCGCCAGACGCCTAATACCGGCTCACTGGCGATCTCTGGAGATCCCTTCACTTGGGGATTGGGCGGAAACAATTGAAGCTATGAGAGCAGTTGAATACCTGGTAGTTCAACAAACTGAAGGGCAAAACCCTGCCCATTTCCGGAAATGGTTCTATTGGGAAAGATTTCGTACATCATCCGCATTTCGCCGGAAAATAGAACATAACAATAATGCGGTATAGCTGTAATGATCTCAAGCCATGGGGAACGATCGTGGAGAGTATTAGTAGCTCACGACTCCACCAAAACCTGAGCCCCTATTCTTATAAAAGATAACGAACTAGGAAGTAAACCTCCTTGTCACATTTTTTCTGTCAAGAGGATATCGCCGCCCTTGTCCGCGGACCGCCCCTCCCACCCCTTTTTTTTTTTTATCTTCTCTCTCTCCCTCTCTCTCTCTTCTTTTCATCTCTTCCCTTTCTCCCTTCTTTCCCCTCTCTTTCATCTTCTCTCCCTTCTCTTTATCTTTCTCCCCACCCCTACCTTGCTCAACTCACTCATTCCTTTATTTTACTCATCTATCTCCGACTCACCACCTGCCAGTCTCCCTATATGAAGGGATTGCTTCTAGTCGCAGTGATGAGGAGATGCACATCAATTACCTTATTTCTATAATACCATTATAACCCTCTAACCCGATACTTGTCATTTGGACTTCACAGTCTAAAACTCAACCCAGACTGTTATGACTGCTGTTGACTGTATTCCTGTTCAAACTTCACTTATCTGTACAATCTATGTTTACCACTTCAATAAAAGCTTTTGAATACAAAAAAAAAAAATTAGAAACAGGAATCTGTTACTGTATTTTTCGGGGAAATTACATGATTTTAGCTAAAAAAAAAATCGTTAGTGCAGCATCATTGTTCACATTATATTTGAAATGTGAACAATAGTGCTGCATTAATAAAAACAAATGCAATTTTTAATATTTGTTTTTATAATTATTTTTATTTTTTAAATTTTGTTTTTATCTTTGACATGGTCATGTTTGATATCATTGGAAAGGCCATGCTCTAACCTTTCCAGTGATACCAAACAGTAACCTCTAGCTGCCATGGATCGGGTGATGCATGCAAAGGACCCCCCCTATCTCAACCATAGGGGTTCCAAAGGTAAACCCCTTGGCAGCTAGGGGGTTAATTCTCATACTGACGTCATCGCACCATGCACGATGATGTCAGTGAGTGGGGGGATCCCCGGAGCTTTGGCTGACATTCAAGACGTCATCCACGTCTGGGAGATGTCTGTGATATGGCACCAGATGCCTGTTCCAGCGGTGCCTGAGCCTCACTTTTAATTTAACCTCCTCCCGATTGGGAGGTAGAGAGGTCCAAAGGACCTCCGCCCTCCATTCAGACGCTCTTTCCCCCAGGGGGGGGGGGCATCTGAAACTGACATCATTGTGCGATGACGTCAGTGTGCCAGGACTCGGGGTATAAACATGCAGATATGACTTCAAAGAACTCAGATCTGCGTGGGACCCCGGATGGAGAGGTGAGTATCGGAAATTCAATTAATGACACGTAGGGGACATCCTCCGCATGCAGTGTGCACACATGAGGACGTCCGACTCGCGTCATCCGCAGTAAAGGGGTTAAAAGCTAAAAGAAGCTAAAAAAAAAAATTGTTTCGGAAAAAACAATAAACCATCTTTAAGAAATGTGATTAAAAAGATATTATATTTATTATTATTATTACATTATTTATTATTACAATTATTACACCTGTTTAAACCTATCAAAACACTGAACTCAGGTCACTTTGCAGAAATTTCAGTGCAATTCGGCGTTCTGTGAATAGACGAATCGATACTTCTCAATGGGGCAATTTCTGCACCGCCGAAATGCATCGAATTGTGTCAAAATGCACCATATTACGCCATCAAATCGCCAGTATTTGGTGAATTGACAGCTTAGTGAATACATGAATTGCCCTGAAATCGCACATACAGGGAAATTCACAATTCGGTGGCAATTTCTGAGGTTAGTGAATAACCTCCTAAGTGAGACTCGTGTGAGCTGAAATGTCTCACTGCAGGAAAGTGTCCATCCCCTGCCCTGGTGGTATCCGGAAAACAGCCAATATCTCCTGCTAATAGATGCATGTTAAGGAATTTCCACCACGTTAGCCGACACCTCACCTCCGTCCATTGACCCTCTTTTAGAACTCGCCCACAGAATTTTACCCGGACACAACAGACACTTAAACTAATTTCAGCTAATCTGGCACCTCTCCCACTCTAACTTGTACACCGCTACAGTGTCAGGCCATAGCGCGTCTTATACAGGGCGGGTGCTAGACTATTTTGCACCCTAGTCTAGACCAGCTACTTGCGCCCCCCCAAGAAAAATTGTTAACTGTTGAAATGCGGGGACACACACACACACACTGTGGACGCGTGAGGAGGGACACACACACACACACTGGGCCACACACGGTCGTTCGGTGTCCATCTTACCCCTGCACTGGTCAAGCCCCGGATTGGTCTGTGCCTCTTTCTTTCCTCTGCCTCTTTCTTTTTTTACTCTGCCCTTTGGTCCTTTCTATCTTTCTTTCGCCTTTTCTTTCCTCTGCCCCTTTCTTTCTCTTTCTTTCTTTCTTTCTTTCTTTCGTGCCTCTTTCTTTTGCCTTTTCTTTTATCTGCCCCTTTCTTTCTTTCGTGCCTCTTTCTTTCTTTCTCCTTTTCTTTTATCTGCCCCTTTCTTTCTTTCGTGCCTCTTTCTTTTGCCTTTTCTTTTATCTGCCCCTTTCTTTCTTTCGTGCCTCTTTCTTTCGCCTTTTCTTTCCTCTGCCCCTTTCTTTCTTTCGTGCCTCTTTCTTTTGCCTTTTCTTTTATCTGTCCCTTTCTTTCTTTCGTGCCTCTTTCTTTTGCCTTTTCTTTCCTCTGCCCCTTTCTTTCTTTCTTTCTTTCGTGCCTCTTTCTTTCGCCTTTTCTTTCCTCTGCCCCTTTCTTTCTTTCTTTCGTGCCTCTTTCTTTCGCCTTTTCTTTCCTCTGCCCCTTTCTTTCTTTCTTTCGTGCCTCTTTCTTTTGCCTTTTCTTTTATCTGCCTCTTTTTTCATCTGTCTCTTTTTTTTCTTTTCTTTCTTTTTATCATCTGTCTCTTTTTTTCTTCTGTGCCTCTTTCTTTCTTTACTCTGCCCTCTGGTCCTTTCTATCTTTCGCCTTTTCTTTCCTCTGCTTCTTTCTTTCTTTCTTTCTTTCTTTCTCCTTTTCTTTTATCTGCCTCTTTTTTTCTTTTCTTTCTTTTTATCATCTGTCTCTTTTTTTCTTTCTTCTGTGCCTCTTTTTTTCTTTCTCTCTTTTCGTGCCTTTTCTTTCGAGCCTTTCTTTCTTCTGTGCCTTTCTCTCTTTCTTCTGTGCCTTTCTCTCTTGAACTGGGCTGTTACTCCTTGCTGTTGCAGCCCCTCTGGTGAGTATGGGCGCGAAGCCATTTTTTCTGTATGTATGTATATTATGCTTGTAACACCAGTTCGTCGTTTTGCTGCTGTTCCTTTTTCCATGTTTTTGTTTTCAACCCCAAATGGGAAGTGATTGGTGCGTGTATAAATAAAACCCACCATATCTCTACCTCTCCTTAGCTGAAAAGCAGCAGGAGGGGCTTGGAGCTACTCAATAGAGTGGCTTTTGGTACATTGGTTAGGACTCACTCTACAAAGAGGTGCCTTGAAGGGGCAAGCAAGCTTACGTTGCCATGGCCATTGAAACAAACTAAAACCTCCTGATAGTGTTTTGTTGTACATGGAAATACAAAGAAACGAGCGCAGATGACACCTTTTTTCCCTTTCTCTCTTCTGCCTCTTTTTTTCTTTCATCTGCCTCTGGCGCCCGCACGTAATCTGGTGGCATCTGCAGCTCACCAAAAGATGCCCACCTTCTGCGCCACTAGCAGGGTTCCGCGAGCCGACAATGTTGGCTACACGAGATGCACCATGAGGAATGGGTACAATAATGGAACCCAGGTTGGGCCCGGCTGCGCCCCTAGGCGGCAGTGCGTCCTAGGCGGTTGCCTTGTTTCCCTAGTGGGAATATACCCATAGGGTGGTCTTATATATCCATAGGGTGAAGGCAATATTGTCTTGACGAAGGCCCACTGGTTGGGTCAAAACATTGCCTAGTTACCTTCCGTATAATAAGCTGCTCCTCACCTGTCCTGGAAGTTGCGCGCCCATTACTGCTTGACATTATATTCTTATAGGGGTGTGCAAATGACCAAACACGGCAATACCAGTATAAAATCCAATGTTTATGTAGAACAACATAAAAAGGCATGTGGGTCTAATAATGCATTCATGCTGTTAACCCTGTGAGCGCCCGAGCGTCGGAGTCCGCATGACGGTCGAGTAAAATCGTTCAGCAAAACAGCTGCAGTGCGGACGGTGTGTGCGAGGGAAGGCTGATTACTTGGTATTCCGGTAATCACATTTTCTCCATCGCCATGGCAATGGATAACTATTTGTTTAGAAATGTGGAATAATACCTTGGAGTTCCTAAAATACTCCAGAAACCAGAAGTGGTGCCGCTAATAGAAATCAGTGATTCACCTATAAATAACAATGCTGAGCGGCAGGTACGATTTTTTGGAAAGTTGAGAGTCGCATACGCATGAGGCACACTCAGCTATACGCTGGGCTGAGCGACTCTGTGTGTGTCATGCTGTTTGTGATAATTACAACTAAGCACGCACATTGTGTCATCGTGGCTTTATGAGTCAACCGACTTTGCCGATGTCTACTGTGGGACCCAGCATTACACATAGATGCATGTGAGTGACTGCTCGTGGGTCCATGACAAATACCTGTCCTTAAAGGGCCAGCACCAGCAAAAAATGAAATGTCCTTATTGTGTGTATTTGATGTTGCTGATATCTTACATGTGTTTTGTTTTTCTCTTGTATGTTTAATTAAGAGAATATTTTCCTCTATATGTGTCACTGGGTGCATCCATTGTGTGATATTTTCCTCTATATGTGTCACTGGGTGCATCCATTGTGTGATATTTTCCTCTCTATGTGTCACTGGATGCATCCATTGTGTGATATTTTCCTCTATATGTGTCACTGGGTGCATCCATTGTGTGATATTTTCCTCTACATGTGTCACTGGGTGCATCCATTGTGTGATATTTTCCTCTATATGTGTCACTGGGTGCATCCATTGTGTGATATTTTCCTCTATATGTGTCACTGGACGCATCCATTGTGTGATATTTTCCTCTATGTGTCACTGGGCGCATCCATTGTGTGATATTTTCCTCTATATGTGTCACTGGGCGCATACGTTGTGTGATATTTTCCTCTATATGTGTCACTGGCGCATCCATTGTGTGATATTTTCCTCTATATGTGTCACTGGGCGCATCCATTGTGTGATATTTTCCTCTATATGTGTCACTGGGCGCATCCATTGTGTGATATTTTCCTCTATATGTGTCACTGGGCGCATCCATTGTGTGATATGTTCCTCTATATGTGTCACTGGGTGCATCCATTGTGTGATATTTTCCTCTATATGTGTCACTGGGCGCATCCATTGTGTGATATTTTCCTCTATATGTGTCACTGGGTGCATCCATTGTGTGATATTTTCCTCTATATGTGTCACTGGGTGCATCCATTGTGTGATATTTTCCTCTATATGTGTCACTGGGTGCATCCATTGTGTGATATTCTCCTCTGTATGTGTCACTGGGTGCATCCAGCTCTTAGCCTGGAGAACAACAGCCCCCTGTAGCCTTATCTAAATAAACATTCCCTCCTCCACCTCATTAATAGGGATGAGCCGAACATACCCCGAGTTCGGTTCGAGCCCGAACCCGAACTTCCCATTTGTTCGGTCCGAACCCGAACCCCCATGCAAGTCAAAGGGGCTGAAAATTCGGTTTTTTAGAGTGCCCTCCAAGAGGGCATATATGCTACATATTTGCCATAAAAGGTGTATGGGGGTCCGGGTAGTGCCCTGGGGGACAGGAAACAAGGACAAAAAGTTTTAAAAAAAACGTTTTTAAAGGGACAGTGAGTTTTCCATGAAATAAGGGTTAAAAATAAAAATGAAAAATTCCTTCAAATAACGTGCCTAGGAGGTCCCCATAACCTGCCCGTGAAGTGGCGGATTTCTAGGATGTATAGAAATATGTAGAAACCAAAAAATGACATTTCAAATGACGGTAAATGCTTTTCCTTTAATCTATCCATAAACAACTGCTTGGGGCGGCAGTCTGTATGAAAAGAGGAGACATTTTTGGACACGCAGAAAAAGTTTACTGATTTTTTGGCAGTGAAAAGCAGGAGAATGGAAACTTCTAGACCAAAAAGCCGATTTGGAAAGTGAGATAAATGGGAGAATTTTTCTGGTTTGGCTATTTTGACCTAGAATTTTCTCTTCAGTCATTCTCCTGAGTTTCACCTTTCTCTGAATAACCCTGTCAGGGTTATTCAGAGAGCGGTGAAGAGCAGGAGAATGACTGGAGAATGGAAAATTCTAGGTCAAAATAGCCAAACCAGAAAAATTCTCCCATTTAGGCTAGGGTCAGACTAGCGAATTTTTAACGTGCCTTTAGGCGCACTTAATCAAGGCCGCACTAGCAGCAAATGACGGGCAATGACGGCCAATATACGAAGTACGGTCGCACGAACGTCTGGCTGCGCAACGCAAGTGGAAAATGAACAAATTTTTTCGAGAACGCAGAACCGCTAGTAAGGACGTACAGAGTGTGCTGCGTCCACTAGCGGCGTGTGTGCGTGATTTGAAGACGTCAGACCCTGCTCATGTCCGGCCAACATAACGTCCAGACACCCAAAGTTTCCTGGTTTGGATCCGTAAAAAATCACGCACAAAAATGCGCATCGTATGTCCGTTTTCGCGCAATCCGTGAAAAAATACGGCAATGCGTTCGGACGCACTTTTTGACGGTCGCTGCGAAAAATGCGTTAGTCTGACCCTAGCCTTTTCTCACTTTCCAAATCGGCTATTTGGTCCAGATTGTTCTCTTTTCCTGCCATTCTCCTGGTTTTCACCTTTCTCTGAACAACCCTGAGAGAGAGGTGAAAGCCAGGAGAACTGGCAGGAAAAGAGAACAATCTAGACCAAATAGCCGATTTGGAAAGTGAGATAAATGGGAGAATTTTTCTGGTTTGGCTATTTTGACCTAGGATTTTCACTTCTCCAGTTATTCTCCTGCTTTTCACCTCTCTCTGAATAACCCTGTGAATGTTTAATCCAGAGGTGAAAAATAACATTGCTTTAGATTTTTTTCAAACACCAGTTAAATGCAGCATATTAGGATGTTTAAGGCTTGGGTCAGACGAACGCATTTTCCAGTTGTCTGTGAAAAAGTGCGTTCGAACGAATGGACGCATTTTTTCACCGAGTACGCGATAGCGGTCATACGATGCGCATTTGCGTTCGTGATTTTGTACGGATCATCAATAAAACAGTTTTGCATCTGGACGTTATGTTGGCCGGACATTAGCAGTGTCTGACATCTCCTAATCACACACACACGCCGCTAGCGGACGCAGCGCACTCTGTACGTCAGTACTAGCGGTTTCACGTTCGACAAAATGCGTTTGTTTGCCACTTGCGTTGCGCGGCCGGACTTTCGTGCGACCGTACTTCGTATATTGGCCGTCATTGCCCGCCATTTGCTGCTAGTGCGGCCGTAATTAAGTGCGCCAGAACGCACGTTTAAAGTGCGCTAGTCTGACCCTAGCCTTAGGGAAATTAATGCTCAAATCTCAATCAGAAGCAGACACCACCCCACCCTCAGTATATTGTACAATGTATCAAATTGATTACCAGACTAAAACACTTGGTGTTATGCCCGTTTGTGAACAGAGGTCATTTAGAGTTGATAATCTTTCCACGTACATATTAGTTTTTAATTCAATATCTAATAAACCGTTGCTTATAATATTCTGCAGTAAAGAGTCTCTTTATTTCTAGATTTTTTAGTATTTTTTTAAGCATTTTCTATACTTTAAAAATTTCCTTTTTTTTTCGAACCCGAACCGAACACGCCCAAAAAGTTCGAAATTCACGAACTTTAGAACCTTCAAAGTTCGGGTCGAACTCCGAACCGTCCGAACCCGAACAGCTCATCCCTACTCATTAACTGTTAATTACTGTAGAAGGTAAATCACAGCAGTAAAGTAAAGCTTTTGTACAGATTTTGGTAAATGTTGCATCATGGGGAAAATTCATTAAATGGAAACAGGAGATAAAAAACGAACTTCTTTTTTACATGCAATTACTTCAGACAAAGAAAGAAACAGCAGCATGTGTTTTATAATGTGTTTTATAATGTATGTTTATAATGTGTTTACAAGAAATCTCGTTACAGCTTATGTTAGTGGTAGAGTAGTGGCCCTTTAACATCTGTCCTTCCTGTCCAGCATTTAGGTCCACCTGACTTAATTTTTTATTTTTTTTAAAAAACATCCTTATTATCAGCCTCAAGAAATAAAAGCATCAAATTAATAGTATCTCTGTGAGCCGGCGGTTGTTGCTTAGCGATAGTTAAACATACTGTATAGTTTGCTTTTTATTTAATAAGTTATTACATTGTGATTATTATTCATAATATTAATATATTATTTTATATTATTATAAGATTATTTTTTTTAATTATATAGGGGTTATTCATAGAGCTGAATTCGCCGACCTTGCGGTGTATTCAGCATTCACCACAGGGTCCCCAAAGTGCGGATCCACGGATAAACCCACCGAACGCATCCGATAAACTGCTGAACACCGCCAACAATCTGCCGAACACATCCAATAAACTGTTTATTGGAACCGTACAGCCGAACAGGGGTAAAAAAAAAACACAATTTTTAGAAGGCGTTTTAAAGAAAAATAATGCATGAACATGCCTGGAAATAATGAATAAGGTCCTATGAATAACCATAAAAAGGTCTGTTACAGAATTAAAAAAACCTCTAGTTAAAAAAAATCTGAATAATAAAACATTTCGCCGAAAAAATCCTGAAAAATTTCTAAAAAATTAATTAATAAAAAGATTTTTTGCTGTAAATGAAAAGACTAAACGGTTGAATAAAAAATGGACAGAAACAGGGACATATTTTTGCATTGAAACCTATGGGATTCACCTGTTTAAACTTGTCGAACGAAAGCACTGAAAATGTGCGCATTTTGCTTGCATTTCTCTGCTGTTCGGTGTCTCTGAATAGATTAACCCTAACTTCTCTATGGGGAGTTCACTGCCGCTGAAGATCACCGTATTTCCCTGGCAATTTGCCAATATTTGCCGAATCGCCAGCTTTATGGATAGCCGAATGGCCACAAAATTGCACCGTACGAGGAAATTCACTGTTCAGTGCAATTCGGTGTCAAGTTGGGCTCTCTGTGAATAACCTCTAATATTTATTAATATCAGTGTTTGTGAAATGTGCTTCTTGCAATGGTGGTCATATATTTCATTGGACATCTGCCATCTTTGTCAATACCTAACATGGGACTCCTATGGTCATTCCTTATCATACGATTTGCACAATGGCATAAGATATCGGCACACTCAGCGCACTTGGCCACTTAATAAACTGTCAGATGTTCCGCTTTGTTCCTCCGTATAATTTGTCAGAAACTGTGATAATTAGTACAGATGGAGCACCCCGTATCCAGAATTCTACAATCCGGGAATGGTTTTCGAGGACATAAATTTTACTTACCTCCCTGATGCCCCAGACAGGTCTTCTTTCAGTCGGGCGCTCCTCTAAGGGTTGCAGCACCATCAGGAGCACGCTGGGAGACTCTGTGCAGCTCCAGCAGGTAACATGCCGCACAGGGACCTCTATGTCTCTGTACAGCATGTCGATCACACAAAGCACTGAGGAGCGTCTCCCAGTGTGTTTCTGTAGTGCTGCTGCAGCGAGTGTCTCGCGGCTCATCGCCTCATCCCCGCTGACCCCCCATACCACTACTTTATTCCACTGACACCCACATACCTCCACGTCATTCTGATGTCGCTCGATTGCCTAAATGGCAATGCGTGCGCCAACGCCACAGCCAATTAGCAACAGCCTAGGGCTTTATTATCCACTCTTGGTGTTCTTCATCTTCCTGATTTGTTTTTACCGTCGGTGCATCATTCTGTTAGTGTTTCTGATTTTCTGGTTATTGATTTGTCCACTGGCCACCTGTCTGTCTCCAGTTCCTGGCTAGACGAGTATGTAGACACGTAAACACCAGAATAGCAGGAGAAGAAAACTTTTTTCAGCCACAGTGGACCCAGGGCAACATTGGAGCCAGGGCAACAACTTTTTTTAAGCCTCAAGGCTGTTGGTTGGAAATGTTGCCCAGATCCATTGTGGTGGATTAAAGATTTCTTCTCCTGCTATTCTGGTGTTGGGTGTTTCCAAACTCGTCTTGCCTTTGGTGGATCCCAGTGTCTACGCAACCAGGCATTAACAGTGTGTGGTAACCCATACTATTTTTACATCGTTTGTTGTCTCCATTTCCTGACCTTAGCATTGTTTATTAATCTGCATTCTTGTACTGTCTGCGACCATTGGCTAGTTGTTTGTGTGTCTGCTCTCTCCAGCCCTTAACCTTGGCTTGCTTTCTCCTTCCTCCTCATTCTATTTAGTCCGTCCACCCAAGGACTGTTACATAGGCACGGTTTGTTTCTTCTGGAGTTCTGCGTGTTGAATCAACGGATGTCTGTGACATAATACTAGACCTTGCCAATTTTTGCACACATGCCCCTACGTACGCAAGCTCAACCTGTCAGGAATCAAGCCTGTGCCCGCACCTAATCCCTGGCAAACCCTTATTCACCTGCCCATGTTTGTATGCAGGTTACAGGATCCCCTATATGGCTGTTCATCTTCTGCTGTGGTGCCTACAGGTGTATGCCATTACTCCTAATGAAGCCTGCTTAAAAGAGGGATCCACCCTTCCATCAGGGCTTCAACATTAATGTTCCTGGAAGTGCAGACAACCAGTCCTGTCCCTGAAGCTCCCTACTATTGAACCTGAATCCCTCCAGTGATACACCCAAGTGGAACCCTGCTCCCAAGTGGAACCCTGCTCCCAAGGAGAATCTCACTATCAATCAAGGTACCCCGCTCTCAAGAATCCTCGTTTTTCAAGTGTACCCCGCTCTCAAGAATCCTCGTTTTTCAAGTGTACCCCGCTCTCAAGAATCCTTGTTTTTCAAGTGTACCCCGCTCTCAAGAATCCTTGTTTTCAAGTGTACCCCGCTCTCGAGAATCCTCGTTTTCAAGCTGAACCCTGAAACCTGCATACAGTCTGTTGCCTGCCTGCTAGTGCTCATATAAATTGCTATTTGTTTTGTTTATTCTTTAATAAACCTTCAGTAACCTGTGTGACTTCTACGATCACTGCATCATGGGCTTACTTCACCCACCGCCACACTCCCAACCTGACAGAATGTTGAAGCCTTCACACAGTGAGTCCGCGGTGATCCAAATCGTTGTGGAGTACCTCAGAAAAGCAATTCAAGACATCCTGCAACATTTGGACTCCGTATTTGCAAGTATGCAGCAGGGTTTAAATGGCACCTGTCCTCTACTATGGTGTGCACTCCAGCTCAAATGAAAGTGGGTAGAGGACCCCTAACGTCTGAAGAAATTGCAAGGAGAAGGTCCCAGAACCTCTGCTTCTATTGCGGGGAATCGTCCCATTCCATCTCAGAATGTTTAGTGCGCCCACCCAAGCTGCCCAGCACTTTTCCTGGAGTTGCAAATTAAATCCTGCAATCCCCAGTGCTAACTGGTGCTACTCCCAAGTCTGCACCTGTTAATCCAAAAAGGACTTTTTCTATCAAGGCCAGAGAACCCTCGTCTACTACGTCTGTGTTCCCAATGCCTAGTGAAGCACTGCCCACCAAGTTCAAGAAGGCAGTGCCTGTCAAGTCTGCTTCCACCAGACCAAAAAGGGAAACTGTTCTTACCAAGTCCTTGTCCAGAAAACCCACACCTGCTAAAACAAAGACTGTTTATAACAATTCTGTGGAGGCCTTACTCTAATAAACTCCAAAGGTACCAGCCAGATAGGATGGTGTCACTGGAAACATATCCTGAGGTCACAGACCATGAAGACCCCAATCCTGCTGAAACCATGGAGTTCGAGTCCACCCTACCTCCAGAATATGAACCTGAAATCACCATGGAGATAGCTGGTGCCTCCACTTCTCAGACACCCACCACTCTCAACCAGCATTCCAGGTACCTTGGCGTCGCTGTCTGCGCCCCGGCAACCGTCCTCATGTCATCGGTGAAACCAGAACCCCAAGATCTGGAAGCCAACTCCTGCCTCCTTGACCTCGAAGAATCACTGTTGCTGCAGAGTCCAGCTGCCACCATACCAAGGAGGGCTCTGGGATTCAAAAAGGTTGAGACTCCCATCCCTCACAGCCATAAAGCTACACCTGTGAAAAACCTTGTCACAGCTTGTATCACCCCATCTGTTGCACCCACAACACCATCTCAAGATGTTGCTGACCAAAACCGGGTGCTTACTTCCAGAGTCATCGCTCTTGCCACCCAGGTTGGCAACCTCACCCATACCATACAGGGTCTGAAAACCAACCACGCCTCCTTGCTATCAAAGGTCCAGAATGCCATGGCGTCCATCCACATGTCGACTTCGGATCCGGTTGTCACTAGCACCTCCACATGTCCAGATAACTCAGGATCAACTGCACCTGATGGCACAAGCTTCCCGAGTAAGGATTCCTCCGTGTCCGCTGCCCTGCATCGTAAGACCTCCTCCATGTCCGCTGCCCTGCACGTCGCAGAACCGTCAGAGGTCGCTGCCCTGCACGTCACAGAACCGTCAGAGGTCGCTGCCCTGCACGTCGCAGGATCTCCAGAGGTCGCTGCCCTGCACGTCGCAGGATCTCCAGAGGTCGCCACCCTGCATCCCGCAGGATCTCCAGAGGTCACCGTCCTGCATCCCGCAGGATCTCCAGAGGTCACCGCCCTGCATCCCGCAGGATCTCCAGAGGTCACCGCCCTGCATCCCGCAGGATCTCCAGAGGTCACCGCCCTGCATCCCGCAGGATCTCCAGAGGTCACCGCCCTGCATCCCGCAGGATCTCCAGAGGTCACCGCCCTGCATCCCGCAGGATCTCCAGAGGTCACCGCCCTGCATCCCGCAGGATCTCCAGAGGTCACCGCCCTGCATCCCGCAGGATCTCCAGAGGTCACCGCCCTGCATCCCGCAGGATCTCCAGAGGTCACCGCCCTGCATCCCGCAGGATCTCCAGAGGTCACCGCCCTGCATCCCGCAGGATCTCCAGAGGTCACCGCCCTGCATCCCGCAGGATCTCCAGAGGTCACCGCCCTGCATCCCGCAGGATCTCCAGAGGTCACCGCCCTGCATCCCGCAGGATCTCCAGAGGTCACCGCCCTGCATCCCGCAGGATCTCCAGAGGTCACCGCCCTGCATCCCGCAGGATCTCCAGAGGTTGCCGCCCTGCATCCTGCAGGATCTCCAGAGGTCGCCACCATGCATCCCGCAGGATCTCCAGAGGTCGCCGCCCTGCATCCTGCAGGATCTCCAGAGGTCGCCCAAGAGCCGTGCTGTACCCTGGTCGCCCAAGAGCCGTGCTGTACCCTGGTCGCTCAAGAGCCGTGCTGTACCCTGGTCGCTCAAGAGCCGTGCTGTACTGAGATCCAGGGCGCTCAAGAGCCGTGCTGTACTGAGATCCAGGGCGCTCAAGAGCCGTGCTGTACCGAGATCCAGGTCGCTCAAGAGCTGTGCTGTACCGAGATCCAGGTCGCTCAAGAGCTGTGCTGTACAGAGATCCAGGTCGCTCAAGAGCTGTGCTGTACTGAGATCCAGGTCGCTCAAGAGCCGTGCTGTACTGAGATCCAGGTCGCTCAAGAGCCGTGCTGTATCGAGATCCAGGTCGCTCAAGAGCCGTGCTGTACCGAGATCCAAGCCCCACCGAGCCTTGCCAAGGCCGCTGCCTCACCAAGCCGTGCCACGGGCGCTGCCCCACTGGTCATCGCCAAGGGTGCTGCCCTGCCGAGCTGTACCGAGGCATCACATGCCCAGACTGCTGCCACCAAAGCAGCATTTGTGGAGACTGATACCGCTGCAACTACCCTGCCAACTCCTGGTAAAGCTAATCCATCTAGTGAAGTCCTGGTACTTGTCTCTGCCATGGCAGCCCAGGTGAATACCCTTACCCAAACCATACAGGACATTCAGCTGAACCACAAGTTCCTGCAGTCTCCGGTACAGGTTGCATTAGCCCTTGGACATATTTCTGCTCCCGATCCGGTTGCCACCAGCAACCCCATATATCTAGACAACTCCGAACCTACTGTGCTCAATAGCACCTCAGGTATGGACCCCACGATACTCTACAGTGTGCAAGGTATCGTGATACGCTGAGCAGACCTTGAAACCCCTGAGACCACCTTGACCGCCCAAACCTCATCCTTGGAAGAGGTGACGTGTCATGGCCCCCACCGGCGGCGGCGCAGGAAGAAATAAGTGGTCCCCTTACTGTACATCTAATTGTTCGCGCCCGGAAGGCGCTGCTTGGGGTGGGGTACTGTCAGGAATCAAGCCTGTGCCCGCACCTAATCCCTGGCAAACCCTTATTCACCTGCCCATGTTTGTATGCAGGTTACAGGATCCCCTATATGGCTGTTCATCTTCTGTTGTGGTGCCTACAGGTGTATGCCATTACTCCTAATGAAGCCTGCTTTAAAAGAGGGATCCACCCTTCCATCAGGGCTTCAACATTAATGTTCCTGGAAGTGCAGACAACCAGTCCTGTCCCTGAAGCTCCCTACCATCGAACCCGAACCCTGCTCCCAAGTGGAACCCTGCTCCCAAGTGGAACCCTGCTCCCAAGTGGAACCCTGCTCCCAAGTGGAACCCTGCTCCCAAGTAGAACCCTGCTCCCAAGGGGGACCCTGCTCCCATGAAGAATCTCACTCTCAAGAATCCTTGTTTTCAAGTGTACCCCGCTCTCGAGAATCCTCGTTTTCAAGCTGAACCCTGAAACCTGCATACAGTCTGTTGCCTGCCTGCTAGTGCTCATATCAATTGCTATTTGTTTTGTTTATTCTTTAATAAACCTTCAGTAACCTGTGTGACTCCTACGATCACTGCATCATGGGCTTACTTCACCCACCGTCGCACTCCCAACCTGACACAACCACATACACCCTTACATCTCCATGCACGTGTAGCCTCATACATGCTCACACACATATCACCTTATAGCATTACATACATGCAAATGTAGGAAAAATATGATTCCTTTCGGAAGAAAAGAATACAAGAACAATGTGCAACATAAACTGAAATATGCGAGATTTTGTTTTAGCGGGTTCTGCACACAGAACATTGCACATTTGTTTCGCCGTTCTACCCAGCGTTGCTTTCCTTCTGCTTTGTATCAGTAAATAACAATCTGCTGCCCCTTTGCACAACTACATCTCTTTTTATATATCCAAGTGTAATGAGAGTTTTTGAGACACGACAAGGATAACGCCAAGTGTAGGACTATATCTAACAGACATAAGTCGGTCGCATTGGCCATATCGTCTTCGCTGCCCACCTGGCTCATCGCGTTGCTGTATCTTGACATTGGCCGAGAGTTGAGGGGGTGGGCAACCGTGTTGTTACGGACATGTGACTAATTCCATGGTTACTTATCATTTTGTGAATTTGGATTTTCTTGCAGGGCATCTGCACGTCTTGGAAACAGGAAACGTCTCTCGTCACTGCCAACATCTAACAGCTTGGGTGCCTGTTTAGTACAGACAGTAAAAAAAAAAAAAAAAAAAAAAAAAAATTCCTTCTGTGGCAAAAAAAAAAAAAAGGATGCAATAATCTTCAAAACCGCTTCTTCGCGTTTTCTGAATTAGTTTTATTATTGAACCAAGGGTTTCTGCGCGTGGGCAACGGGCAGGATGAAAATGACTACTAAGTAAGCAGAGATCTTGGTGACTTTTCTACACTTTTTTTAGGTTGACCCCTTGGTAATTCCACGAAAACATGGAGGGCTCTATTACATTCTTCACGCAAAAATGCACGGTAAGTGTAAACATTAATGCGCGTAAATTAACGCTGGTATTACAATCCTCGCGCATTATTTCATCCGTCAAAAAATAACGTGCGTAAAAAAGACGCGCAAAAACGCGTGCGCAGAAATCAGTGTGCGGACTGTTTTTTTCACGTGATTTAGCCAATCAGAATTAAGAACCACAATTGTCTCACGTTAAGTTTTTGCGCCTGTCAAAGTCAATCGGCACATATATGCTGCATCAATAAAAAAAACACGCACAACTTCTCCATTTTATTGTTTGGGTATGTGTAGAATGTGTAGCTATACTGTGCTGTATTTTTTTTCAGGCTGGTGTATTTGGTTTCGGCCAGACCGTTCAGATTTGCCGTTACCACCAGCTTTTCAAAGACGTTAAAATTATGCGCACAAACGTTGTACGTTAGATTTTGCGCATAGAGAGGACGCATTCTGCTGAGCTCTGTGGCTGACCTCTTGTTTTTGCACCATTTTGCGCCCCCCCCGTTTGGTTTGAGACCTTTTCTGCGGTGCCTAGCCTTCCGAGGTTGGGGTGCTAGTGCTGAGCTGACTTGTGGGGTTCCCTGACGAAGTTGGGGACCAACCTGGGTTTCGGGCCTAGTTGCGGCCTGCTCCTGGCGGCCATTTTTGGAGCCTGCTGCCTTGATTTGGACTGCTACCCTGTCACAGGTCCTCGTGCGCATCACCGACCACCCCCTTACCCCGGAGGCTGCCCTGCTTGTCAGAACAGATGACTAACCCGGATCTGATCCTACTCACGCGGGGTGTGCTGGCAGCCCTCATGGCAGAGTTCCGTGAGGCCTGGTTGCTGGACAGACGTGAGGCTGGCTGGTGTTCTGAGGTGGTCCTGCCGCTGGTGGATGCTGTGTGGCCCGAGGTGGAACCGATGGATGTGGAGCCCCGCGGCACTCCTAATGATGACTCTGGCGACTTGGACAGCATCACCCCCCCCCCGACCGAGGGTGATGCGGATTCACCTGCTGACTCACCTGGGACCGGAGTCCAGTCCCCCGACTGCTGGAGTTCGATGGGGCCTGTGGACGTCCTGCCTTCCTCTCAGGCCCTGGAGTGGTGTGATGATGGCAGTTGTCCTGCTGCTGCTGCGGCTTTGCTGCAGGCTCGACATCACGCAGGTCTCCCTTCTACTGCGGCCCTGGTTGCGGGGGTTTGCGGGGTCGGTGTCATATGTGCTTTTTTACCTCTGGACACTGGTTGAGAAATATACCATCCCTGCTGACTCCTGCCGTTTTCCCTTATTGCTGACCCAGGACCTGTGCCCTACACCCCTTTACTGCGGAGACCCCCGTTGATGGATCACTGTTGTACCCCTTGTTCGGGCACTCAACTTTCTAGCGGACTGTTTTGCCGGTTTATGTGATTTTCTTTAAGTTATTGGGGCGCCAGGATTCTCCAGACCCACCATCTCTTTTTTCTTTTTTTTCCTTTTTTTATTTATTATTTTATTTTAATTTATGTGTGTGCGGGACAATGGGTTGCCTGGATGCGCCACCTGTGCAGCAACCATGGCTCTGGCCGTATCTCTTGGCCCCAGGTCTCCCGGTCCTCTGGCCTCTTCCGTGGCCCTTGGTCCTTTATTGGGTTGCCGGGGTGCGCCAGGAATGCCTTTTTCCTGGACAGTCCCCACCCGTCTTTTTTTTTTTTCTCCCCCTTATTTCTCCCTCTTTACCTCTCCTGGTTTTTCCCTGAAGCCCTCCTGCGACTCCACCCGGCTCATTTGTGTTATACACCCGGACTGTTCTTTTTATTTTTCTTGATGCCTACCCTGCTGCCCATTGTCAGTATTTGTTTTGGTTCTGTTTATATATGTTTTTAGGATGACATGTCTTGACCCTGCGAGGCCACTTTCTGCCTATTCGCCTGCTGTTTCTGTCTGTGCAATTTCAAAAATAAAGAATTGGAAAAAAATTTGCGCATAGATTGTAATACCATCCGCGTAGCAGCGCACAAACGCATTTGCGCTCACAATGTTAAGTATAGGACGCACGCAGTACAGTAAGCTCGCGCAGCGTTCGCGCAGGTTCACCCGCGGTAGACGTTAACGCGCATTTTTTGCGTGGACATTGTAATACGACGTTCTGCGCAAAGGGTTTTGCCCCTCGCGTTAATGTGGTTTTGCGCACGCATTAATGTTTGCGCGAAGAATGTAATAGAGCCCGGACATGGGGTCTACAATTTAAAAATGAACGCAGATACCAGATTTTGGCTTTGCTTGTCAGTTGAAGTGCTATATATTTTGAATAGTGCAAAATAATTATGATTTCTTTACATTTCATCACATCATGAGACTTTAAGGCTAGGGTCAGACAAACGCATTTTTCGCGTTGTCCGTGAAAAAGTGCGTTCGAACGAATGGACGTATTTTTTCACGGAATACGCGATAGCGGTCATACGATGCGCCTTTTCGTCCGTGATTTTGTACGGATCATCAATAAAACACTTTTTGCGTCTGGACGTTATGTTGGCCGGACGTGTGCAGCGTCTGACGTCTCCTAATCACACACACACGCCGCTATGCGGACGCAGCGCACTCTGTACGTCAGTACTAGCGGTTTGATGTTCTAGAAAAAATGCGTTCGTTTGCCACTTGCGTTGCGCGGACGGACTTTCGTGCGGCCGTTCTTCGTATGTTCCCCGGCATTGGACGTCATTTGCTGCTAGCACGGCCGTGATTTCGTGCGGCTAAACGCACGTTAAAACTGCTTTCGTCTGACCTTAGCCTAAACTGTTAGGTTTCACACGGATAAAAAAAAGATGAGTGAGCGCACTTTTACTTATTCACATGTAATGCAGTGAAAGTAGGGCTGAAACAACTAATCGATTAATCGACAACTAATCAATAATGAAAACAGTTATCAACTATTCTCAATATTGATTAATCGGTTTGCGTCCATTTTTCTAATCTAGATGCAGCTTATGAAAGGGGTAGTGTCCCTTTAAGCTGCAACTTGTTATGGAGGTCTATTCTGCTTTAGATGACCCATTCACAGCCCAGGGCACGAGTTTTTCAGGAAAAGGATTATATTTGGCTGACAATGTCATTTATCAAAACTTAAACTGATCCTATATGTTTGATACAGTATATTTTTCTTCCCTTTAATTGTAACAATTACATCTGAAGATGCCACAAAAGACAGTACTCAGCAGTTTTCACTCAAACTTTCTATTTTTCAGATCCTCCGAGAGTTCTTTGCCATGAGGTGCCATGTTGAACTTCCAGTGACCAGTATGAGAGAGTCAGGGTTATCCAAAGAGATTCGAAAAGTCACCGCACGTTCGGTGACTTTTCGTTCTCTTCAATTCGGTTCCTTTTGCCGATTGCATTTCGGTGACCCTGCGGTGTATTCAGCAAACAGCACAGGGTCCCCGAATTGCAGGGAAAAGCTGCCGCAAACCTGACGAAAACTAACCGAATGCACGCTGAAAACAAGCAAAAACATCTGGATTAACCTTCGAAAAAGACGAACAGGAGCCGAACAGGAGCCGAATCACACAGAGCCGAAGCAGCTGTGACGTAGAGGAGGCAGTGAATAAATTAGAAAAACCATTTGTATGAATCTGGGAAAAAGAAACGCTGTTTGCAAAGAAACTACTGAGCGAAAATGTCTGAAATTTTCACAGGAGGTCCAGGGAATGATAATAAAGAGGGCTGTTACAGAAAAAATAAGTAAACTGAAAAAAAAAAAAAAAAAATCGGACTTTTAATAAAAAAAAAAAAAAAACAGAAAAATGCTTAAAGAGACTTTTTGCTGCAGAATTTTATAATGAACGGTTTATTAGATATTGAATTAAAACGGGAATATTTTTAACATTGAAGTCTATGGGATTCTCCTGAATAAATTTGCCGAATGAAACCACCGAATGGCAGGGCATTAGGGGAACCTTTCACTGCTGGTTTGTGTTCTCTGAATAGCCGAAGCATTGCTTCTCTATGGAGATTTTACTGCCCTCGAACAGGGACCGAACAGGCACCGTATGTGCAGGCAATTCGCCAGTATTTGGCGAATTGCCTGCTCTCTGGATAGCCGAATGGCCAGGAAAGGTAACCGAACGCTGATTTTCAGCGTTCGGTTACCTTTCTCAAGCAATTCGGATCTCTTTGGATAACCCTGAGTGAGAGCGATAACCCCAAATTTAACACACCTGCTCCCCATTCACACCTGAGACCTTGAAACACTAACGAGTCACATGACACTGGGGAGGGAAAATGACTAATTGGGCCCAATTTGGACATTTTCACTTAGGGGTGTAGTCACTTTTGCTGCCAGCGGTTTAGACATTAATGGCTGTGTGTGTTGAGTTATTTTGAGGGACAGTAAATTGACACTGTTACACAAGCTGCGCACTCACTACTTTACATTGTAACATACAGGGTTATCCAAAGAGATTCGAAAAGTCACCGCACGTTCGGTGACTTTTCGTTCTCTTCAATTCGGTTCCTTTTGCCGATTGCATTTCGGTGACCCTGCGGTGTATTCAGCAAACACCACAGGGTCCCCGAATTGCAGGGAAAAGCTGCCGCAAACCTGACGAAAACTCACCGAATGCATGCTGAAAACAAGCAAAAACATCTGAATTAACCTTCGAAAAACCCGAACAGGAGCCGAACAGGAGCCGAAAAGGAGCCGAATCACACAGAGCCGAAGCAGCTGTGACGTAGAGGAGGCAGTGAATAAATTAGAAAAACCATTTGTATGAATCTGTGAAAATGAAACGCTGTTTGCAAAGAAACTACTGAGCGAAAATGTCTGAAATTTTCACAGGAGGTCCAGGGAATGATAATAAAGAGGGCTGTTACAAAAAAAATAAGCAAACTGAAAAAAAAAAAAAAAAAAAAAAAAAAAATCGGGCTTTTAATTTTTTTTTTAAAAATTCAGAAAAATGCTTAAAGTATCCTAAAAAATCTATAAATAAAGAGACTTTTTGCTGCAGAATTTTATAATGAACGGTTTATTAGATATTGAATTAAAACGGGAATATTTTTAACATTGAAGTCTATGGGATTCGCCTGAATAAACCTGTCGAATTAAACCACCGAATGGCAGAGCATTAGGGGAACCTTTCACTGCTGGTTTGTGTTCTCTGAATAGCCGAAGCAGTGCTTTTTTATGGGGATTTCACTGCCCTCGAACAGGCACCGAACAGGCACCGTATGTGCAGGCAATTCGCCAGGATTTGGCGAATTGCCTGCTCTCTGGATAGCCGAATGGCCAGGAAAGGTAACCGAACACTGATTTTCAGCATTCGGTTACCTTTCTCAAGCAATTCGGATCTCTTTGGATAACCCTGAAAGTGTCATTTCCTCAGTGCTGTCACATGAAAAGATATACAGGGTTATCCAAAGAGATTCGAATTGCTTGAGAAAGGTAACCGAACGCTGAAAATCAGCGTTCGGTTACCTTTCCTGGCCATTCGGCTATCCAGAGAGCAGGCAATTCTCCAAATCCTGTCGAATTGCCGGCACATACGGTGCCTGTTCGGTCCCTGTTCGAGGGCAGTGAAATCCCCATCAAAAAGCACTGCTTCGGCTATTCAGAGAACACAAACCAGCAGTGAAAGGTTCCCCTAATGCCCTGCCATTCGGTGGTTTAATTCGGCAAATTTATTCAGGAGAATCCCATAGACTTCAATGTTAAAATATTCCCGTTTTAATTCAATATCTAATAAACCGTTCATTATAAAATTCTGCAGCAAAAAGTCTCTTTATTTATAGATTTTTTAGGATACTTTAAGCATTTTTCTGAATTTTAAAAAAAAAATTAAAAGTCCGATTTTTTTTTTTTTTTTTTTTCAGTTTGCTTATTTTTTTTGTAACAGCCCTCTTTATTATCATTCCCTGGACCTCCTGTGAAAATTTCAGACATTTTCGCTCAGTAGTTTCTTTGCAAACAGCGTTTCTTTTTCCCAGATTCATACAAATGGTTTTTCTAATTTATTCACTGCCTCCTCTACGTCACAGCTGCTTCGGCTCTGTGTGATTCGGCTCCTTTTCGGCTCCTGTTCGGCTCCTCTTCGAAGGTTAATCCAGATGTTTTTGCTTGTTTTCAGCGTGCATTCGGTTAGTTTTCGGTGAGTTTACGGCAGCTTTTCCCTGCAATTCGGGACCCTGTGCTGTTTGCTGAATACACCGCAGGGTCACCGAAATGCAATCGGCAAAAGGAACCGAATTGAAGAGAACGAAAAGTCACCGAACGTGCGGTGACTTTTCGAATCTCTTTGGATAACCCTGATAATAAAATATTTACCAAAATGTGAGGGGTGCACTCACTTCTGTGAGATACTGATAGATATATATATATATGTAAAGCAGTTGGTCCAATGCAATGGTATCTGTCCATGAATGTTTGAAAGAGGTGGATCCTCATGAGATGTTGACCAAAATTGGGTTTTCTAAATTCCCCCTGTTTTTTTTCTCTTTACTGTTGAATGTTTTGTGGCGTTAGGGTTATTTGAGGCAATTTTGCATAAAATATCTTTTGGGCCAAGGAATGCAACACTGTGTTAAATATTTAATATGCAGTATTAAAAATGCATACAATTCACATTTTGTAATTGTTAGACAAATGACAATTTCAACTCAACGCTCGGTTATAAAGAAAGAGGAGTCCTAGGAATAATAATAAAAAAAGTTTAATACAGAAAGCAAAAAAAAGCCATTATAAAAAAAACAGTAAATTTTTTTTGTTCAAAAAATCCCCAAAAATACCTAAAACATAAATAAAGAGACTTTTTTCTTGCAAATGAAAAGATTAAACGGTTTAATAAATATTTCATAAAATCAGGAATATTTTTTATATTGAAACCTATGGGATTCGCCTGATTAAAGCTGCCGAATGAAACATAGATGTATCAGCTCTAAGGAGGGTCGAGGTTCCTATTTAACAATAGGAAATCGGTCCTATTGATCAACCATGTATTCTCTACAGGTGTGAGACCTAGACATTTCACAGGATACTTTGGGTGATAGAAACAGCAGCAGCATTTCCTGATTCCAAAACCTGCCTCTCATCTGGCTACACTCCTCAGACTCATGGAAAGAGTGATGTGGTGACACCTACACACACTCTCATACCACACAGCCAGCCACATACACTCCTATAGTTCATGGCCAACCTCACCCTCACTTTAGTCGCACACAATCATTGTCATAGTCTGATCCCATACAGTCAACCATGGAATCATTCCCATACCACGCAGCCAATGTTACCCTCAATCCCATCCCAACAGCCAACCTTACAAGCAATCCCAACCCACACAACAATTGTACACTCATTTCTATTCCACACTGCAACATTACACTCATTAACATTCCATAAAGCCAAATTTACACTCATTCCCATCCCACACAACCAACCATAAATTCATTCCCATCCCACACAGCCTCCTAACACTCAATCCCATCCTACTTAACCAACCTTACACTCATTCTCATCCCGCATATCCAAATTTACACTCATTCTAATCCCACACAACCAACCCTGTACTCAATCCCATCCTACTTAACCAACCTTACACTCATTCTCATCCCACATATCCAAATTTACACTCATTCTAATCCCACACAACCCCATCCCATATAACCAAACTTGCAATTGATCCCGTCCAACACAAACAGCCTTACACTCATTCCCATCCCACGCAACCAACGTTACACTCATTTCCATCTAACTCAACCAACTTTACATTCATTCCCATCCCTCACAGCTAACATAACATTCATTCCCATTCCACGCAGCCATCCTTACACTCATTCTCATCCCAAACAGTCATCCTTACACTCATTCCCATCCCACGCAACCAACGTTACACTCATTCCCATCCCATGCAACCAACGTTACACTCATTTCCATCTAACTCAACCAACTTTACATTCGTTCCCATCCCTCACAGCTAACATAACATTCATTCCCATTCCACGCAGCCATCCTTACACTCATTCTCATCCCACGCAACCAACGTTACACTCATTCCCATCCCATGCAACCAACGTTACACTCATTTCCATCTAAATCAACCAACTTTACATTCATTCCCATCCCTCACAGCTAACATAACATTCATTCCCATTCCACGCAGCCATCCTTACACTCATTCTCATCCCACGCAACCAACGTTACACTCATTCCATCCCATGCAACCAACGTTACACTCATTTCCATCTAACTCAACCAACTTTAAATTCATTCCCATCCCTCACAGCTAACATAACATTCATTCCCATTCCACGCAGCCATCCTTACACTCATTCTCATCCCAAACAGTCATCCTTACACTCATTCCCATCCCATGCAACCAACGTTACACTCATTTCCATCTAACTCAACCAACTTTACATTCATTCCCATCCCTCACAGCTAACATAACATTCATTCCCATCCTACACAACCAACCTTACACTCATTCCCATTCCACGCAGCCATCCTTACACTCATTCTCATCCCACACAATCAACCTTGCACTCAATTCCATCTCACCTAGCTAGCCTTACATTCTCATCACGTTACACACAAACTCTCGCTTAATACCATTGATCACAGCCAACTCTGGTCATGTCCGTGGCTATTCTTTATCTTCCTCGTGCACTCTATGCAGGGTGATAATTTCAGTGTTGTGTGCAGTGTCTTTATTGCTCTACAAGCCGATTCAAAGGCTGAAAGAGAATCTTCAGGTGGTGACAGATGAAATATATTCATGGTGCAATTGAACGTCGCATGAATATCCTTTAAAGGGACACTGCGCTCATTCTGACCACTTTAGCACTTTAGTATTTTAAAGTGGTCAGGCTGTGTAGAGCCCCCCCCCCTCCCGGCGCCGATCTTTGTGTAATTGCTGAGTGAAGAAGAGGAGCCTTCTTTGCCCACACCAGCAGACAGGATTTGGAATTGTCTGACTGCCGGTCACCAGATCGGTCACTGGTGATGACAGAACACTCTGTGTGCTGCCATCATCCTCTCTCAGCCCGTACGGGATAGCGGACCTCCTGAGAGAGGCAGCTGATGGAGCGGTCCAGGCCAAAACGCTTGTAGCTCCAATACATCGTTCTGTGCAGGCGCTACAGAACTTCCATGTGCAAAGTGCAGAAGTTCTGATTGGTGAGCAATTTGCGCAGGTATCTAAATTGCATAGAAAAGCTGCAAGGACAACCGCATTCGTAAGCCTCTGAGCTGATGGAGACGAGCAGTGCGTGGCGAGAGAGAAAAGGTGAGTATTTTTTAACAAACTAAAAGAAGTAGGATTAAAAAATAGAAAATAAATAATAATAATTGGGCTGTCAGCTGCATCCTCCCAACTATTAAGGGACAATAATAAAAGGGGGGGGGTTATTAGTGTTCCTTTAATGTGCATACTTTTCCCTGTAGTTGAATATAAACTCAGCACAGACGTTATGACATAAATGGATCACGTGAAAACCCATGATGCGTGACGTGCTGGAGCATGACGTGTGGTCAGGTGTGATCAGGTGATAGAAACTCACTGAAACATTTGTATCAAAACAGAACAATAGCCTTTCGGAAAGGGCAGAGCGAGTTTGAGGTTTATTGGGGCTGTTTCCACTTTACACAAACTGATGCAAGTGTAAATAATCACCTTTAGTTACTGTAATCATACCCAGGATAGGATTCAAAAGACAAGCATGAAGATTTAAAGGCGCACAAATACCACAAACAAAACAAAAGAATAGATTATATAAGAGCTTCTGTGCCGTTAGTGACACCCCTTCATTCTAATGCATTATATAGATACTGAATTCAAATGCAGGAAAATGGAAATACATATTTAAAGGAACACTCTATTTACTATTTTAAAGTGGTCAAGATGAGTAGAGTCTCCCTCCCAGCACCCCCTGCCTGGAGAAAACACTGGGTGAAGTAGAGGAGTTTTTCTCCACCCACCCAGCATGACCTACAGCCGAGATTTTTGCATTTCCCGGCTGTCGATCACCAGATCGCTCACTAGTTACGTCAGGACGCGGAGAGCATGCCGACGTCACCCTCTGAGAACAATCACGGTACAGAATTTGCGTAAATAAAGTGCACAAGTTCCGTAGCGCTGCATAATTTCTGGTTCCTATGCTACGCAAGTCAAGTAGCGTTCTAAGCAGAAAAGGCTGAGGGACTTCTAGGTTCGGGAGTCCCTGAGCTGAAGAGTAGCTGCTTGCGGCGTGGGACAAAAGGTGAGAAAAAAACAAAGGGAAATAAATAAATAAAGCAAGAAAAAATATGTCATCTGCAACAAAACACGATTAGAGGTTTTAGTTTGCTTGAATGCAAAGCAAACGAAAACCTCTAATTGTGTTTTGTTCCACATGGAAATCTATAGAAACGAGCGCAGATGACATCTTTAATCTTCTTGCCATATTTTATACCTAAACTGGGTTGTTACTCCTGGTCGCCGCAGTCGCTCTGGTGAGGATGTGCGTGACACCGCCTTTTCTGTATGTAAATAAATAACTAATATTCGGGCAGAGGCTGTCAGCTATTGTTTGATGGCATAAAAGGGAACTCTATTTTTTAATAGAGTATTGCTTTGTTCCTTTAATAGAATTTGGAAATTCTTCTATTTATAACATACTTAAAGAATTCGAGTTTTCTGCATTGTATAGTGCTGCAGTGTATAGTGCTGATGCCTTCCAGCCAAAATATGTACAGGTTGGGCACCCTTAATCTGCCAGACTCTAAAAACTGCAGTTTTCTGATGCTTCTTGATTTCAGTTTTCTTTACCTCCTTGATGCTCTGGATGGGTCCTTTTGCTCACCGATGCTCCTTTGATGGCTGAAGCGCAATGAGGAACACACTGGGAGACTTTGTGCAGCTCCAGCGTGTGGCTCCTTGCAGCATGTCCCCTCGAAAAGTGCAGCACAGCATCATGCGGTGTGTGTACACACTGGAGATTCAGCAGGCAGTGTATCACTGCTCCCTTTCCCTCCAGAAGAATCCAAAATACAGAATGCTCGTGGTCCAGATAAGGGGCACTTAAACTGGTAATAGAAAACAGGACACGTGCTGCAAGAACAATTCACAGAGGTAGAAAAGTGGATCAAAGATAACAAACTTTTCTTAAATACTCAGGGTTATTCAGAGAACGTGAAAAGCAGGAGAATGACAGGAGAATGAAAAATTCTAGGTCAAAATAGCCAAACCAGAAAAATTCTCCCTTTCATCTCAATTTCCAAATCAGCTATTTTGACCTAGAATTTTTCATTCTCCAGTCGTTCTCCTGCTTTATTTTTTCACGCTCTCTGAATAACCCTGACTGACAAAACTGTAACAGTGCTCTTTGGACCAGCGCCTAAACTACAGAGGTTGCAAAATCCCCATCTATGTGTCAGGACAAACTCAAACGTCACGCTGACCACAGTCACTTCTCTCAAATATCTAGGTATGTGGTTAGACCCAAATCTATCCTTTGGCCCCACATCGAAAAACTCTCATCTAAACTTTACCCCAAACTAGGTGCCCTGTACAGAAACAAATCCTGCCTGAGCCCCGCGGTAAGAAAGCAGATTGTACAACAAATGCTTATGCCAGCTATTGAATACGGAGATGTAGTGTATGCAGCAGCCCCGCAAACACACCTCCAGAAACTTACTACATTGTATAACGCATTCTGCCGCTTTGTGCTACAATGTAACTACATGACACACCATTGTGACATGTTAAAAGATCTAAACTGGCCATCACTGGAATCTAGACGCACTCTTCACCTGGTGTTTAAGAGATTTTCTGGGAAGCTACCACCCTACCTGAATAGGCTGCTTCCCTCAGCAGTTCCCTCATCCTATAACCTCAGATCCAGGACCAGCACCTTACTTGCAATACCACAATACAAAACGAAAATGGCTCGGTCCTCATTTTCCTACAGAGCACCGCAATTATGGAATAACCTCCCAGACGCCATCAAATCTTCCCCCAGTCTAAAGTCCCTTAAGAGCTCCATATTAACTCAATACAGAATGCAGCTGTAAACATGTAACATAGTGACTATATACAGAATGCAGCTGTAAACATTTAACATAGTGACACAGAATGCACCTGTAAACATGTAACACAGTGACTATATACAGAATGCACCTGTAAACATGTAACATAGTGACTATATACAGAATGCACCTGTAAACATGTAACATAGTGACTATATACAGAATGCACCTGTAAACATGTAACACAGTGAATATATACAGAATGCACCTGTAAACATGTAACATAGTGACTACATACAGAATGCACCTGTAAACATGTAACATAGTGACTACATACAGAATGCACCTGTAAACATGTAACACAGTGACTATATACAGAATGTACCTGTAAACATGTAACATAGTGACTATATACAGAATGCAGCTGTAAACATGTAACACAGTGACTATATACAGAATGTACCTGTAAACATGTAACATAGTGACTATATACAGAATGCACCTGTAAACATGTAACACAGTGACTATATACAGAATGCACCTGTAAACATGTAACATAATCACTATATACAGAATGCGCCTGTAAACATGTAACATAGTGACTATATACAGAATGCTCCTGTAAACATGTAACATAGTGACTATATTACTTACATATTTAGTTTCTGTGTTAATCTGTATATTTGTGTTTTGTTTTTAATATCTTGCATTTATTACTTTGTATCTCTGTAACGACTGTAAAATTTCAATGTTCTTGAACCCAGGACATACTTGAAAACTGGAGAAATCTCAATGTATCCTTCCTGCTAAAATACTTTGCAAATAAATAAATAAATTTAATTACTATACTACTATTGTCTCTTGCGGGATGAAAAGTTAACTCAAGCAAAACGAGAAGACATAAATACTGCCTTTATTCCCACCGTTATCCATGACGGATGGCTAAAGATGGAACCTATGCAATGAGAGCATGACAGGCTTTCTGGACTTTTTTCTGCCCTGTCTGTGAGCACTTTGCACATGCTCAGTCTGTCTCTTTAACAGATTTCTGAAGTCATCCATTCACTCTCCTTATGGACGATCAGGCACAGACATATGTGACAAGAAGCAGAGGGATTTAGACACTAATCCGATCAAAGGGACCAAATGATAACATGAGTGAAAGATTTGGTTATATATGAGAGCAAGGTGACCTGACTATGCCAAAAAGTTCATTATGCTATCTAGCCTCACTCTGCAATGACAAGCCAAAATATCCTGGAGTAGCTAGAGTGAAATGTTAATTTGATAGATTTGGGCAATATTAAGCAGCAGGATCTGGAGCAACATCATCTGAAAATGTCTCACTAGCTGTCCCTGCACACATCCATGACCAGGGCTGGATTAACAAAGGGGCTGATGGAGCAGCAGCTCCTGGCCCATGCCCCAGAATAGGCCCAAAGAAAGGATAACTATGCATTGATTGGGATTTGGATCCCTGTATCTCCACCTCCATAGCAGCTACAGGGTCATTTGAGGTATCACTGGAAAGGCCAGAACATGGCCTTTCCAATGATATCAAATATGACATGGGTTTATGTAATAATAAAGATAGAATAATAAATATTTCCTTTTTTTTTTTCTTTTTTTTGTAACACAGCAATATTTTTCAATTTACAATTACAAAGTGAAGAATTATGCTGCACCAACTCACCATTTAATTTCTCAGGTCACCAACAAGTGTAGAGGTGATGGCACAATCCGTTATTACAAATCGTTACATCAAAAACCTAAATGCCGCACTGCAGCAAAGAGCTCGGAAAGGGTGGTGGTCTTTGGTACCCTGTGTCACTAATCTTTACACCTCACAAGGTCAAGTGAGGTATCATTGGACAGGTCAGAGTCTAAACGTGAACATGTAAAATCTAAAAGAAAAGAAAAGAAACAAAACCTTTTTATTTATATATTTTTAGTTCCAAAGCGATGGCATTGTCCATTTGTCACGTATAAGATGAGCAATACCACTGCCGTTACTCACCTTCTCATTTCCCACACTGGGAGCAAGGTCAGTATTTTATACATACAGGGTTATTCAGAAAGCGTGAAAAGCAGGAGAATGACTGGAGAATGAAAAATTCTAGGTCAAAATAGCCGATTTGGAAAGTGAGATGAAAGGGAAAATTTTTCTGGTTTGGCTATTGTGACCTAGAATTTTTCATTCTCCTGTCATTCTCCTGCTTTTCGCGCTCTCTGAATAACCCTGATAGTCATATTATTCATAAAACACGATCCTCCAAAACACAAGGGAAATATTATTTTTTTTAACCCTTTCACTGCTGAGGACATGTGGGGAACGTCCTCATTGACTCCTATGGAAAGATAGGGGTGGAGATAAGGGTTCCTTTGAACCCAGATATCTCCCGAATGTTTTCAGCTAGCAGGGTCATGTTTGGTATCAATAGAAAGGCCAGAGCATGGCCTTTCCAAAGATACCAAACATGACCATGTTTAAAGTAAACAAAAAAAAACAACAATAATACAGAAAATAAAAATTTGTTTTTTTTAAGACGTGAAATGGCTCAGCAGTTAAGGGGTTAAAACAATTGTTAAAATTGTGTATTTTCTCAGAAAAATGCAGCAACAGGTTCCCATTTAAAAAAATTTTAACACGAATTCCCTATAGAATATGTAAGAATTGATATTCTTGCAAATATATAACCACAAAGGTTTGGATGATAAAATTTGAAAAAAATAATTTTACACATTGAAATCTGAATGTAAATTTCCTCGCACAGTATCTGCCTGGTTAGATATACCCGTATCTGCACTATTAAGTAACATAAAATATGTTTTAATTTCACTAAATTCCAAAAGAAGCCACCAAAATATTCAGCTCCAGGCCCGTAGAGACCTTAATCCGGCCCTGTCCATGACCCTAGCTTTATGTAACAGCTGATGCTTATGATAGATGCTATCATGATCTAGGTCAGTGATGGCGAACCTTGGCACGTCAGATGTTTTGAAACATGTTCCGCGATGCTCTGACATCCTTATGGCTGGCTCGGCATCATGGAACATGTAGTTCCGAACATCCGGAGTTCCTAAGTTCACCATCACTGACCTAGGTTGTCGTTGACATCTTTTTTTTCCGCTGATGTCCCCAAAGTGACCCATTACGTATATATATGCTCATAGAAGACATCATTCAACCAAATGTTACATATGAGATAATAATGAGAATAGAGAGAAAAAATAAAACTGAAAGTACACAATAGAAACATATTAACCCATTAATGACGCAGTTGCTTTTTACTTTTGAGACACATAAATGACACAGGCAATAGTTTTAGTTTTGCCATTTTTTCCTAACCATAATTTTGCTCTTTTGTTGTATTCAGACACGATACATATTGTTTTTTTTTAAAGGACGACCAGGGCTTTCTTGTTGTGCCCTAAATGTATTAGGGTTACAGGGTTATTCAAAGAGAATCGAAAAGTCACTGCACGTTCGGTGACTTTTCGTTCTCCTCAATTCGGTTCGATTTGGCGATCCCATTTCGGCGACCCTGCGGTGTATTCAGCAAGCACCACAGAGCTGTCGTAATGCAGGGAAAGGGCGCCGCAAACCCGCCGAAAACTAACCGTAAAACCTGGCGAATGCACACCGAAAACCTGCAAAAACATCTGGATTAACCCTGCCGAAAACGCCGGAAAAATCCGAGCAGGAGCCGATCACACGCACCGCAGTTGCCGGAAAAACCCGACACCGCAGACGAATGGAGTGAAAAAAACAAAAACGTTCGTTTGAATGTTTGAAAAGTGAAACGCTGTTTGTAAAGAAACTACTGAGCGAAAATGTCTGAAATTTACATATGATTAAATGAATGATAATAAAAAGGGCTGTTACAGAAAAAAGAAAAAACGTTTACATTTTTTTAAAAAAAAAATTGGAGAAAAATGTTTGGCAAAAAAATCCCGAAAAATGCTTAAAAATAAAATATCCCCAAAAAATCTATAAATAAAGAGACTCTTTACTGCAGAATATTATAATGAACGGTTTATTAGATATTGGATTAAAACGGGAATAGTTTTAACATTGAAGCCTATGGGATTCGCCAGAATAAACCTGTCGAATTAAACAACCGAATGGCAGGGAAATTCAGCAACTTTTCACTGCTGGTTTGTGTTCTCTGAATAACCGAAGCATTGCTTCTCTATGGGGATTTCACGGCCCTCGAACAGGCACCGAACAGGCACCGTATGTGCAGGCAATTCGCCAGGATTTGGTGAATTGCCTGCTCTCTGGATAGCCGAATGGCCAAGAAAGGTAACCGTACGCTGATTTTCAGGGTTCGGTTCCCTATCTTCAGCCATTCGAATCTCTTTGAATAACCCTGTATGTGTAACTGATTTTTTTTGTATTAATAAAATAAAAAAAAGTGATTTAAAAAAATATATATATATTTTTAATTCAACTATCTGAATCCTAATCCTACTGTCAATCTCTCTTAAATAACACCCGCTAACCATTTAATTCAGTGTATAAAGTAAAAAATAAAAGCTACCCCTTAAGGCTGGGGTCAGACCAGCGCACTTTTATCGTGCGTTCTGGCGCACATAATTACGGCCGCACTAGCAGCAGATGACGGGCAATGACGGCCAATATACGAAATACGGTCGCACAAAAGTCCGGCCGCGCAACGCAAGTGGAATTTGAACGCATTTTTCTGAGAACGCTGAACCGCTAGTACTGACGTACAGAGTGCGCAGCTGCGGCGGCGTAGCGGCGTGTGTGCGTGATTAGGAGATGTCAGACGCTGCTAATGTCCAGCCAACATAACGTCCAGACGCAAAAAGAGTTTTATTGATGATCCGTACAAAATCACGACCGAAAATGCGCGTCGTCTGCCCGTTTTTGCGCATTCCGTGAAAAAATACGTCAATGTGTTCGGACGCACTTTTTCACGTTCGCGGGGAAAAATGCTTTCGTCTGACCCTAGCCTTAATAAATAAATATATTTTAAAAAAATGGTTTTATTAACTGTTTAATAAAAAAATAAGACAAATTCAGCAGAAAACCCCGTGGGCTAAAAAAAAAAATACACCTCATCACTGTGGCAGTGACCAGATGCTACAAAAAATACTTTATAGGGGGCACTTGAGGGAATTTGGGGATACTTAGAGTAATCGAGGTCATCTGGGGCCATTTGGGGTCACCGATTTTGATCTCTCTGCCCACACACAAGCCTTGCAGGCAAAGATAGAAAAAAAGCCTGACACTCATCCTGTCAATCAACTCCAAGAACTCTGTGATTGGCTCTGACTAAATTCTTGGGGCTGGCAGAATTCCGGCACATACTTTTTTATAGTTGCTCCTCAGTAGCTCCTGAAACCTGATCCTGGTGTGGACATCCCGGTATGTCGCGTGTCAATAACGCTAGTTAACCTGCAAAGTACCAGTACGGCGCACGTTGGGATGGGGATAATAAAGGATTTTTGCATTTTTCTTCTTAATTAAAATATGGAGTTTTATTTGAACAATTTTCAGCAAATGACATCACTCCGGCTCTATAATAAACAAAACAAAACAAAAAACAAGTCCAATTTTGAAAAAGTGACAGACACTAACAAGTTGGCACATTATGCCGCAAAAGACTTTATTTTCCATCTTTCAATGACCATCTCCACTTCCAGGGGGCTTGAATTATCCGTCCTAACACAATTCTTCACAAATATGGCTTCCAATTTAGGAATAACAACACCCTACTCCAATGATGATGCCTACTACTGGCTGGGTGGAGTAGAGGTAGCATCACTGCTCTACAACTGTGGAGAGAGACCATGGAGACACAGGTTTGAATCCCAGCAAGAGCACCTCTCCAGTAAGTATCCTTGGGCAAGACACCTAACGGTACATACTCGCCACCCAGGACATACTTGAAAACGAGAGAAATCTCAATGTATCCTTCCTGCTAAAATCCTTTCTCAAAACAAAAATTCCGAATTAATCTCTTTAAAAGTCAAAGGTGTACTTGGAGTCATGTTTTTTTCTTTCTGCTCAGTTGTTGTTGGGAATCTCTTGCAGGGTTCTGACACCTTTGTGTTATCATATGGCTTTTGTGTTGACATGGGGTTTTGGACCTTGAATTGTTTTTTTGTGAGTTTCTTCTTCATCTTCCAAGTTGTCGTCATCCTGCTTCTCCTCCTCCTGTTCCAAGTCCTCCCCTTCCTTCGATTCCAGATCCTCCTACACCTCCTCTGATTCCAGGACATCCTCCTCTGATTCATTCTCCTTCTTTAGCATGGTTCTCCTCTGATTCTAGGTCATGCTCTTTCTTCATCTCCAAGTCCTTCTCTTCCTTAGATTCCAGATCTTCCTCCAATTCCAAGTTCTCCATCCGTTCCAGGTCCTTCTGCTATTACAGGTCCTCCTCCAATTCCAGGCCATCCACTGATTCCAGGACCTTCTCGTCCTCTGATTCCAAGTACTCTTCTTTCGATTCCAGGTCTTTTACAGGCCCTTCCCCGATTCCAGATTCTCATCTTATTCTAAATCCTTCTCTTCCTCCAGTTTCAGGTCCTTTTTTTCCAGTTCTAAGTCCAACTCTGCCTTCAGTTCCAGGTCTACCTCCTCTTCTAGAACCTCCTCTGATTCCAGGTCCTCCCCTTATTCCAAATCCTTATTTTCTTCTGATTCCAGGTCCTCCTCTTCTGATTCCAGGTCCTTCCCTTCATTCCATTTCCAGGTTTACATCCTATTCGAAGTCCTCCCTCTATTCCAGGTTCTTTTTTTTATTTAGTATTTGTAAAATTACAAAGAGAAGACATTCACGAAATCAAACTGACAGAGATAAGGCCACACAGGGCCCGCATAACCGAAGACGAGTAAACCTGCAAGAAAGCATAAAAGCAACTAGTAACGGGCCAAAATAAGGTGTCAGGTCCAAGTGCTCTACTAGGAGGCAAATGAAAAACAAGAATCGTCCATAGGACAGCCATAAAAAACTCAGGGAAAGGACCAGTTATTAGAAACAATTGCTCTAGGAAGTCCAGAGAACCCATATGGAAAAATAGATAAAAGAGAGAGGGGGGGGGGTGAAATGACATCAGCCAGGCTGAACTTTCGTGATGTCCATCGGGATACCCGTTTTTTCGAGGACAATCAGAGCCGTGTCAGGGTCGGTAATCGTATGAGGGACATTGGCATGTGTCACAACAAGGGAGCCAGCTAGGCCCCATCTATAGCGGATCCCCTTCCTTCTAAGGATAGTCGTTACATCTCGGAACCGTCTGCGGGCCATCAAGGTCATGAATGGAAGATTGTGATAGAGGGCGAGAGTAGAGCCCTCAAACCGCACTGGATCCCGTGCACCAGGGGTAGACATGATCTTAACCTTCAGAGCTACATCACGGAAAGCCACAGCAACATCCCCAGGTGCTTCCTTCACAGACGCTGCGGGTCTCTGGACCCTATATGTCGAACCAACCATACCAGGAGTGTCAGAAGGCAGTCCGTCGGGAGCTGTGTGTGGGCAAACGAGCGGGTAAATCTTTGATATAGCCGAAGCAGCGGTGGAGCTGTTCAGAAACGCAACCGCTCATTGCCGCGAGTAGCTCCGCCCCCCCCCCCTATTCCAGGTTCTACTCTTCCGATTCTAGGGCCTTCTCTCACTTCAGGTCCTCCCGTAAAGCTACATGGTGTTGAACAGTGACAAACACATGTCCAAAACCAGAACTTAACCAGAAAGTAACCTAAGGGGTTATTTCAAAACTGCCAAGAGAAACCACTGGCTCTACTGATGTAACAGATATTCTTATTATTATTCCTTCATCGTTTATCCCTTCAGCTTTAACAATATGAAATTTATCTTTGGTCGTTACACCTAAACTCACCGTCCTCACAGGCATCCGATGCTCATTTTCATCAACATCATCAACTGAGAATAAATGTGTCCTCTTGGTAGCTCTAACGTCACAAAAGACCAGGAAATACTGAGTAGAAGAGACACGCTGTCCACATCCGCGCCATTTTCCATTTCACAACAGAGCAAGCCTCCAAAGAAAGACAAAATGATCCCAGAGCTAAAATAATATTTTTGGTGTTTTTTCGTTAAAATTCTTTTGTGATTCTATGATTCTATTTTTTCATCGGTGACAGGTAAATAACATGCTTTTTGTTTGCCTGAAATCACTACAGAAAGCATCAGCGTTCTTTCTGCCTGTGAGGCCTACGCGATCTAGTGCTCCATCTCTACGGTGTTCCTGGACCGGGCGGGCATCAATCCTATCTTTCTCCATCGACTGCGTCAAAACCCATAAAGGAGTTTCGCCAAGGATCAACTCCTAAAAACCATTAGTGCGGGAAGTCACCAGGATTTTTGTTCCCCAATTAGCAATTGACAGGGAAGCACATGATAGAACACCTGAATACAAGCGTTATAGTGTATGGAACCAATGGTGAGTTTTCTCGGCAAAAATAGTGGAGAAACTGCTCTCCCACATGTTCCCCCTCGCCTTGACTACTGAGTTTCACATCAGCTGTTCTGAGTTGGTACACTCCAAGGACGTGTCATTTTATTACAGCGCAGGGCACCAAGTCTTGGACGCTCCTGCGTCATTTCAACGATACAGCACACATGCATTCTGACTAGGGATCAGCCGAACACTCCCCGAGTTCGGTTCGAGCCCGAACCCGAACTTCCCATTTGTTCGGGACCGAACCCGAACCCCCATGCAAGTCAATGGGGCTGAAAATTCGGTTTTTTGGAGTGCCCTCCAAGAGGGCATATATGCTACATATTTGCTATAAAAGGTGTATGGGGGTCCGGGTAGTGCCCTGGGGGACAGGAAACAAGGACAAAAAGTTTAAAAAAAAACGTTTTTAAAGGGACAGTGAGTTTTCCATGAAATAAGGGTTAAAAATAAAAATGAAAAATTCCTTCAAATATCGTGCCTAGGAGGTCCCCATAACCTGCCCGTGAAGTGGCGGATTTCTAGGATGTATAGAAATATGTAAAAACCCAAAAATTACATTCCAAATGACGGTAAATGCTTTTCCTTTAATCTATCCATAAACAACTGCTTGGGGCGGCAGTCTGTATGAAAAGAGGAGACATTTTCGGACACGCAGAAAAAGTTTACTGATTTTTTGGCGGTGAAAAGCAGGAGAATGGAAACTTCTAGACCAAAAAGCCGATTTGGAAAGTGAGATAATTGGGAGAATTTTTCAGGTTTGGCTATTTCGACCTAGAATTTTCCATTCTCCAGTCATTCTCCTGAGTTTCACCTTTCTCTGAATAACCCTGTCAGGGTTATTCAGAGAGCGGTGAAGAGCAGGAGAATGACTGGAGAATGGAAAATTCTAGGTCAAAATAGCCAACCAGAAAAATTCTCCCATTTAGGCCAGGGTCAGACAAGCGAATTTTTAACGTGCCTTTAGGCGCACTTAATCACGGCCACACTAGCAGCAAATGACGGGCAATGACGGCCAATATACGAAGTACGGTCGCACGAAAGTCCGGCTGCGCAACGCAAGTGGAAAATGAACGCATTTTTTCGAGAACGCAGAACCGCTAGTACGGACGTACAGAGTGCGCTGCGTCCACTAGCGGCGTGTGTGCGTGATTTGGAGACGTCAGACCTGCTCATGTCCGGCCAACATAACGTCCAGACACCCAAAGTTTCCTGGTTTGGATCCGTAAAAAATCACGCACAAAAATGCGCATCGTATGACCGTTTTCGCAATCCGTGAAAGAATACGGCAATGCGTTCGGACGCACTTTTTGACGGTCGCTGCGAAAAATGCGTTAGTCTGACCCTAGCCTTATCTCACTTTCCAAATCGGCTATTTGGTCCAGATTGTTCTCTTTTCCTGCCATTCTCCTGGTTTTCACCTTTCTCTGAACAACCCTGAGAGAGAGGTGAAAGCCAGGAGAACTGGCAAGAGAAGAGAACAATCTAGACCAAATAGCCGATTTGGAAAGTGAGATAAATAGGAGAATTTTTCTGGTTTGGCTATTTTGACCTAGAATTTTCACTTCTCCAGTTATTCTCCTGCTTTTCACCGCTCTCTGAATAACCCTGTGAATGTTTAATCCCGAGGTGAAAAATAACATTGCTTTAGATTTTTTTCAAACACCAGTTAAATGCAACATATTAGGATGTTTTAGGGAAATTAATTCTCAAATCTCAATCAGAAGCAGACACCACCCCACCCTCAGTATATTATACAATGTATCAAATTGATTACCAGAGTAAAAACACCTGGTGTTATGCCCGTTTGTGAACAGAGGTCATTTAGAGTTGATAATCTTTCCACGTACACATTAGTTTTTAATTCAATATCTAATAAACCGTTGCTTATAATATTCTGCAGTAAAGCGTCTCTTTATTTCTAGATTTTTTAGTATTTTTTTAAGCATTTTCTATACTTTTTTCAAAAAAAAAATTTTTTCCGAACCCGAACCGAACACGCCCAAAAAGTTCGAAATTCGCGAACTTTAGAACTGCAAAGTTCGGGTCGAACTCCGAACCGTCCAAACCCAAACAGCTCATCCCTAATTCTGACACACAACAATGACATCAGAGGAGGCGTCAACCCTTCCCCTGTTTAGACCTACACCTGCAGTATACTCATGGCCCTGTTGTGGCTTGCTTCATAGCCCAATAGCACGTTGTTTTTATGTGTGTATTCTGTGTACCGACCTAGCTTGCCTCCTGAATATTCTCGATCTCCACTCCTGTGTTCCGCATTCACTTGTCCTAGTTTCCTCTCGCTGGACGTTGGCGAGTTATTAGCCCAGCCACATTAGGGACTGGTAATTGGGTCTACCTCAGGATATCTATTTTCCATCATGAAGCCCAGCCACTTCAAGGACTGTGCCTGGATTTTGCCTAGATAGGTGTCAATGGGAAACCACCACACTGCCAAAGTTCTTCAGTGCAGTTATCAGCATAGTTTTCTACTGGTTTTCCATTGGCGTTACTACTATAGTTTCTGCCATATTAATTTAAAGGGCCAGCACCACCAAAAAATGACATGTCCTTACTGTGTTTATTTGATGTTGCTGAATCTTACATGTGTTTGTTTTCCTCTTGTATGTTTAATTAAGAGAATATTTTCCTCTATACGTGTCACTAGGTGCATCCATTGTGTGATATTTTCCTCTATATGTGTCACTGGGCGCATCCATTGTGTGATATTTTGTGTAAACTGCCCCACACACACACACAGTATCTTTCCATCACTTGCTCCTCACTGTGTGGCTTTGGCCATAGAATGGAGTGAATGGGTCAGTCACGGACTCACATCATTGTATTGTGTGGGATGTATTCAAAGGACATCACCAGGGGGGAGATTAGAAGTACTTTATCCTCTTAACGCCAGGCAGGTTATGCTTGACGGTAGCAGGTTAATGCCAGCCTCTTCTGAGGGAGCCTCCTCCAGCCAGCCTAGCTGCTGACACACGTCATTGGCTGCAGGCGGATGGCCTGAGTTCAGGCCATCCCGCAGCAGCCAAGGTGCACGCCGACTGCTGGGAGGGCCAAGGCGCCCCGCGTCTTCAAGGCCCACCCTCCGCAGGGACAGCATGGTACGCCCTGTGGTGGGAAAGGGTTAAGATCCCAGTCTTGGGGGACGTGGTCGACCACGGAGGGGTGAAGACGTGCCCTGGTAGAGCTCCACTCAGTGTCTCTGATATCGGGATAATTTGGGAGATATCTGCTGTTATTTTTGCTTTTTTGTGATCCCTGCGTGTCAGACCATCGGTGAGTGTATTCCGGAGCCCGTGGAGTCCCCCCCTCCGGACCTGTGAGACTTTTGCTGACAGGGTTGTTACTTAACCTATATAGTTGGCGGCCATCTTGCGGCCTACCCTCGGTGCCTAATGACTCTTTGGATTCCTGCTCCTTTGGGCCCGCTCCCGGTGGGGTGTTTGGCGCGGCGTGTGGAGGTGGAGGACTCACATCGCTCAGCCGGACTGGATGCCCGCCGGGTGGAGGAAGTGGGAGAACGTGGAGGCAGACGACGGGGCGGCTCCCCTCCCCCTGCTGGGGAAGCGGGGGCCTTCTTGTCAGGCCTGGATGCATGCCTGGCACTTCTCTCCGGAGACAAGGAGAGGCCACTATCAAAGGGAGACTGGCGGCGCATGATGGACTTGCTGCGGGCCCATCGGGGAGCGGTGGCTCCGTGCAGCGGAGGAGCCAGTGACGCCTCCCCTCTTGGGGTGCTGGATAGCAAGCAGATCGTCGATGCGGTGGTGGATGTCTTAGAAGTGGAGCAGGTCCCGGACCCATCCTCAGAGGTATCCCCAGATCCGCCGGCTGGAAGTGCGCTGGACGGAGGCAAGATCTGGGCCTGCTCGGAGGCGGACACGGTGGATGCCGTCGCTCCCCCGGGTCGACCGTGATGCTGACATGTGCTGAGCCCTCGAGAATGGCCGCCAAGGAGAAGCTGAGTTCCCCCTGGTGTGGCAGCGATACTGGGGAGGCTGTGGAGACGACCTGGCTGCGAACCACACGATCTGACCCTGACGAGGATGGGCGCTACAGAGATCCACTTTGCCTCTCTCATGTCCTGCTGGGAGCCTTGGTACCCGCACAGTTTCGAGACACGGGCTGAGGCTACTTCGCCCTGTCTGCTGTGATGTTTCCCCCACACACGGAGACTTTCCATTCTGATGAGACCCCCTGTATGGGGATGTACACCCCCCCCCTCCTCAAGCTGAGATTGTTTGATTTTTGGTTCCCACCCCAAGCTGAGATTTTACTTTAGAAAAATTTTGTTTGTCCTTTCGCAAGCTGAGTTTTACCGCTGACATTTCTTTTTGATTCTGATATTTGGCCCTGCGAGTTCTCCCCTCTCCTTCCCTTTCTTTCACTCAGAGACGCTTCGACCACCAATTTATTTTATTTTTTCCCCGCTGTCATTCCCCGGCTGGAGATACATTTGAGACTTTGTCACGAGGACTTATGTTTCACACTGCTGTCACCTTGCTCCTTCATGGGCCTCTGCCATGCCAGCGATGGTGTTTCTTTCTTCCCCCCACCTTTTTTTTTTTTTGGCATGTCGGGATGTCCAGAGGCGCGCCACTATGGCACCTACCATGGCTCTGGTTGCCATACTTGGCCCTTGGGCACCTGGGCCTCGTGACAATACCTTTCCACGGCCTCCCCCGGGAGCAAGCTGGGAAAGTCACAATACAGGCAGTTGCCGTTCCCTCTCCAAATTTATTTTGTTTTCCACTACCCCCCCCCCTTTTTCTCTTCTTTCTCTCCCTCTCCTTACACCATTGCTGGCATGTGGTTGGTGTGGTTCGCGTCCCCTTCCCTTCATTCTTTTTATTTATTTTCCTAAGTCGTCGTACTGCTGACCCCATTTTGACTATTGTTTTTGTCTTACTTCATTTATTTTCAATCGCTGATTGTACTGATGACATTCTTTCAAAATAAAAATTTTGAATACAAAAAAAAAAAGATCCCTGTCTTATCTCATTCAGCTGCCATCTCTTATGTCGGATAGCAGGGACAGGATAATAGCCTTATCTAAGCATTCCTTCCTCCACCTCATTCACTGTTAAATACTGTATAAAATAAAGCACAGCCACAAAGTAGATCTCACTATAAGATTTTGTTAAATGTTGCATTATGGGAAAAACACACAAAATGTAATCAGGGGACAGGCAGCATAGCCCCCAGCTGGCCCAGGCCCTCAGACAATGTCCCAGTTGCCAGACTGGTCAGTCCATCGGTGGTGTCTCTTCTAAAACGCTAAAGAAGGTTGTTACACCATGCTGAAAAACAAGTGAGAGATTGGAGAAACCTTTTGTGTGATAACTTATTTACAATGTATCGACTGTCCTTTTTTGTCATCAATTGTCTCTATTTAGCGCTTGCCTTCTCCCCTTTGCCATGTAGCCGTCTAGCTGACATCTGTATATCGAAAACGCACAATCTTACCATTAAGGCCGGGGTCAGACGAACGCACTAGGTGCGCCCGTACTGACGTGTCTTCCGGCGTCTGTCGCAGCGTTGTGTCGCTGCGATGGGGCTAGCCACACACTGTTGCGCGTGCACAAATTGCTCACGCGACAGCGGCTGTGCTGCGTCCGTGCAGCAAGCCTCCCCATTGAAGCGCTAGCATGCGCTTTGACGGGGCAGCAAAGCGCAATCCTCCATAGGAGAATCGAGCCTTGTAGCGTTGAGCGCACTAACTGAGCTCAGCGAGATGGCCAGAATAAAAAAAAACAGAGTATTAACCCACCATGACCCCGGTTTGGTGGACCCTTGAGAAAAATAGACACCCTGGACCACTAGCTTTGATAACATGTTCTTTTTAAAAGATCGATTCTTTGTACCTCGCAACAAATCAAATTAACGCCAGTGATGCTCTTACGGGTGAAATAAGGCCGTACGAGAGAAAGAAAAAAAAAAGTAAATCAGAGTATTTTTAAACACATTTTCTCAAAATGTGATGTTTCTATGGCAACCAAATGCTTTGCAGCTTTTTTTACTTTTTTTCTGAAGAACATTTTTAGATCCTAAAAAAATAAATAAAATAAAAATTGGCAAATTATTACCTGTAACTTTTTTCTTTTTTTTTCTCTCTTCTTAAATAATAATTAATACTAGAGCCTGTTTTCTTAAAATAAATTTGCTGGCTTATCTTTGCTTCACCTCACATGCAAGACCTATATGTAGGTGTATGATGTATGTGAGTAATTGTTTTATATATATATATATATTTTTATTATTCAATATTATTATTTATTTATACTTATTTATTATAATTATTTTTTATTTATTTTGCAATTTTCAAAATGTATAAAGGAGGGGGACAAAATGCAAGATTTCACAGTTTTCGACTTTCCAAATTGTCTTTAAGATTTTCAGATGTTAAAACATTTTTTCATTTCATGGCAGGAGACATGTAAAAATTGCGTATGTTGCATGCTTTAGCACGCGTGTCTTGCAGCTCCTGCGCAGAACGACGGCTTGGTGCTGTACGCGCACGTGCAACACTAGTCTTCGGCTGCTTTCTCCCAGGAACCTTTATGCTGTCATGCTATCAGCATTCAGAGACATGATGATGTCAGAACACATGAGTGTGCTGATATCATCGGGTCCCGAGTTGGTCCCCAGTAAACGGGATGTTCAAAATCCCATCTGCTGAGTGACAGCTGTGTTGGAGGAAGAAATGCCTCCACGGCACACAGCGCGACCAGCCAAAGAGGGCTGGATGGAGAGAGAGGCAGACGGGGCACCATGATCTGCCTGTGGACTAGATTTTCCTCCAGGCGTCGCCCAGTCCATCACCTGTCTACCATGCTCCTGCTGGGTCGCAATATGGACTTTCTACCTGGGATGGACTGGACACCCGTCACTTATTGGGATTACAATGCTCTGCTGTCCTTCGTGCCAGTGACATGTCCATCGGGGCCAGCGCCTCACGTTCGCTGACTTGTCCTCCAGATCACATCTTCGTCCCGCTGACTTCTTTCACTGCCTACAAACCGCAACTACGTCTCTTTGCCCTTATACGATCGTCCGTCAACCGTCCCCTACCTTCCTGGAGAGGATGTGCCTACAGGGAGAATACCCTCAGGGCCTCATCTCTCAGTCGGTGTCGGATCTGATGTCTTCCGGGGGCTCAGAGACTCTACCGTGCATGGGAGCGTGAACTCGGCCCAGTGGAGGTGGGCAAATTGGCAGACATATGGGACATTATGGGACTCCATCTCTAAATCTTCTATCAACGTCTCTTTGCAGGAACATTTGTACGAGACCGTGGCAACTCCTGCTGTGCCCGACACGTGCTGGAGGAATTGTGGAGACAAGGGCTCTCATGCCCACATGTGGTGGCACTGTCCCTCCATTCGTCCATTCTGGGAGAGGGTCCATACCACGGCTTCTGGAGTTTTGACGTTTCCTATCCTGCTGGACCCGTGGACTTTTCTTAAGTCACGACCTTTGGAGGAGCTACCTCATTCCCACAACAGGCTTCTATCTAAGATTGCATTGGCGGCTCGTAAGGCCATTGTGAAGACGTGGCGTTCTACAGACTCCCGCCGTGGCGGAGGGTGTGGTAAATTATTGAGGAGGTGTGTGTCATTGATGAACTGCCTGCCATACTGTATGGCAGGACATTACGATCTTACCATAAGATCTGGGACCCTTGGTCGGAGGCAGACCTTGCTTGAACTTTTGCAACTTGGTTATTTATGCATGTGCTCTTCGCTGCTGGAGGGTGGGGGTGGGGTGCCCCCCCTTTTTGTGTTTCTTGATTAATATTTTTTACCCCTTATCTTCTTGGTCTGCTTTTCCCTCTCCCCTCTTGTGTCTCTGATTCCCCAGTGTCTATGTGTCCCTCACCGTGCGGCATCTACCGCGTCATCAAAAATTCTTGTACAGCTTATCGCATTGATGCTGATACTTGTTGTCGTTTTTATTGCTGCAGTGCAGATATTTCTTCTATGTTCCTACTACACCTCTGAAAAAT
This sequence comes from Leptobrachium leishanense, assembly GCA_009667805.1. Taxonomy (NCBI): domain Eukaryota; kingdom Metazoa; phylum Chordata; class Amphibia; order Anura; family Megophryidae; genus Leptobrachium; species Leptobrachium leishanense. The sequence goes on along the minus strand of CM019064.1, from coordinate 28,167,809 downwards.
AAAGAATTATAAAAAAAAATGCTTTATAGTCTGAATAAATATTATTTTATTATTAAATATCCATATAAAGACACGGTGATGCCGTTGCCGGGATAAGGCGCTGCCCGGGTCACACTGACATCCTTCTGATCCAGTCCTCTCCTCCACAGGCACGGTCTCCACCTCTTCCCTCGTTCCCGGCGGTTCCAGTCCTGGTGCTTCTCTTTCTCTTGTCTTCTATTAGACCTGATTATTGTCTGGAAAATATCTGTTTTAGTGTTAAGTATGAAGCTGTGATGATGCTGTTGCCGGGATCAGGTGCTGCTCTAGTCACACCGCATCCTTCTGAAGGAGAATCAGGCAGAAGGATGGTTGTTACTATGAGCCAGGCAGCCATCTTGTGCAGAATATTGGTTCACCAGTAAATAGAATAGATTTTTACTAGATGTGCAAAGTAGAGTTTACATAGAATTCCAAGGAGTGCGTGGCAGATTAGAAAGCTAGCAATAAAACCAGGCAGAATCCGGCCGGCTCTTGGCCTCGAGAGACAGGGAGATTTATGAATGAGGCAAGGTTATTGAGATGTGCGGAGGAACAAAGAAAACCTAGAAGACAGACCGGGCCCCAGGCCATCTGAATAAACATAGCCGATAGATAGGGAGGGAGGCACTGCTCTGAGAAAGACAGCACCACAAATCACAGACTGTCAAACTAACGAGAAGTGTATCAATTTGTAGTTATATGTGGAATGTTCTTTGTGTTCGAGTTAATGATGGGAGGTATTAACCCACGTGGGGTGGAATAAAGTGTCATAGGGAGGTGGGCTGATGGGGATGTACCTAATTATGTATTTGGGGCATAAAACCTCATGTCACTGTGTAATCGGAGCTCACTCTAAGCGATTCAATCCTGTGTGAGCACTTGTGTGACGACACAATAAACTCTTGCCTTTCCTGAAGAGACTCGTGTTTGGACAATCCTTGCTTGTGTCTGGTCCGGCGCCGTTAATGAAAGTGAACCTGTCTGACTCCGGTTACACTTCTAGTCTGGTCCTCTCCTTCTCCGCTGTCCTGTACCAGACTTTCACAAAAACGATGAGCCACACCAAAGTAACCATAGAAAAAAATATCTTTATTCACTGCCCAAGGGCGGATAAAATTGCGACGTTTCGGCTCTAGGTATGACTAAGGCTTAGTACCGAAATGTCGCTTTTTAGCCCCCCTTGGGTGGCGAATAAAGATATTTTTTTCAATGCTTTGGTGTGGCCATCGTTTTTGTAAACGACCCCCAGCCCTGACCCCCTAGCACTGACCCCCTAGCACTGACCCCCAGCACTGACCCCCTAGCACTGACCCCCAGCACTGACCCTCAGCCCTGACCCCCAGCACTGGCCAAAAGTCACATCTTGATTAAAATCATTATTAACATTTTAGTGAATGTTTTAAACAGAATAATTTGGTTTTGTTCCCATTTTAATTACATAATGCCCAACCCCCCCCATACATTGATCCAGCGGGAGGCGGAGTCATATGTATAATCTCCTCCCTTACATTAACCTATAATCAGACACAATGGAATCGTATCTATAGCTCTGGATCAATGCTATTAATTAACCCCTTATAAATATTATAATAAAAAGGCCTGGAGTAATGTGACGTCTTCATGTGTTGCAGCTGGGGACGGCTCCTGAGTCTCCTCCTCTATCAGGCTCTGCTTCAAACGATGCTTGATGCTCAGCCTCCTGTGTTTACACATCCTAGTTCTGATGTCATACTCTGTTTATGACCTCACTGTCTCAGGTCATGGTGTGAGAGTGTAGAAAAAAGGTGTGTATAACACAATTGGGAGCACCACCTACAGTTGTGTGCAAAATTATTCAACCCCCAATGCTGTAAAGGGTTTTAGGGAATTCAGTGTACATTTGTAATTGTATTCAGAATGAAATCCTACAAGGACTTTTTAAAGAACCATATGCAACTAAAATGACATCAATTGGTTTTGTAATACAGTAGTAAATGTTTCTTTTGTGAATTCTTCATTGACACAATTATTCAACCCCTTAAAGACTACCACTCTGAAGAACAGAGGTTCATTCAAGTGTTTTCAATCAGGTATTGAAAACACCTGTGGATGTCACGGAGCAGCAATAAAGCATAATAAGCACCAATTAGGCAGCTTTAAAATGACTGTGATACTCAGCTCCTTCTAGACATTTACTGGTGTGGTTACAAACATGGTGAAGTCAAGAGAATGGTCCAGGAAGACAAGAGAAGAGGTGATTACTCTTCACAGGAAGGGCAATGGCTATAAGAAGATTGCAAAGATGTTAAACATACCAAGAGAGACCATAGGAAGCATCATTCGCAAATTCAAGGCAAAGGGCACTGTTGAAAACGCTACCTGGTCGTGGCAGAAAGAAGATGCTGACTTTGACTGCTGTGCGCTACCTGAAGCGTAGAGTGGAGAAAAGTCCCCGTGTGACTGCTGAGGAACTGAGAAAAGATTTGTCAGATGTGGGTACTGAAGTTTCAGCTCAGACAATACGGCGCACACTGGGTAATGAAGGCCTCCATGCCAGAACTCCCAGGCGCACCCCCTTGCTGTCTCCAAAGAATAAGAAGAGTCGACTGCAGTATGCCAAAAGTCATGTGGACAAACCACAGAAGTTTTGGGATAGTGTTCTGTGGACTGATGAAACAAAATTAGAACTGTTTGGGCCCATGGATCAACGCTATGTTTGGAGGAGGAAGAACAAGGCCTATGAAGAAAAGAACACCTTGCCTACTGTGAAGCATGGTGGGGGGTCAATCATGCTTTGAGGCTGTTTTGCTTCTGCAGGTACAGGGAAGCTTCAGCGTGTGCAAGGTACCATGAATTCTCTTCCGTTCCAGGAGATATTGGATGACAATGTGATGCAGTCCGTCACAAACCTGAGGCTTGGGAGACGTTGGACCTTTCAACAGGACAATGATCCCAAGCATACCTCCAAGTCCACTAGAGCATGGTTGCAGATTAAAGGCTGGAACATTTTGGAGTGGCCATCGCAGTCACCTGACTTAAATCCGATTGAGAACCTCTGGTGGGACTTAAAGAAAGCAGTTGCAGTGCGCAAGCCTAAGAATGTGACTGAACTGGAGGCTTTTGCCCATGACGAATGGGCGAAGATACCTGTAGATCGCTGCAAGACACTTGTGTCAAGCTATGCTTCACGTTTAAAAGCTGTTATAACTGTAAAAGGATGTTGTACTAAGTACTAAGATTGAATGTCACTTGGGGGTTGAATAAAACTGATAATGATGTGAGCACAGAAAAGACATTTGTGGTTATTTCATTATAAATGTTATGTTATATTTGTCTGACCTACACGTGCCTCTTTGATTTAATTGTAAGCAAGATGACTGAATGATCAAAATCAATGTCAAACTGGCCAAAACACTCAATTTCAGTGGGGGTTGAATAATTTTGAACACAACTGTAGATACATGAAAACAAGAATAGTGTGATATAGTTTCCACACGGGTATTTTGTTATCAGCCCCCTACAAGTCGCACTCACTAGACGCAAACGAATTATAAGCGTATCTTATATCAAGATGTTACCCTCCTCCGGATTCCATCAGTGGATCAATACTTCACCGGAGAGACGGGTCCTTCGTGCTGCTTGATTTTCGGGATGCTCCAAAACGTTTTCCCCTTTTATGTAGGGTGAAATACGAATCACTCTTGCTTCCACATACAAAAAGAGATTTATTAAAACAATTAAAACATATAACACTCGACGCGTTTCGTGGCCCAAGCCACTTCCTCAGGAATGTTACACTCATATTAAAAAACACTCTTTATATAGTTTAATTAGCAGTCTTTCGTTCCCAGCATGCATCTGTCCCCTCATGTGATTCCAATTACCCATCCTCCATAGCTCTTCATCTCGGCGCCATCTTTGAAATTCTTATGCCAGAAAGTCTGGCTTGGAGTCCATCAGTCATGGTCCAATATTGTCCCCGTTAGTAAAATTCCAAACACAGATTTTTTCTCTGTTGGGTTCTGTTCTTAGGGACGTGAACCTATTCCAATATAATGAAGTTAATAACAATAACCAGAACAACCATCCTTTTTATATTACAAGAATTCTACTCAAACACAACTAAAAACAGTTAACAATATCCAGCTTCAAATTCAAACCCCCGTCTTTCCAAGTTCCTAATTTATGAATCCATTGACACTCCTTCTTAGCTAAAACCTTAATAAAATCGCCTCCCCTCCAATTTGATGTTACCAATTCTATCCCAAACCATTTTAACCCTTTCGCTGCTGAGGCTTTTCCCGCCCCTGTGCTGAGGTCATTTTTACCGGTTTTGCTCATCATGTTTAAACGTGTTTTGAAGGCTTATTTTAGTATATGACCCAGACATATTATATATCGTTATTTCCGTCAGACTCGGTAGATTCATAATATGTCATTATTATATGTATACGTTATGTCATGTCTGTATATTATAACAAAAAATGCAATAAATATGTATTTTCAATAATTTACAATGTGTAAAGTGGTTTTTTTCACATTTTAACATGCGAGCAATTGCGGTTATATTTTGTATGGGGTGCGCTTGTTAAAAAAATTAGAGATGGGGTCTCGTTACATTTTTTTTGGGGGAAAATTACACTATTTTTAACAAACACACCGCATACAAAAATCGTTAGTGCAGCATCATTGTTCACATTATAATTGAAATGGGAACAATATTGCTGCATTAACAAACCAAAAAAAAGAAAAAAAAAGTGTTTATTTTTTTTTTTATAATTTTTTTTAAATTGTTTTTATTTTTCATTTTTTTTTTTTACAAAATTTTTCACTTTCATGTTTGGTATCGTTGGAACGGCCATGCTCTGGTCGATCCAACCATACCAAAATTTAACCCCTAGCTGCCACGGATCGGGAGATAGGGAGTTCATTGGAACTCCCTATCTCCACAGTTGGTGGCAGTTAAGGGTTAAGTCCAGGACTGGCGTCATCGTGCTACGCACGATGACGCCAGTCCTCAGGGGGAGTTCCGGAGGCTTGGCCGACATCCAAGATGTCGGCCAGCTCCGGGAAAGGATCGCGAACCGGCGCTTTTCAGCGCCGATTCGCGATCCAGCTCCCCAGGGGTTAATGCCAGGCATCATTTGGAAGGGCAGGCTGTGCCCTTCCAAATGATGCCTGGGTTAACCCCCGCAGAGCCGCCGATCAGGAGGGAGAGAGGTCCGAAGGACCTCCCCCCTCCCTTTCAGGCGCCTCCTCCGCACATGCGGGGGGGCGCCTGAATTTGGTGTCATCGCGCTGCCGCGATGACACCAAATTCCGGCGGCTGCTGTTCCGGATGCCGGGCTGACATCCAGGATGTCAGCCCGCACCGGAGGGGCCAGCGATCGGCCGGAACCCGGCCGAACGCTGACCCCAATGGGAGGACGCGCTCAGCGCGTCCTCCGCACAGCAGCGGAATGCGGAGGACGCGCTCAGCGCGTCCTCCGCATTGAAAGGGTTAAATCCTGAAAATTAAACTGCAAGCAATTGTTACAGTGGTTCGGAACACTGTGGTCAATTTTGCTTCTAATGTTATTGTAATGTTCTAAGATCCTGACCTTTAGTTCTCTCTTAGTCCTGCCAACATATTGAGCTCCGCACGGGCATGTAATTACATATATTACTCCCTTACTTCTACAATTTATGGACTTCTTTATTGGAAAGACTTCTCCTGTTTTAGTACATTTAAAAGATTCCATTCTCTTGCTGCTCAGATGTCTGCAGGCTTTACAATTCCCACATTTATAAAACCCTGGCAATCTTTCCAAAAAATGGGAACCAGGATTTTTATCTTTTATCTCCTTTGGTAGGAGGGTGGGTGCAAATAATTTTTTTAGGTCTCCTGCTTTTTTAAAAATAACCACGGGCGACTTAGGTAAAATATCTTTTAATATCTCATCAGTCTTTAAAACATGCCAGTGCTTTCTAAAAGTTCTCCTCACTGCATCTGCATGGGGGTTAAATTGGGTAATAAAGGAGAATGCAAATTTATCATCTTTATTTGTAATTTTAGCCTTTTTGTTTTAACAATTCCTTTCTATCCCTCTTATTTATTTCTTCAAAGGTTTTATCAAACTTCTTCTTACTATAACCTTTCGAAATATATTTCTCCCTTATGGTTTCAGTCTGTTGCTTAAAAACATTCTTCTCTTTACCATTTCTCTTGATCCTCGTCAGTTGACCTTTTGAGATATTAGTTAACCAATTCAGTGCGTGAGAACTTGAAAAGTCTATTGCAGAATTCGAGTCTGTTTTCTTAAAGTTTTTGTTTTTATTTTCCTATCCTAAACATAAATAGTTAAATCTAAGAAATCAATAGTACATTTATGTACAATCGAGGTAAACGACAGATTACACTCATTTGTACCCAAGGAATGAATAAAATAATTTAAGGATTCAATGCTGCCTCTCCAGATGACAATAACATCATCAATGAACCTTTTCCAGAGAACGAGGTTTGCCTCCCAGCCATGCGGCGACCTAATTTGTTCGCACTCCCAATTATGCATCTAAATATTGGCATAGCTGGGGGCAAACCTCGTTCCCATGGTAGTCCCACAAATTTGTAAATAAAACCTTGATTCGAACCAAAAGAAATTATGTTGCAGAATGAACAAAATGGAATCCAAAATAAATTCAATTTGATCTTGTTTTAAAGAGTTTTCTATTTCTAGACTCCTCTTTACCATTTCCTCTCCCTTCAAATGGGGGATAGACGCATATAAAGCAGTCACGTCAATCGTGGCTAGACAGAATTCTTCTTCCCACTGGATTTTGTCTAACTCCCTTAAAATATGTCCAGTATCCTTTAAATAGGATGGGGTCTTTTGGACCAAGGGTTGCAAAAACCTATCAATATACCTGGAGAGATTATCTGTTTAGGGAATCAATTCCCGGGGGGTTGTTCAAATCCTTATGGATTTTGGGTAGGAAATAAAACAGGGCTAGCTGCCTCTGTTTATTAAAGAGATAATCAAATTCTTTTACTGTAATAATCCCCTTTTCTTTACCCCTAAGCAATAAATTTTCCAATTCAACTTGCAAACCCTTGATGGGATTTTTATCCAATATCTTAGAAGTCTTCACATCTCCTAATAATCTATCCGCCTCTTTCAGATAGTGCTCCCTTGACATTACAACTATCCCCCCTCCTTTGTCAGCTTGCTTTATTACAACATTCCGATTATTTTTAAGGCTCTCACAAATCTGTCTTTCTTTAAAAGTTAAATTTGGCTTAAAAGGCTTATGGATCTCTTTTTCGAGATCTTGGCCAACTATTTTAATAAAAACATCTATATTCGGTCCTTTAACACATGCTGGAAAAAATCGTGATCTAGGTTTAAGATCCGTGTGTGCAAACTCTGATTGCTCACACACTCCTATTTCATTAATTTCCTTACTTGAGAGTGTTTGTTTTTGAAAAAACCTTTTTAGAGTTAATTTCCTCAGGAATCTTTGTAAATATAAAAATAGGGAAAAATCATTGAGTCTCTTAGTAGGGGCATACTTCAGACCTTTCTCCAGAATTCTCTCCTCCTCCTTACTGAGTTCAAACCCTGATGTATTAAAGATGCCCTTATTCTTTTCAATATTAGGGTGATCTTCTAAATTTCTTCCTCTGAGTCCGTGTACGCCGAGAGAAATCTTTTTTTGCTGGACGGTTGTAATGGCGAGAATGGATTTCGACTTTCCAACTGTTTCTTAAAGTCTACTCCTTTCCAGATTTGATCTAAAAAAGGAACCTTGGGACTTTTTTGTGTTTTAACCCACCCTTCATTCCTACCCTCAACTTCTGGGGTATTCTGGCCAAAGCTTTGTTCTAGATTCTGTATGTTCCTTCGATTTTCCTTTCTGTTATTCACTCCCCCAGTTGGGTTTATTACTCCTCTCTTGGGTTTCGCTCCCTCTCTTTCGAAATGTCTGTTCGAAGTGTGTGGGTTCTTTTTATATTGGTCTCTCTCCCTTCTCGTTTCCCTTCTTAGTTTGTTTTTATTAGACGGTTTCCTATCCCTGTATTTATTCCCTCCTATTTTAATTACCTTGCCTTGATCTTCCCTCCTGAAATTAACCACTTTATTTTGTCCCTCTTTATAATCTGCACAATCCCTTTTAAATTTATCAGATTTTATTTTTGCCACTATTTCATCTACTTCATTAATCTTTATTTTAATTACATCAAATTTTTCTTTAGCAGTGATAGGCTAATTTTTTTCAACGATCTTTTTTTCTTTCGAACCACTGTAACAATTGCGTGCAGTTTAATTTTCAGGATTTAAAATGGTTTGGGATAGAATTGGTAACACCAAATTGGAGGGGAGGCGATTTTATTAAGGTTTTAGCTAAGAAAATGGATGGATTCATAAATTAGGAACTTGAAAAGACAGGGGTTTCAATTTGGAGCTGGATATTGTTAACTGTTTTTAGTTGTGTTTGAGTAGAATTCTTGTAATATAAAAAGGATGGTTGTTCTGGTTATTGTTATTAACTTCATTATATTGGAATAGGTTCACGTCCCTAAGAACAGAACCCAACAGAGAAAAAAATCTGTGTTTGGAATTTTACTAACGGGGACAATATTGGACCGTGACTGATGGACTCCAAGCCAGACTTTCTGGCATAAGAATTTCAAAGATGGCGCCGAGTTGAAGAGCTATGGAGGATTGGTAATTGGAATCACATGAGGGGACAGATGCATGCTGGGACCGAAAGACTGCTAATTAAACTATATAAAAAGTGTTTTTTAATATGAGTGTAACCTTCCTGAGGAAGTGGCTTGGGCCACGAAACGCGTTGAGTGTTATATGTTTTTTTTTGTAATCAAAATTCTTTATTGACAGAGATGAACATAGAGAAACATAAATCACAGTAGCATGTATATTATGGTAACACAATTCTTGCGATACACATAGTAGCAATCACGACAGGATAGGTTTAACACTTTGCAGTTGGCAAAAAGCAAAAACCCGCCCCGACCAATATCAATGTGCTATGTGAAACATCTGCACGCGTATGCTGTACCAATGCTGACCAGCCGTTGGAAGGGATTCCCAAGGCCTTTAAGTACGTTTTCCGTGCCGTGAGAAGACAGACAAACTAGAACAAACATAACATAACAACAGACAGAACAACCAACATAACAGACAGGACATCGATAAAGACAGTAAGGAAGACAATACAGAAAGAGGCAGAGTACAGCGGATTGAAATAGTTCAGAGGGGGGAAAAGGTGGAAGAAGGGAAAGTAATAGGGAGAGGAGAAAGAGGGAGGAGAGGATGGAAAAAAAAAAAAAAACAGGGGTCAGTTATTCCTGGGGGAAGAGGGCACTTTACATTAACTGGCGGTCCATTCACTGGGACAAGCGCAGGTCCTGGTCTCTCCAACCTCCAGAGTGTTATATGTTTTAATTGTTTTAATAAATCTCTTTTTGTATGTGAAAGCAAGAGTGATTAGTATTTCACCCTACATCCAAGGGGAAAAAGTTTTTGAGCATCCCGAAAATCAAGCAGCATGAAGGACCCGTCTCTCCGGTGAAGTATTATTGATCCACTGATGGAATCCGGAGGAGGGTAACATCTTGATAGAAGATACGCTTATAATTCGTTTGCGTCTAGTGAGTGCGACTTGTAGGGGGCTCATAACAAAATACCAGTGTGGAAACTGTATCACACTATTCTTGTTTTCATGTATCTAGGTGGTGCTCCCAATTGTGTTACACACACCTTTTTTGTACATTTCTGTTCGAGCGTATAAGGGAGGAGCGCTCCGGGAGCCCAGGAAAAGATACGTATATATTTTTTCTCTATTTGTATCAAGATCTCACACAGTCTCAGGTCATGGTGTGAGAGGCAGGACTAACAACATGACCATATATGGATACAATCGAAGTTAGAAGAAAAAAAACATTTGTCACTTCAAACCACATTGTGCTTTATAACGTCATCCCGCATGGCTGTGATGATGTCATAAATGGAACTACTTCACAGCTGGGCAGGGTATTCCATATGGAGGAGATACAAAGGTCCTTAGGTCCTCCTATCTCCGGAACTATAGCTGTTAGAGGGTCATGTGAGGTATCTTTGGAAAGGCCATAACATGATGATTATTATGATTATATAAAAATGACCAGATATTATGTAAAAATAACAAAATATATATTTTTTCTAACGCTGCACTATTATTCAGTTTATAATTATAAATTGCACAGTGATGCTGCACTAAGTCACCTTCTCATTTCCCACACTGCCAGCAGGTGAGGAGCTGTTGATGCAACGCATTGTTTCATCAACAACCTAGACAGTGGCGCTGCAGTGAGCAGAGACAGGGGGACATTGGAACCCACATCTCTGAATTGTTACAGCGCACAAGGTTAAGTGAGGCGTCATTGGAAAGGTCTCAGAGTATGCTCTTTATAATGAAACCAAACATGACCATATAATGTGTGAAAATACAAAACTGAAAACAAGTAAATGCAAAATGTATTTTTTTTCTGTTTTATGGCAGAGGCAATATATGCTTTTACATATAAAACAAACAATGCCGCTGCACTTACTCAACTAACTCAACAGATTCTGCCCCTTCTTTTGATTTGACACAGAGAGAAACTGGTTTACATTTTTTAAAATGTTCTTTAATTTTTTTAGTTTGCCCCAAAACAAAAATTTAAAAAGTCATTTAGGCTTGTTTCTTTTTGTTGGGGGGTCCACATTTCTGTGCCTACAGGCTCCTGAGATACAAATCCAGCCCTAACAATAAGGACATTGCATTTTTTTTGTGGTACTGGCCCTTTAACTCACAGGACCTTAACTCATGATGCTCATTCCACCGGTCACACCGTAGGTGCCGTCACCCACTGCCAGACGAGTCAGCATGATGTATACTAAGTATAGGAGGGGTGGGGTTGCGCCTATTCCCCGATGGGGCGGCTGCAACCAACAGATATATTCAGCCCAGCAACAAGTAAAAAACATAAGAAAAAAAGATGTCATCTATTCCCATTGTACCGTGTGAAACAAAACACAATTAGAGATTTTGGTTTCTATTAATGGCCATTAAGAGAGTAAGCTCACCCGCCAAATGTCATGGCACCTCTAGTGAGGGTGAGTCCTATCCAAAAATGAAGCCACAGGCTGCTGTGTAGCGAACCATCACTGCTCACGCTGCTTTTCAGTCATGAGGTAGACTGGTGGGCTTTTATTTATGCCCTCCCAGAAACAAATCCTCCTTGGGATCAAAAAACAAAGACACGGAGCGGAACATGCTGCAATGAAAACCTGGCTGGAGGTCCAACAAAACATACATAGTACAGGAGGGGTGGGGTCGTGCCTATTCCCCGTTGGAGCGGCTGCAACCACTAGATGTATCCAGCCCAGCAACAAGAATTATTATTATTATTATTTTATAAAGCGCCAGCATATTCCGCAGCGCTGTACAATAAGCACAGTATAGACATAAAACATAAGAAAAAAAGATGTAATCTGCGCTTATTCCCAATGTACCGTGTGAAACAAAACACAATTAGAGGCTTTGGTTTCTGTTAATGGCCATTAAAAGAGTAAGATCACCCGCCAAACGTCAAGGCACCTCTAGTGAGGGTGAGTCCAATCCAAAAATGAAGCCACAGGCTGCTGTGTAATGAACCATAACTGCTCATGCTGCTTTTCAGTCATGAGGTAGACTGGTGGGCTTTTATTTATGCCCTCCCAGAAACAAAATCCACCTTGGGATTAGGGATGAGCCGAACACCCACGTGTTCAGTTCGCATTTGAACTCGAACAATTTCAAGAGTTCGAGTTCGAACTCGAACACTAACCGAACTCAATGCAAGTCAATGGGAGTCAAAAGTTCGATTTTTAGAGTGCCCTGCAAGAGGGCATATATGCAAGATATTTGCCATAAAAGGTGTATGGGGGTCCGGGTAGTGCCCTGGGGGACAGGAAACAAGGACAATAAGTTTAAAAAAAAAATCTTTTTTAAAGGAACAGTGAGTTTTCCATAAAATAAGGGTTAAGAATAAAAACGAAAAATTCCTTCAAATATCGTGCCTAGGAGGTCCCCATAACCTGCCCGTGAAGTGGCGGATTTGTAGGATGTATAGAAACATTTAAAAACAAAAAAATTACATTTCAAATGACGGTAAACGGTTTTCCTTTAATCTATTCATAAACAACTGCTTGGGACGGCAGCCTGTATGAAAAGAGGAGACGTTTTAGGACACGCAGAACAAGTTTAGTGATTCTTTGGCTAAATTATGGTGAAACTTATGCAGGCTTTAGATGAAAGTAACAATAGGTGCTTTAAAATTGGGCCTTTAGTGTCGGCAACAGTGCCGTCACACCGTAACCCCTCTGTGGTATTGTTGTGGAAGAGTGCAGGGTTGGACCCTGCAGTCCAATATTAAAATTATATGAACCTGGTACAGGCGTCAGTGGCAGTGCACCCAAATATTTTGCCTTTGGTGGCAGCAAGTGCCTTCACACCGTCAGTGGCGTCACTAGGGTTGGTGTCACCCAGTGCGGTAACTCATGGTGTCACCCCCCCTCCTCGAGTTTTACGTTTATTTTTATTTTTTTAACTACGTTTACTCATAAAGCAGTACTCCCATATAATACTGAATGCTCATAATACACGGCGCACATTACTGTGAGGTTTAAAAAATCTAGAAATAAAGAGACTCTTTACTACAGAATATAATAATAAACGGTTTATTAGATATTGAATTAAAACTGGAATATTTTTAACATTGCAGTCTATGGGGCAAAACATTTCCCAAACCCTGTGGCTCAGAATATTTTTTTTCAAAAAATGCTTAAAATATCCTAAAAAATCTAGAAATAAAGAGACTTTTTACTACAGAATATAATAATAAACGGTTTATTAGATATTGAATTATAACGGGAATATTTTTAACATTGAAGTCTATGAGGCAAAACATTTCCCACACCGAATACACGAAAATGGCCAAAATCACGAAAAAAGTCGATACGAAAAACGAGCCAAAACGAAACAAACTGAAACGGAAATCGGCCGAAATGATCCGAAAAGAAAATTTTCGAATTACGAATGAAACGAGCCGAAACGAAAATTTTATATCAACACGCAGACCTATGTATACGTATATATCAACACGCAGATATATATATACACCCACCCACAGACCTCAGACCATATATACACATACGCACATGGGGAGGTGGCATGTGGACAATCTCAACTAAATGCGCCCCCCCCCCTTTTGGCTGCTCCCTCCAAAAGAAATGTTGAACCCAACAGAGCAGAGAATATATATATTATTCACTATCTACCGAATGGTTACCGTATTTTGCTGAAATTAGAGATGCCGAAGCACTTATCGGACGTCGGCTTTAAACCACTGAAGTGCATTGGTAAAGGCCAAACTGTAAAAAAGAGTCTCCTATTCTCCTAAATGGAGTATAAATCTGTATAATACTTTATAAATAAATAAACGTAGTTAAAATGCGTCCAAATATTAAAAAGTCCTTTATGAAATAATGAACAAAGTTATTTAAAAAAAATATTACTATGAAGCAGATACCTGGGGTATGTCAAAAGTGTGAGTGTCATTAAATGGTAGAGAAAAACCCTGGGACATGAGAGGCAGGGGGTAACCCTAAAAAATGTTCAAACAGAAAAAAAAGTCTTGATTCAAACCCAGGTTTGGGATTACTAGATAAACGTTAGTAGGACATGCCAGATCCAATGATAAATCTGGTAAATAGTCAATGTTAGATGGGTATCCAGATAGAAGGCAAATTAACCAGCTCACATGGTGTAAATAAAACCTAACTTTTAATGGAAAAAGAAGGATAAAAGGATCCAAAAAAGAAAAAATAGACAGCCAAAGCATAAAACGTAACGGGGGGGTTTCGGTATCTTTTTTCTTTCTACCCTAATCTTAGTAATTAATTCATCCGTTTCACATTCTGGAATAGCTAATAAGAACACAATAACTAATAAAACAGAATAGGAATCGATCTGGAAAACGTTACCAATAAAAACCAAACGTACTCGATCAGTACATGAATCACAAAACTGACAGGAGTATGAGCTAACAGGGAGCATAAAGAGCATAATAATGAAATATACTGTGACGGCGCGCTATAGCGCTTACCCTGGAGTAGCGTAGTTTGGATCCTTTAGGACAGATCTCTAAACACAGAATGCAGCAAGGACAGTATGACCGGATCTCCCAAGCCAGGGAGTAATTGAACAAGCCTAAATAGCACTTAAGCTCAATTTGATTTCAAGACCAAAGAGAAAGTTTAGTGCAAACACAACTCTATGAAAACAGATATACAGACGTGGTAGGTGAGTTGTGCAGCCTGCAGGGCAGAAACACAACAATTTAGAGGTAAGGCTGCAAGCAGGATATAAATACACCAGGCAGCGTAGCAATAAGTGTATAACAAACTGACAGGACAAACACAACTGGAAGCCTTGAAATTAGGACTCACACCAGAAAAAACAAACAACGGCCATAAACGATATGGCAACACATATGCAAAATAACCAGAATAGATAAGGCAAAGGTACAATAGGGATTAGCGAAAGAATGGTCGTTTGGATAGCCGGGTCGAAATGTATGCAGGGTCCTCGTACGAAAAATAGGTCAGCAACTAGGTGGCAACAATGAATAAATCAAAATAGCAGGCGATGCGGGAAAAACACTCCACGTCAGGGCGACGAGCAGATACTCGCGCCCTGCTTTTAAACCCAGCATCCCTGCGTGACCCCTTGAGGCCCCGCCCCTGACGCTCCGATCCGCCCGCCGGAAGACCTGGCACCCGGCCAGCTAGCGACACCTCCGGGCGCCCAGGTCCCGGCGCAGGGGACGTGACATATACATAACAGAGTAAGGAATTAAACAGTTGATGATGTTTGAAGATGGTGGGTAGGGATGAGCTGTTCGGTTCGATATGTTCGGAGTTCGATTCAAACATCGCCCGTCCGGATGTTCGCGAACTCCGAACATTTCCACGTGTTCGCCGCATGTTCGCCAACAATGCACCACAATGGACCACAATGCACTTTTCCACTGGCCTGAAGCTTGTAATTGGCTACAGCCTGCACCTGACCACAGTTTAGGTGCAAGACAGGTGCAAGACTATGCCAATCACGGCTCAGAGTCCTGATTGGGCAAATTTTGCCCAATCATGGGCTCACAGAGCTAAGTCCCGCAGCACACTACATAAGGCTTCACACAGCCCCAGCACGTGTTTTTTGAGAGGAGATTGTTGTGTTAGTGTGTGTTCTCACTGTCACCAGCTATTGTGGGGGGTCTCACTTCTACAAAATATCTGGGAATTGTTGTAATCTGTGTGTTCTCACTGCCAGCAACTATTTTGGGGGTCTCATTTCTACAAAATATCTGGGAATTGTTCTAATCTTTGTGCTCTCACTGTCAGCAGCAATTGTGGGGGTCTCACTTCTAGAAGATATCTGGGAATTGTGGTAATCTGTGTGTTCTAACTGCCACCAACTATTGTGGGGGTCTTGTTTCTACAAAATATCTAGGAATTGTTATAATCTTTGTGTTCTCACTGCCAGCAGCAATTGTGGGGGTCTCACTTCTAGAAGATATCTGGGAATTGTGGTAATCTGTGTGTTCTCACTGCCACCAACTATTGTGGGGGTCTCATTTCTACAAAATATCTGGGAATTGTTCTAATCTTTGTGTTCTCACTGCCAGCAGCAATTGTGGGGGTCTAACTTCTACAAGATATCTGGGAATTGTTGTAATCTGTGTGTTCTCACTGCCACCCATCAGGGGGTCTCACTGATTTATAGGAGGTTTCTGGGAATTGTAATCTGTGTCTTCTCACTGCCAGCTATCAGGGGGTCTCACATACTTCTAGCAGATTTCTGCGAATTGTAATCGGTGTCTTGTCACTGCTACCCATCAGGGGGGCTCACTGATTTATAGGAGGTTCCTGGGAAATGTAATTTGTGTCTTGTCACTGCCACTCATCAGGGGGTCTCACAGATTTATAGGAGGTTTCTGGGAATTTTAATATGTGTCTTGTCACTGGCTGCCAGCTATCAGGGTGTCTCACTGAGTTATACCAGAGTTCTGGAAATCTTTAATCTTTATACCAGAGTTGAATCAGAGTTCTGCATATCCCCAATTTTTATAACAGAGTTGAATCAGAGTTCTGTATATCTTTAATCTATATATCACTCACCATGTCAGAAAGACCAAAAAGGACAGGCAGACGCTCCCAGGCACAGATAAGAGGGCAAGCAGCCTCTGTGTCGGGAGGCTGTGCCTCTGGTCGTCGTGGACGTGGTGCATCCTCTGCAGGGGCACGCTTGTCCTTTCTAACTGGTGCTGGCCGTCTTAAGCAGCAGCAACATACAAAGGATTTGGTGGATTGGCTAACCAGGCCATCCTCATCCTCCCAGTCCTCTGCCAGCCAGGCTTGTAGTGCTTCACAGTCCACCTCAGCTGCCAAAGCATCTAATGCAGCCTCCATGTCCACAGCTACTCCTGCCGTAGCCTCACTATCACACACGGAGGAGTCAGCTGAATTGTTTGAATACAATGACAGTGACATGCTGCTTGAGGATGCGCAGCAAGTACAGTGCTCTGATTCAATCTCTGAGGTTGAGGAAGGGAGTATAATCAACCTAGAGGAAGGGGGTGCCAGTGACACACAAATAACTGGCACTCATGTTGCCCCAGCGGCTGCAGCATACTGCCAAGTTGGCTCCAGTGACGAGGAGATAGGGGGTGATGACAATGATGATGAGGTCACTGACTCCACCTGGGTGCCTGATCAAACAGAGGAGTCAAGTGAGGAGGAGGAGGAAGCACAACAAACACGAGGCACAACGTCCTCTATGACCAACCGTAGCCAGTCCAAGGCATCAGATGTCAGAGCTGCTCAGGTGCAGAGCGCTGTTGTCTCAAAGCACACATCCAGGAACTCTGCTGTCTGGAAGTTCTTTAAGAAATGTGCAGCAGACCGCACCGTTGCTTCTTGTAATCTATGACAGATGAGGATCAAGCGTGGGAGACATCCCACGCTTGGGTACCACGTGCTTGAGGCGACATATGACCACCTGCCACGCATCCCGTTGGCACAACACTTTGCATAGGTCCTCCTCCTTCTCATCTGTCTCTACCCCCACTATATGTCCTGCCATGTCATTGCCTACTACAACCTCCACTGACAGGGATGATGCTACAGTAATGGATGTACCAGGTCCTTCCTCACAATGTGACAGCATCCCATCAGCTGAAGATTTACACAGTCAGATTACGTTGCCCCAGCTGCTGCAGCGTAAGAAAAAATATAGTCCCAACCATCCCCAAGCACAGCGTCTAAATGCCAGCTTAGCAAAATTACTTGCATTACAGCTGCTGCCTTTCCAGCTGGTGGACTCTGTTTCCTTCCGTGAATTTGCTGAATGTGCTGTACCACAGTGGCAGGTTCCAAAATGCCATTTCTTTTCACGGAAGGCCATTCCAGCACTATACCAGCACGTGGAACACAATGTTATGGAGTCATTGGGAAAGGCAGTCAGCAGCAAGGTGCACGTGACTTTAGACACGTGGTCCAGCAAGCATGGACAGGGCCGTTACATTTCCTTCACGGCACACTGGGTAACTCTGATTGCAGCTGGGAGGGATCCAAGACGGGGCTCTGTGCTGGAGCTTGTTTATCCACCACGCCTCCAGAAAGCTGCTTGTATGAGGTCTGTCTGCTCCACCACCACCTCACCCTCTTCCTCCTCCTCCTTCTCTGTCTCCGGCGAAGTGGCAGTTAAACCGACGTGTGACAGGGGCTACGCAATGGCTCAAGCAAAAAGATGCCATACTGTGCTTGAGCTGGTTTGTTTAGGGGACAGGAGCCACACCGGGCCAGAAATTCTGTCAGCTCTGCAGGGGCAGGTGCAGAGATGGTTAACACCACGCCAGCTTCAGCTGGGAATGGTCATCTGTGATAATGGCAGCAACCTTCTCTCAGCCCTACGCCAGGGTAAGTTGACGCATGTACCATGCCTAGCACACGTCCTAAATCTGGTGGTACAGCGTTTTCTAACCAGGTACCCAGGGCTGGCAGAGCTTCTCAGCCAGGCCAGAAAAGTCTGCAGCCACTTCAGATGGTCATTCCCAGTAAGTGTTCGCCTGGCAGAAATTCAAAGAGAATTCCACCTTCCCACAAACCATCTGATCTGTGACATGCCCACCAGGTGGAACTTGACATTAGCAATGCTGCAGCGTCTGCACAAGCAGAGGGCCATCAACGAGTACCTGTGTGAGTATGGCACAAGGACAGGTTCAGGTCAACTTGGTTCCCCCCCACAGTGGCTGATGATCAAGGCTGCATGCACTGTACTGTCACCATTTGAGGAGGCAACGAGAATGTTGAGCAGGGACAGTGCATGCATCAGTGACACAATTCCTTTAGTGTTCCTGCTGGAGCGCACTCTGCGGGGAATTATAGATGTGGCACTAGAGGCAGAGCAGCAGGAGGAAGAGGAGGCCTTCCCTAGCTCTCAAGGCTCCAGTCTTTACGCAGACAGCATTCCTGCTGGTCCTCAGATCAGACACGAGGAGGATGAGGAGGAATATTTAAGTAGTGGGGGCATTGAAGGTGGGGATTCCTCAAGGGAGGGTTTTGTGTGCCCAGAAACCCAAGGACTAGTATGTGGCTGGGAGGAGGAAGGGCACGATGGGGTCATCCTCATTGACCATGATCACTCGGAAGCTACCTACGCTGCATGGGCTCCCTTATCCTGCAAAGCATGGTAAAGGACCCCAGGATTCGTGCTATCAAGGAGAGGGATTATTACTGGTTGGCAAGCCTTCTTGATCCACGATACAAGGGTAAAGCTGCAGAGCTCATCCTGCCTCCTGAAAGGACGTTCAGTGCTCCTGGAGGTTTTGTCACAGACAAAAGAGTGCGTCTGTCCACTGACTCTGTAGACTGGCTGACATTTATAAAAATGAATCAGTCCTGGATCAGCAGCTATCAATCCCCTGATGCTGACGTAACTGAATAGATCGGGGATCTCTTCTGCATTCACAAAACTTCCACCACTGCACTCTTCCACAATACCACAAAGGGTTTATGGTGTGAAGGCACTAGCTGCCACCAAAGGCACAATATTTGGGTGCACTGCCACTGACGCCTATATTACCAGATTCATATCATTTTAATATTGGACCGCAGGGTCCAACCCTGCACTCTTCCACAATACCACAAAAGGTTTATGGTGTGAAGGCACTTGCTGCCACCAAAGGCACAATATTTGGTGCACTGCCACTGACGCCTATATTACCAGATTCATATCATTTTAATATTGGACCGCAGGGTCCAACCTGCACTCTTCCACAATACCACAAAAGGTTTATGGTGTGAAGGCACTTGCTGCCACCAAAGGCACAATATTTGGGTGCACTGCCACTGACGCCTATATTACCAGATTCATATCATTTTAATATTGGACCGCAGGGTCCAACCCTGTACTCTTCCACAATACCACAAAAGGTTTATGGTGTGAAGGCACTTGCTGCCACCAAAGGTACAATATTTGGGTGCACTGCCACTGACGTCTATATTACCAGATTCATATCATTTTAATATTGGACCACAGGGTCCAACCCTGCACTCTTCCACAATACCACAAAAGGGTTACGGTGTGAAGGCACTTGCTGCAACCAAAGGCACACTATTTGAGTGCACTGTCACTGACGCCTATATTACCGGATTCATATCATTTTAATATTGGACCGCAAGGTCCAACCCTGCACTCTTCCACAATACCACAGAGGGGTTACGGTGTGACGGCACTAGCTGCCACCAAAGGCACAATATTTGGGTGCACTGCCACTGACGCCTATATTACCAGATTCATATCATTTTAATATTGGACCGCAGGGTCCAACCCTGCACTCTTCCACAATACCACAAAAGGTTTATGGTGTGAAGGCACTTGCTGCCACCAAAGGCACAATATTGGGTGCACTGCCACTGACGCCTATATTACCAGATTCATATCATTTTAATATTGGACCGCAGGGTCCAACCCTGCACTCTTCCACAATACCACAAAAGGTTTATGGTGTGAAGGCACTTGCTGCCACCAAAGGCACAATATTTGGGTGCACTGCCACTGATGCCTATATTACCAGATTCATATCATTTTAATATTGGACCGCAGGGTCCAACCCTGCACTCTTCCACAATACCACAAAAGGTTTATGGTGTGAAGGCACTTGCTGCCACCAAAGGCACAATATTTGGGTGCACTGCCACTGACGTCTATATTACCAGATTCATATCATTTTAATATTGGACCGCAGGGTCCAACCCTGCACTCTTCCACAATACCACAAAAGGGTTACGGTGTGAAGGCACTTGCTGCAACCAAAGGCACACTATTTGAGTGCACTGTCACTGACGCCTATATTACCGGATTCATATCATTTTAATATTGGACCGCAAGGTCCAACCCTGCACTCTTCCACAATACCACAGAGGGGTTACGGTGTGACGGCACTAGCTGCCACCAAAGGCACAATATTTGGGTGCACTGCCACTGACGCCTATATTACCAGATTCATATCATTTTAATATTGGACCGCAGGGTCCAACCCTGCACTCTTCCACAATACCACAAAAGGTTTATGGTGTGAAGGCACTTGCTGCCACCAAAGGCACAATATTTGGGTGCACTGCCACTGATGCCTATATTACCAGATTCATATCATTTTAATATTGGACCGCAGGGTCCAACCCTGCACTCTCCACAATACCACAAAAGGTTTATGGTGTGAAGGCACTTGCTGCCACAAAAGGCACAATATTTGGGTGCACTGCCACTGACGTCTATATTACCAGATTCATATCATTTTAATATTGGACCGCAGGGTCCAACCCTGCACTCTTCCACAATACCACAAAAGGGTTACGGTGTGAAGGCACTTGCTGCAACCAAAGGCACACTATTTGAGTGCACTGTCACTGACGCCTATATTACCGGATTCATATCATTTTAATATTGGACGCAGGGTCCAACCCTGCACTCTTCCACATACCACAGAGGGGTTACGGTGTGACGGCACTAGCTGCCACCAAAGGCACAATATTGGGTGCACTGCCACTGACGCCTATATTACCAGATTCATATCATTTTAATATTGGACCGCAGGGTCCAACCCTGCACTCTTCCACAATACCACAAAAGGTTTATGGTGTGAAGGCACTTGCTGCCACCAAAGGCACAATATTTGGGTGCACTGCCACTGACGACTATATTACCAGATTCATATCATTTTAATATTGGACGCAGGGTCAACCCTGCACTCTTCCACATACCACAAAAGGTTTATGGTGTGAAGGCACTTGCTGCCACCAAAGGCACAATATTTGGGTGCACTGCCACTGACGCCTATATTACCAGATTCATATCATTTTAATATTGGACCGCAGGGTCCAACCCTGCACTCTTCCACAATACCACAAAAGGTTTATGGTGTGAAGGCACTTGCTGCCACCAAAGGCACAATATTTGGGTGCACTGCCACTGACGACTATATTACCAGATTCATATCATTTTAATATTGGACCGCAGGTCCAACCCTGCACTCTTCCACAATACCACAAAAGGGTTACGGTGTGAAGGCACTTGCTGCAACCAAAGGCACACTATTTGAGTGCACTGTCACTGACGCCTATATTACCGGATTCATATCATTTTAATATGGACCGCAAGGTCCAACCCTGCACTCTTCCACAATACCACAGAGGGGTTACGGTGTGACGGCACTAGCTGCCACCAAAGGCACAATATTTGGGTGCACTGCCACTGACGCCTATATTACCAGATTCATATCATTTTAATATTGGACCGCAGGGTCCAACCCTGCACTCTTCCACAATACCACAAAAGGTTTATGGTGTGAAGGCACTTGCTGCCACCAAGGCACAATATTTGGGTGCACTGCCACTGATGCCTATATTACCAGATTCATATCATTTTAATATTGGACCGCAGGGTCCAACCCTGCACTCTTCCACAATACCACAAAAGGTTTATGGTGTGAAGGCACTTGCTGCCACCTGGGCAGCTTGCTTGGAAAGGCAAATATTTGGTGCACTGCCACTGACGTCTATATTACCAGATTCATATCATTTTAATATTGGACCGCAGGGTCCAACCCTGCACTCTTCCACAATACCACAAAAGGGTTACGGTGTGAAGGCACTTGCTGCAACCAAAGGCACACTATTTGAGTGCACTGTCACTGACGCCTATATTACCGGATTCATATCATTTTAATATTGGACCGCAAGGTCCAACCCTGCACTCTTCCACAATACCACAGAGGGGTTACGGTGTGACGGCACTAGCTGCCACCAAAGGCACAATATTTGGGTGCACTGCCACTGACGCCTATATTACCAGATTCATATCATTTTAATATTGGACCGCAGGGTCCAACCCTGCACTCTTCCACAATACCACAAAAGGTTTATGGTGTGAAGGCACTTGCTGCCACCAAAGGCACAATATTTGGGTGCACTGCCACTGACGCCTATATTACCAGATTCATATCATTTTAATATTGGACCGCAGGGTCCAACCCTGCACTCTTCCACAATACCACAAAAGGTTTATGGTGTGAAGGCACTTGCTGCCACCAAAGGCACAATATTTGGGTGCACTGCCACTGACGCCTATATTACCAGATTCATATCATTTTAATATTGGACCGCAGGGTCCAACCCTGCACTCTTCCACAATACCACAAAAGGTTTATGGTGTGAAGGCACTTGCTGCCACCAAAGGCACAATATTTGGGTGCACTGCCACTGACGACTATATTACCAGATTCATATCATTTTAATATTGGACCGCAGGGTCCAACCCTGCACTCTTCCACAATACCACAAAAGGGTTACGGTGTGAAGGCACTTTCTGCCACCAAAGGCACACTATTTGAGTGCACTGTCACTGACGTCTATATTACCGGATTCATATCATTTTAATATTGGACCGCAAGGTCCAACCCTGCACTCTTCCACAATACCACAGAGGGGTTACGGTGTGACGGCACTGTTGCCGACACTAAAGGCCCAATTTTAAAGCACCTATTGTTACTTTCATCCAAAGCCTGCATAAGTTTCACCATAATTTAGCCAAAAATCACTAAACTTGTTCTGCGTGTCCTAAAATGTCTCCTCTTTTCATACAGACTGCCGCCCCAAGCAGTTGTTTATGAATAGATTAAAGGAAAACCGTTTACCATCATTTGAAATGTCAGTTTTTTGTTTTTAAATGTTTCTATACATCCTACAAATCCGCCACTTCACGGGCAGGTTATGGGGACCTCTTAGGCACGATATTTGAAGGAATTTTTCGTTTTTATTTTTAACCCTTATTTCATGGAAAACTCAGTTCCTTTAAAAGTGTTTTTTAAAAAACTTTTTGTCTTTGTTTCCTGTCCCCCAGGGCACTACCCGGACCCCCATACACCTTTTATGGCAAATATCTTGCATATATGCCCTCTTGGAGGGCACTCTAAAATTCGAACATTCGAGTCCCATTGACTTGCATTGAGTTTGGTTAGTGTTCGCGTTCGAACTCGAACTTTTGAAATTGTTCGAGTTCGAATGCGAACCGAACACGGGGGTGTTTGGCTCATCTCTAAGGCTAGGGTCAGACTAACGCATTTTTCGCGTTGTCTGTGAAAAAGTGCGTTCGAACGAATGGACGCATTTTTTCACGGAATACGCGATAGCGGTCATACGATGTGCCTTTTCGTCCGTGATTTTGTACGGATCATCAATAAAACACTTTTTGTGTCTGGACGTTATGTTGGCCGGACATTAGCAGCGTCTGACGTCTCCTAATCACACACACACACCGCTATGCGGCCGCAGCACACTCTGTACGTCCGTACTAGCGGTTTGACGTTCTAGAAAAAATGCGTTCGTTTGCCACTTGCGTTGCGCGGACGAACATTCGTGCGGCCGTACTTCGTGTGTTCCCCGGCATTGGACGTCATTTGCTGCTAGCACGGCCGTGATTTCGTGCGTCTAAACGCACGTTAAAACTGCTTTCGTCTGACCCTAGCCTAATGGTGGGGCACCAGACCTGCTCCTCTTAATTGACTGTGGGCCATATGGCTGTTTTATACATGAGCGAGGATATACATTGTTTTGCCTCACGCCCTCTACCTTTATCGAGTATGTAAGTAACCAGTAAGCATGTGTTTATAAAGAACTTTCCTTTTCTAAAAGTTTTCTGTACCAGGGAGCTTGTCTTTGCTGTTTCTCCTAGTCTTCAGGTGCCCGAGGGCCATTGACGGGACACTAGCACTAACATAAACTGTAAATAGTTTACTTGCTCATTACAAACCAAACACACTATGAAACACTTTATAAAACACAGGATGCTGTATTTTTTTCTTTGCTTGAAGTAATGTAAAAAGGAAAAATAAAATTAGTTTTTTTTATCTCATGTTTCTATTTTGTGGATTTTCTCCATGCAGCATCATTTACAAAAATCTTATGGGGAGTTTTACTTTACAGCTGTAGTTTAGCTTCTATAGTATAGAAGAGGTGATGGGGTGGAGGAGGAAATGTTTACATAAGGGGGCTATTGTGTTGCAGTGATAAGAGCTGGCAGCTGAATGAGATAAAACAGGGAGCTTAGAAGACTTCTAATCTACCCCCTGGTGATGTCCTTTGAATACACCCAGCACTTTACAGTGATGTAAGTCAGTTTCCATGACTACAGACCAATTAACTCCATTCTATGGCTAATGCCAAACAATGCGGAGCAAGTGATGTAAAGATACTGGGGGGAGGGGGGAAATTTACAACACAAAATATAACACAATGGATGCAGCCAGTGACTAATATAGAGTAAAACATTTTCTTAACTAAACATACAAGAGAAAAACAAAGTGCATGTAAGATATCAGCAACATCAAATAAACACAATGGAAGACACACAGAACACGTCCTCACTTTACAGGGGTGATCAGCCAGTATTTCAGGCGATCGCCAGAGCAAGGAGAGTGCCTGAAAGAGAGGTCTTAGGACCCCTCTCACTCCCCATCGCTAACGGCCACAGAAAAAAGGCATGCACCACTGTAAAGGGCAGAGTCTGCCCTTCGTAGCGATGCCTGCCTTTAACCCCATATGTGCTGGATCGACAATCGTGGATCATGGTCCTCTATTGGAGGTGGCTGTCAGCCAAGCCTCCAGGATCTCCCCCCACCCACTGACGTCATTGCATTGGACGCAATGTTTTCAGTTTGGGAGTTAACCCCTAGCTGCCACCTATGGTATAGATAGGGGGACCAATGGACCCCTGGATCTCCCGATTGATGGCAGCTAGAGGGTCATGTATGGAATCAATGGAAAGGCCAGAACTCGGCCATTACAATGATACCAAGCATGAAAAGGCTTGGTGTAAAATAAAGTTTTAAAAAATTGATAAAGAAAATTAAGTAAAAATAAAAATTTATTTTCAAATTACAATGATGGATTGATGCTGCACTAATGAAAATTTTATTTTTTTGTTTAGCTAAAATTTTCTCTAAAAAAAATACAGTACCGGTTTCCCATTATTAATATTTTTAACAAGCGTACCCTATAGAATATATAACCGCAAAGGCAAACTGCATAATGCATGCACAAAACAAACAAAAAAATGGCTAAATCCCAATACTTCAATGAAAATCGAAACCTTAACATATCAAACCCTAGAAATTTTTGGAAAATAATAAGTAACCTACAAGCACCCCCTGTCCACTCCCAGCTGGCTGCTGTCAAAGTAAAGAACCAAACCCTGCAACACCCCCTAGATGTAGCAAATGCCTTTAATAATTATTTTGTTGGATGCGCCACCACCCTGATTGCTAAGCTAGCAAATGACACACCTACAGAAAGGCTGCACGCAGGTCAGGCCCCACCAACTGGGCACAGACCCTGTATCAGAGAGGAGTTCCATTTTAGACCAGTGCCTGTCAGCGTCATTACTAAACTTCTCCGTAACCAAAAAATGAAATACCAGTCTGGACCTGATCAAATACCAGCAATGCTGATGAAAATCAGTGCGCCGGCAATTGCAAATCCTTTCGCAACCCTAATCAATGAATCACTGGCGATTGGATACATAACCAAACTCTGGAAGACTGCGAGTGTGGTACCTATCCATAAAAGTGATGACAGTACTTTGGTATCCAACTACCGTCCGATATCCAATGATATCCAAGCTGGCATGGAACAAGGAAACCTAACTGGAGCCATCTTCCTTGATTTTGCCAAGGCCTTTGATACAGTAGACCATGGCATCTTGTTACAAAAACTCAAAAACTCTGGTATTGGTGATCGCATGCTAACGTGGTTTCAATCATATGTATCCGACCGATCGCAATATGTGTCCAATTCTGTCAGCTCCTCCCTCCCCCTCCCAGTCACATGCAGTGTACCCCAAGGCTCGATACTTGGCCCCCTGCTATTCACGATATTCATAAATGATCTGCAAAGCCTCAACTGTACACATGTACGCAGATGACACCGTGATCTATACCAGCAAACCAACTCTCCCACAGCTGGAGGCCGTGCTGCAAGAACAATTCACAGAGGTAGAAAAGTGTATCAAACACAACAAACTTTTTCTAAAGACTGACAAAACTGTTACGATGCTCTTTAGAACAAAACCTAAACTACATAAATTGCAATCTCCCCATCTATGTGTCAAGCCAAATTCAAATGGCACGCTGACCACAGTCTCTTCTCTCAAACATCTAGGTATGTGGTTAGACCCAAATCTATCTTTTGGCCCCCACATCGAAAAACTCTCCTCTAAACTTTATCCCAAACTAGGTGCCCTGTACAGAACAAATCCTGCCTGAGCCCCACGGTAAGAAAGCAGATTGTACAACAAATGCTTATGCCAGCTATTGAATATGGAGATGTAGTGTATGCAGCTGCCCCGCAAACACACCTTCATAAACTTACTACATTGTATAACTCATTCTACCGCTTTGTGCTACAATGTAACTACATGACCCACCATGACATGTTAAAAGAACTAAACTGGCTGTCGCTGGAATCCATACGCACCCTTCACCTTTCCAACCTGGTGTTTAAGAGCTTTTCTGGAAAGCTGCCACCCTAGCTGAAAAGGCTGCTTCCTCCCAGCAGTTCCCGCCTCCTATAACCTCCGATCCAGGACCTGCACCTTACTTACAATACCACAATACAAAAAGAAAGTGGCTCAATCCTCATTTTCCTACAGAGCATCGCAGTTATGGAATAACCTCCCAGACATCATCAAATCTTCACCCAGTCTTAAGTCACTCAAGAGCTCCCTATTAACATACCTCAATACGGATTGCACCTGTAAACATGTAACATAATGACTATTTCCTACATATCTATTTTCTGTGTAAATCTGTATTTGTGTTTTGTTTTTTTAATATCTTGCATGTTATTAGCATTGTATTTCTGTAACAACTGTAACAATTCAATGTTCTTGAACCCAGGACATACTTGAAAAGGAGAGAAATCTCAATGTATCCTTCCTGGTAAAATACTTTATAAATAAATAAATAATAAAATGTAAAAAAAATTATTTACACGATGTAGATGATTGAGAATTTATTGAAAATTCACAATTTTTTAAATATTTTGTTATAGCATTCTGGCTGCTGGCAGGACATAACGTACACATATAATAGTGATATATTATGAAAATAAGGATATATAATTTGTCTGGGTCGTATAATAAAACATGAATCAAATCGCGTTTAAACATGATGAGCAAAACCAGTAAAAATTAGATCAGCACACAGGTGTGAAATGGATCGGTAGTGAAGGGGTTACGAGGCAAATACGAAAATATACAGAGTGGAGTATGGAACCTGGGGGACAAGACATTGTTGATGGTTACTCCAAAACAACTGAAACCCAAGGCACCACCCTATTACTGACTCTATAATGAGGTACCTCTCCAGGAGTCTGATGCAGGGAGATCATAGACCAGATCTGCACAACTTGGCAGTAGGTAGTAAAGATGTGCACCAATTTTTTTTTCGGTTCGTTTTGGTTCGTTTCGTTCGGATTTTGTAACATTTTGTTTCGGAACGTTTTCTTTTCGGCTCGTTTTTCGTATCGACTTTTTTCCCGTGATTTCGGCCATTTTCGTATTATCGGATCGGCTCGTTTTTCGTATCGACTTTTATGTCGTGATATCGGAAATTTTCGTGTTTTTCGAAATGTCTGTTCTCCTCGTTTCAAAGTGTCTATTCCTTTTGACTGAAACTAATGTTTTTTTGGATCTGTTATTTCTGTCGTTACGATAATGCTGTCGATACGATAATGCTGTCGATACGGTAATTCTGTCGATACGGTAATTCAGACGATTCTATCGTTTTTTTATTAAATAAAGATCCTTTTTATCTTATAAATATGCATTGCACAACTTTATTTAATCATATTAAAATGGTATGAAAGGAACAAAAATGAACAAAACATTTTAAAAAACCAAAAAGTGACCCAAATGGTCTAACTTTAAAATAAAAAAACAAAATAAAAGGTTTTAAAACAGAAAAAAAGCTGAACAAAATTATCAGAAACGAAAAAAAACCAGAAAAACTATAATGATTTAAAACGAAAAAAAAAATTAAAAAAATTAATGCAGCATATGAATCCACACACTGCTGGGAAGCGCCTCTCTGCGGTATAAATAAGGCAACATATGAATACGCACACTGCTGGGAAGCGCCTCTCTGCGGTATAATTAAGGCAGCAGGTGAATACGCACACTGAGGGGAACAAGCGCCTCTCTGCGCGGTATAATTAATGCAGCAGATGAATACGCACACTGAGGGGAACAAGCGCCTCTCTGCGCGGTATAATTAATGCAGCTTATGAATACGCACACTGCGGGGAACAAGCGCCTCTCTGCGTGGTATAATTAATGCAGCATATGAATACGCACACTGCGGGGAAGCGCCTCTCTGCGATATAATTAATGTATACGTCTGTGTTATATGTATATGTATCCTGTCTGTATATTATAACTTAAAATGCAATAAAATTAGAATTTTCAAAAATTTACAGGGTGTAAAGTGTTTTTTTTTCACATTTTAATATGCGAGCGTTTACGGTTATATTTTGTATGACTTGCGCTTGTTAAAAAAATTTGAGATGGGGGAATTTTTTTAAATTTTTCTTAACTTTCAACATGGTCATGTTTGGTATGGTTGGAAAGGCCATGCTCTGGCCGATCCAACGATACCAAACATTAACCACTAGCTGCCACGGATCGGGAGATAGGGGGTTCATTGGAACCCCCTATCTCCACCATTGGTGGCAACTAGGGGTTAACTTCAGAACTAACTCTATCCGACGTCCCGATGTAAAACATCAGAACTTTGGATAGATTTAGACTATTTTTTTTTTCACTTCGGATAGTCGAAATCTATCCAAAGTCCCGATGTTTCACATCGGGACTTTGAATAGAGTAAGTCCGTCCGTTAAAAACTTAAGCATACTGAGTTTTAAGGATCAGCACACTGGATAGCACCAGCCTGGTGCTATCCAGCGTGCTGATCCTTAAAACTCAGTATGCTTAGGTGTTAAAGGGACGGAAGACTTACTCTGGATATCCAGAGTAAGTCTTCCGTCCGTTAAAAATGTAAGCATACTGAGTTTTAAGGATCAGCACGCTGGATAGCACAATCCTGGTGCTAACCAGTGTGCTGATCCTTAAAACTCAGTATGTGAAACATCGGGACTTTGGATAGATTTTGACTATCCGAAGTGAAAAAAAAAATAGTTAAATCTAGCCAAAGTCCCGATGTTTCACATCGGGACTTTGAATAGAGTAAGTCCGTCCGTTAAAAACTTAAGCATACTAAGTTTTAAGGATCAGCACACTGGATAGCACCAGCCTGGTGCTATCCAGCGTGCTGATCCTTAAAACTCAGTATGCTTAGGTGTTAAAGGGACGGAAGACTTACTCTGGATATCCAGAGTAAGTCTTCCGTCCGTTAAAAATGTAAGCATACTGAGTTTTAAGGATCAGCACGCTGGATAGCACAATCCTGGTGCTAACCAGTGTGCTGATCCTTAAAACTCAGTATGTGAAACATCGGGACTTTGGATAGATTTTGACTATCCGAAGTGAAAAAAAAAATAGTTAAATCTAGCCAAAGTCCCGATGTTTCACATCGGGACTTTGAATAGAGTAAGTCCGTCCGTTAAAAACTTAAGCATACTGAGTTTTAAGGATCAGCACACTGGATAGCACCAGCCTGGTGCTATCCAGCGTGCTGATCCTTAAAACTCAGTATGCTTAGGTGTTAAAGGGACGGAAGACTTACTCTGGATATCCAGAGTAAGTCTTCCGTCCGTTAAAAATGTAAGCATACTGAGTTTTAAGGATCAGCACGCTGGATAGCACAATCCTGGTGCTAACCAGTGTGCTGATCCTTAAAACTCAGTATGTGAAACATCGGGACTTTGGATAGATTTTGACTATCCGAAGTGAAAAAAAAAAAGTTAAATCTAGCCAAAGTCCCGATGTTTCACATCGGGACTTTGAATAGAGTAAGTCCGTCCGTTAAAAACTTAAGCATACTGAGTTTTAAGGATCAGCACGCTGGATAGCACCAGGATTTTTGCTGATCCTTAAAACTCAGTATGCTTAAGTTTTTAACGAATGGAAGACTTACTCTGGATATCCAGAGTAAGTCTTCCATCCCTTTAAAACTTAAGCATACTGAGTTTTAAGGATGAGCAAAAATCCTGGTGCTATCCAGCGTGCTGATCCTTAAAACTCAGTATGCTTAATTTTTTAACAGACTTACTTACTCTATTCAAAGTCCCGATGTGAAACATCGGGACTTTGGATAGATTTCGACTATCCGAAGTGAAAAAAAAAAATAGTCGAAATCTATCCAAAGTCCCGATGTTTTACATCGGGACGTCGGATAGAGTTTGTTCTGGAGTTAACCCCTAGTTGCCACCAATGGTGGAGATAGGGGGTTCCAATGAACCCCCTATCTCCCGATCCGTGGCAGCTAGGGGTTAATGTTTGGTATTGTTGGATCGGCCAGAGCATGGCCTTTCCAACCATACCAAACATGACCATTTTAAAAGTTAAGAAAAAAAATTTAAAATAAAAAATTCAATAAAAAATATTAAAAAAATTAATTAATTTTAAAAAAACGTGGTTTTTGTTGTTGTTTTGTTTTGCTAATGCAGCAATATTGTTCCCATTTCAATTATAATGTGAACAATGATGCTGCACTAACGATTTTTGAATGGGTTGCGTTTGTTAAAAATCGGGTAATTTTCCACCAAAAAAAATGTATGTAACAAGTCCCCCATCTCAAATTTTTTTAACAACCGCAACTCATACAAAATATAACCGTAAACACTCGCATGTTAAAATGTGAAAAAAAAACACTTTACACCTTGTAAATTATTGAAAATTCTAATTTTATTGCATTTTAAGTTATAATATACAGACAGGATACATATACATATAACACAAACATATACATTAATTACAAAAAGGAAAATAGTGAAGTGCTCTCAGGGTAAATGATCAATCATAAACGCTACACAATGAATATGGAGGTTCCCCTAAAACCCGGAGAATGTGCAAATGAACAGTCAATGGAGCGCCAGTACAAGACTGGAAATACGATAGATCACTTTACACGTCCTTCAATAGGTCTTCTAGGTCATCCCAAAGATCACTCTTGGAAAAAACGTCTCTACAAAAGAGAAAATATAATAGCTATGTTGATCCACCATATGAAGGAAATAAAGGAGCGACGGTCCTACTCACATACTGCTGAGCCTAACCTAGGCTCTAGGATGGATGATAATTATGGGTCTTCAAAGACATTCAGGTGCCCATGTACCCCCAATGCAGTTGTTGTCTTCAGAAACTTTGCAGTAAATCACAGGAAAAAAGAACAATACACTCCCCTAGTGCAATACCGTTAGGGTATAGTGGCAATAGATCAATTTAAGTGTTGCACTCACATGTAGGTGAGCCGCATTGGCTCCAAGACCTCGTGTAGGAATTTATAAGGAAATTCCGAAAACCTTCTTTAAAAATCACGTTTCAGGAAGCAGCAGTAGTCATATAAAATAAATGTATTAATACATAAAATAAAGATTAATATTACCAGAACGCGTTTCGCTCCTTAGAGCTTCTTCAGCTGGTATCCTGGGATACCATATTGCGCTATTATATTTTCTCTTTTGTAGAGACGTTTTTTCCAAGAGTGATCTTTGGGATGACCTAGAAGACCTATTGAAGGACGTGTAAAGTGATCTATCGTATTTCCAGTCTTGTACTGGCGCTCCATTGACTGTTCATGTATACATTAATTATACCGCAGAGAGGCGCTTCCCCGCAGTGTGCGTTTTCATATGCTGCATTAATTATACCGCACAGAGAGGCGCTTGTTCCCAACAGTGTGCGTATTCATATGTTGCATTAATTATACTGCGCAGAGAGGCGCTTGTTCCTCGCAGTGTGCGTATTCATATGCTGCATTAATTATACCACGCAGAGAGGCGCTTCCCAGCAGTGTGCGGATTCATATGCTGCATTAATTATACCACGCAGAGAGGCGCTTCCCCGCAGTGTGCGTATTCATATGCTGCATTAATTATACCGCGCAGAGAGGCGCTTCCCCGCAGTGTGTGGATTCATATGCTGCATTAATTATACCACGCAGAGAGGCGCTTCCCCGCAGTGTGTGGATTCATATGCTGCATTAATTATACCGCGCAGAGAGGCGCTTCCCCGCAGTGTGCGTATTCATATGCTGCATTAATTATACCGCGCAGAGAGGCGCTTCCCTGCAGTGTGCGTATTCATATGCTGCATTAATTATACCACGCAGAGAGGCGCTTCCCCGCAGTGTGCGTATTCATATGCTGCATTAATTATACCACGCAGAGGCGCTTCCCCGTAGTGTGCGTATTCATATGCTGCATTAATTATACCACGCAGAGTGACGCTTCCCCGCAGTGTGCGTATTCATATGCTGCATTAATTATACCGCGCAGAGAGGCGCTTCCCCGCAGTGTGCGTATTCATATGCTGCATTAATTATACAGCGCAGAGAGGTGCTTCCCTGCAGTGTGCGGATTCATATGCTGCATTTTCTTCTTTTTTTTCGTTTTAAATCATATTATTTGCTGGTTTTTTTTTTCGTTTCTGATAATTTTGTTCAGCTTTTTTCCGTTTTTAAATCTTTTGTTCTGTTATTTTCTTTAAAGTCAGACCACTTGGGTCAGTATTTTATTTTTGCGTTTTTTAAATCGTTTTGTTCATTTTTGTTCCTTTCGTACCATTTTAATATGATTAAATAAAGTTGTGCAATGCATAGTCATAAGAAAAAAAGGATCTTTATTTAATAAAAATAGAATCAGCAGAATTACCGTATCGACAGAATTACCGTATCGACAGAAATATTGAATCAATGGAAACGATACGGAATCAGCAATGGAACCAAAAAATACGATGTCCAAAATGACCGAAATGGAACCAAAATCACGAATGGAACGAAAATGACTTGCGATTTTACACATTTCACGTCCATACGAAAACACGAAAATCTTTTTGTTACGGATCGAAAATCTTTTCGTATCGGACGTTTTCGGATCGGATCCGATTCGGAAAATCGTCCGAATCCACGAATCGGATCGATTCGTGAAAAATACGAATCAGTCCGAATCGAAACGCACATCCCAAGTAGGTAGGGGCTGAAATTAAAATAGGGTAAACTTCCTCGGGCCGCAGATAGGTTTCTAGCGCCTCATTTTCCAAATAAAAAAGGTTGACTTTTTGTTTACAGCCCAATTCATCCCTTCGCATCATTTCATGTCTATTTCAGCCCCCAATTCACGTCCACTTCACCTAACTCATGTTCACTTCACCCCCCTCCATGCAGTCCAAGCTGAATGAAGAGCTGCCAGGACCATTTGTGCAGCTTAGGTTGCACAGAAGGTCCTGGCGGCTTTCCAGTTCTAAATATGGCCGCCAAGTACGGTGGCCATCTTTACAGTGCAGTTACCTGCATTAATGTCGGTCCCTAGGGCAATGCCTAATGGCAAGTACGGGCCTGCTCCCCGCCATGGAGCATGGCGGCCAGCATACGCTCGAAATTCTACCGTGGGCTGTATGTTGTGCAGGTCTGCCATAGACAGCCCTCCGTGAGATCCTTCTGCTAGTGATCCCAGGAGGCGGCAGCAGATCTCACCGTCCTCGGTTACATGTGACCACGAGTGAGCAAAGTTTTTTGTTTTTTTTAGTGCATGTTAAGGGTTTTTGGAAATACATACTCGCCCAACATCAGCTTTTGGCAGCCCGGTTTTTGGACTTGTTAGGATTGCTGGTTATTTTCTGGCTGCCGAGAAAATTAGTGCTTGCTGTACCAATATAAACCACAAAGAAAAAAAAATAATAAAATCACAGTGTGAGAATAATCCCTGATCAACAAACAGCCCACAGGTAACCCTCTGGTGCAGCAGTAAAGATCATAAAACAAAAAAACCCTGGTGGGATCACCATAGAATGATAAAGCAAATAAAAAGACATAAAAAGGGAAAGAAAAACACAACAAAATACCATCAGGGTTATCCAAAGAGATTCGAAAAGTCACCGCACGTTCGGTGACTTTTCGTTCTCTTCAATTCGGTTTGTTTTGCCGATCCCATTTCGGTGACCCTGCGGTGTATTCAGCAAACAGCACAGGGTCCCCGAATTGCAGGGAAAAGCTGCCGAAAACCTGACGAAAACTAACCGAATGCACGCTGAAAACAAGCAAAAACATCTGGATTAAAGCCGAACAGGAGCCGAAAAGGAGCCGAATCACACAGAGCCGAAGCAGCTGTGACGTAGAGGAGGCAGTGAATAAATTAGCAAAACCATTTGTATGAATCTGGGAAAATGAAACGCTGTTTGCAAAGAAACTACTGAGCGAAAATGTCTGAAATTTTCATATGAGGTCCAGGGAATGATAATAAAGAGGGCTGTTACAAAAAAAATAAGCAAACTGAAAAAAAAAAATCAAAAAAAATCGGACTTTTAAAAAAAAAAAAAAAAAAATCAGAAAAATGCTTAAAGTATCCTAAAAAATCTATAAATAAAGAGACTTTTTGCTGCAGAATTTTATAATGAATGGTTTATTAGATATTGAATTAAAACGGGAATATTTTTAACATTGAAGCCTATGGGATTCTCCTGAATAAATTTGCCGAATTAAACCATCGAATGGCAGGACATTAGGGGAACCTTTCACTGCTGGTTTGTGTTCTCTGAATAGCCGAAGCTGTGCATTTTCATGGGGATTTCACTACCCTCGAACAGGCACCGAACAGGCACCGTATGTTCAGGCAATTCACCAGGATTTGGCGAATTGCCTGCTCTCTGGATAGCCGAATGGTCAGGAAAGGTAACCGAACACTGATTTTCAGCGTTCGGTTACCTTTCTCAAGCAATTCGGATCTCTTTGGATAACCCTGCATGTTCGCCCAAAAACATCACCCCCTAGATTTAACGAAGGTGCTGACCTTCCATTGTATAATTACTGCAGTGATTAATATGTTTCAACTTTAAAACATGAGGTCATGTGACTCCCTGAATATACTGAATGAGCAGGTTTTTCCATCAATGGGTTTTTCTCCCCTGATGGCACAGCGGGCATATTCCAAGATGGCAATGCCAGGATTCATCGGGCTCAAATTGTGCAAGAGTGGTTCAGGGAGCATGAGACATCATTTTCACACATGGATTGGCCACCGCACAGTCTAGACTTTAACCCCATTGAGGGTAATCTTTGGGATAATGTGCTGGAGAAGACTTTACGCAGCGCTGCGACTCTCCCATCATCAATACAAGATCTTGGCCACAAATTAATGCCACTCTGGACGCAAATAAATGCTGTGACATTGCATGAGCAAATCGAAATGACGCTGCGGCGAATGCTTGCCGCAATCACAGCAAAAGGCGACACAACCAAAATATGTGTGACTTTTTTTTTTGGCCAGGCGGTACCAGATCATCCAGTTGACTGTCCAGTTTATATTTCCTGTATCTTTCAGAGTACTTCATATCCTTGTGTGATTAATTATTCCAGTAGGCAGTGCAGGAAATATGGGAAAAATCAGAAGGTACACTGTACCGATTACTAACGCGTTTGGTCTCAGAGGTAGTGATGTCGGCATGCTCCCTGTGTGCCAACGTCTCTAGTAGCCGAGTAGTAACCGTCAGCCGGGAAATAAAAATTTCCTGGCTGCTGATGATGCTGGATGGAGGAAACTCCTCCACTTCACCGGTTTTTTTTTAACCAAAAACAGGGGTGCTGGGGCACTCCACACATCCTGACCATTTAAAAAATATAGGGCTCTATTACATTCTTTGCGCAAAAGCGCACACACAGCGCAATTTTTCTGTGCGAAGCGTTAACGTGCGAAAAATAACGGTGGTATTACAATCTGTGCGCATTTATTCATCCGTCAAAAAATAACGCGCGTAAAAAAGACATGCAAAAACGCACGCGCATTAACGTTGCGCGGACTGTTTTTTATTGCGATTCAGCCAATTAAGAACCAATTAAGAACCATTGTAGCACAAAGCGGCAGAATGAGTTATACAATGTAGTAAGTTTATGAAGGTGTGTTTGCGGGGCAGCTGCATACACTACATCTCCGTAATCAATAGCTGGCATAAGCATTTGTTGTACAATTTGCTTTCTTACCGCGGGACTCAGGCAGGATTTGTTTCTGTACAGGGCACCTAGTTTGGGGTAAAGTTTAGATGAGAGTTTTTTCGATGTGGGGCCAAAGGATAGATTTGGGTCTAACCACATACCTAGATATTTGAGAGAAGTGACTGTGGTCATCGTGCCATTTGATTTTGTCCCCACACATAGATGGGGATTTTGCAATTTATGTAGTGTAGGTGCTGGTCCAAAGATTGTGTGTAGACGCATTTTTCCAAAATTTTTGACATTACTGGGAGCAATGATATCGGACAGTAGTTGGATACCAAAGTATTGTCACCACTTTTATGGATAGGTACCACTCTCGCAGTCTTCCAGAGTTTGGGTATGTATCCAGTCGCCAGTGATTCATTGATTAGGGTTGCGACAGGATTTGCAATTGCCGGTGCACTGATTTTCAGCAGCATTGCTGGTATTTGATCAGGTCCAGACTGGTATTATCAGCTTCATGGCAGGGTCTGTGTATTCGATTTATTTGTGTAAGTCGATCAAAGACAATTTTTTAAAGTTTGTTTTAATGTCTTCTTCTATGAGTATACAAAGAATAAAATGTATAGGAAGCGTTAATGTACAGTTACCCACCGCAGCAGCCGAGACACACTGGAAAGGGACTCCTGAGCCGGGATAGGACTTGAGTCAACAAGATTAAAAAGCAGGGCGGTTAACTTTTTTATCATAACAGATTGCTCTGAATAGGGTCCAGTGGGTCAAAAATCACGCGGATTACATTAAGGATTTTTTAATTTGGACTATTTTGTACTACCCTCACCATTGCATGCCACCCCGCTCCTCTTAGATTGTTAGCTCTTGGGCAGGGTCCTCTCTTCCCATCATTGTCAGCATGTCTGACAATTTGTTTGCTTCTGTCCCACCCATTGTACTGCACTGCGGAATATGTTGTTTTTGCAGTGTTCTGGTTTGTTTCTGTCCGCCACCATTTCTTTTTGCACCATGTTTGAATTGGATCTGTTCGCATCCACTTAATTTTTTTCCTTTTGTGCCTCGTTCTGTCTACAGATACTTTTCATATTTCTGCTCCGCATTCTGTCTGCGGCCACTTATTTTTCCGATTTGGTTTTGTCCGCGGCTATATGGTTTTTGCGCTGTGTTCTGGTTCTGTCTGCGGTCCCTTCTTTTTGCGCTGCTTTCTGGTTCGGTGCTGTCCGCAGCCACTTTTTATTCTCTCTTTTTGCTCTACGCTCTGTTCGCAGCGTTCTGGTTCTCTTTTTGCGCTGCGTTCTGGTACTGTCTGCGGACACTTTTTGCTCTGTGTTCTGGTTCTCTCCACGGCCACTTCTGTTTCCGCGTTCACTTTTTCTTTTTGCGCTGGTTTCTGGTCTGGTTCAGTCCATGGCCACTTCTTTTTCTTTTTGCGCTGCGTTCTGGTTGGGTTCTGTCAGCAGTCACTTTTTCTTTTTGCTCTGCATTTTGGTTCGGTTCTGTCCACGGCTACTTCTTTTTGTGCTGTGTTATGGTTCGGTTCTGTCCACGGCTACTTCTTTATGCGCTGCGTTCTGGTTCAGTTCTGTCCACATCCATTTCTTTTTGCACTGCATTCTGGTTCTGTCTGTGGCCACTTCTTTTAGCGCTGCTTTCTGGTTTGGTTCTGTCCACAGACACTTTTTGTTATCTCTTTTTGCTCCATGCTCCAGTTCTGTCTTTGTTGACTTTTTTTTCCCCTCAGCATTCTGGTTCTGTTCACAGCCATTTTTTATTCTTAATGTGTTGCATTTTGTTTCGATATTGTCCACAGACACTTTTCTTTCCCTTTTAATGCAGTGTTCTAGTTTGGTTCTGTTCCGCGGTCACTTTTTCTTTTTGCGCTGCGTTCTGGTTCGGTTCTGTCAGCAGTCACTTTTTCTTTTTGCTCGGCATTCTGGTTCGGTTCTGTCAGCAGTCACTTTTTCTTTTTGCTCGACGTTCTGGTTCTGTCAGCAGTCACTTTTTCCCTCGGTGTTCTGGCTCGGTCAGCAGTTACTCTATTTGCTCGACGTTCTGGTTCGGTTCTGTCAGCAGTCACTTTTTCTTTTTGCTCGGCGTTCTGGTTCTATCAGCAGTCACTTTTTCTTTTTGCTCGACGTTCTGGTTCGGTTCTGTCAGCAGTTACTCTTTCTTTTTGCTCGGTGTTCTGGTTCTGTCAGCAGTCACTTTTTCTTGTTGCTCTGCGTTCTGGTTCTGTCTGCAGTCACTTTTTCTTGTTACGCTGCGTTCTGGTTCTGTCTGCAGTCACTTTTTCTTGTTACGCTGCGTTCTGGTTCAGTTCTGTCAGCAGTCACTTTTTCTTGTTGCTCTGCGTTCTGGTTCTGTCCACAGTCACTTTTTCTTGTTGCGCTGCGTTCTGGTTCAGTTCTGTCAGCAGTCACTTTTTCTTGTTGCTCTGCGTTCTGGTTCTGTCCACAGTCACTTTTTCTTGTTGCTCTGCGTTCTGGTTCTGTCCGCAGTCACTTTTTCTTGCTGCGCTGCGTTCTGGTTCAGTTCTGTCAGCAGTCACTTTTTCTTGTTGCGCTGCGTCCTGGTTCGGTTCTGTCAGCAGTCACTTTTTCTTGTTGCTCTGCGTTCTGGTTCAGTTCTGTCCGCAGTCACTTTTTCTTGTTGCTCTGCGTTCTGGTTCAGTTCTGTCAGCAGTCACTTTTTCTTGTTGCTCTGCGTTCTGGTTCTGTCAGCAGTCACTTTTTCTTGTTGCTCTGCGTTCTGGTTCTGTCAGCAGTCACTTTTTCTTGTTGCTCTGCGTTCTGGTTCGATTCTGTCAGCAGTCACTTTTTCTTGTTGCTCTGCATTCTGGTTCTGTCAGCAGTCACTTTTTCTTGTTGCTCTGCGTTCTGGTTCGATTCTGTCAGCAGTCACTTTTTCTTGTTGCTCTGCGTTCTGGTTCAGTTCTGTCAGCAGTCACTTTTTCTTGTTGCGCTGCGTTCTGGTTCAGTTCTGTCAGCAGTCACTTTTTGTTGTTGCGCTGCGTTCTGGTTCTGTCAGCAGTCACTTTTTCTTGTTGCGCTCCGTTCTGGTTCGATTCTGTCAGCAGTCACTTTTTCTTGTTGCGCTGCGTTCTGGTTCGATTCTGTCAGCAGTCACTTTTTCTTGTTGCGCTGCGTTCTGGTTCGATTCTGTCAGCAGTCACTTTTTCTTGTTGCGCTGCGTTCTGGTTCTGTCAGCAGTCACTTTTTTCTTTTTGCTCGATGTTCTGGTTCGGTTCTGTCAGCAGTCACTTTTTCTTGTTGCGCTCCGTTCTGGTTCGATTCTGTCAGCAGTCACTT
This sequence comes from Leptobrachium leishanense, assembly GCA_009667805.1. Lineage (NCBI taxonomy): Eukaryota > Metazoa > Chordata > Amphibia > Anura > Megophryidae > Leptobrachium > Leptobrachium leishanense. Next base: position 28,127,708 of record CM019064.1, on the reverse strand, counting down.
TTTCTTGTTGCTCTGCGTTCTGGTTCTGTCCACAGTCACTTTTTCTTGTTGCTCTGCGTTCTGGTTCGGTTCTGTCAGCAGTCACTTTTTTTTTTTTGTTGCGCTGCGTTCTGGTTCTGTCAGCAGTCACTTTTTCTTGTTGCTCTGCGTTCTGGTTCTGTCAGCAGTCACTTTTTCTTGTTGCGCTGCGTTCTGGTTCTGTCAGCAGTCACTTTTTCTTGTTGCTCTGCGTTCTGGTTCTGTCAGCAGTCACTTTTTCTTGTTGCGCTGCGTTCTGGTTCGATTCTGTCAGCAGTCACTTTTTCTTGTTGCGCTGCGTTCTGGTTCTGTCAGCAGTCACTTTTTCTTGTTGCTCTGCGTTCTGGTTCGATTCTGTCAGCAGTCACTTTTTCTTGTTGCTCTGCATTCTGGTTCTGTCAGCAGTCACTTTTTCTTGTTGCGCTGCGTTCTGGTTCGTTCTGTCAGCAGTCACTTTTTCTTGTTGCGCTGCGTTCTGGTTCGGTCTGTCAGCAGTCACTTTTTCTTGTTGCGCTGCGTTCTGGTTCGGTCTGTCAGCAGTCACTTTTTCTTGTTGCGCTGCGTTCTGGTTCGGTTCTGTCAGCAGTCACTTTTTCTTTTTACTCGACGTTCTGGTTCGGTTCTGTCAGCAGTTACTCTTTCTTTTTGCTCGGCGTTCTGGTTCTGTCAGCAGTCACTTTTTCTTGTTGCTCTGCGTTCTGGTTCTGTCTGCAGTCACTTTTTCTTGTTACGCTGCGTTCTGGTTCTGTCTGCAGTCACTTTTTCTTGTTACGCTGCGTTCTGGTTCAGTTCTGTCAGCAGTCACTTTTTCTTGTTGCTCTGCGTTCTGGTTCTGTCCACAGTCACTTTTTCTTGTTGCGCTGCGTTCTGGTTCAGTTCTGTCAGCAGTCACTTTTCTTGTTGCTCTGCGTTCTGGTTCTGTCCACAGTCACTTTTTCTTGTTGCTCTGCGTTCTGGTTCTGTCCGCAGTCACTTTTTTCTTGCTGCGCTGCGTTCTGGTTCAGTTCTGTCAGCAGTCACTTTTTCTTGTTGCGCTGCGTCCTGGTTCGGTTCTGTCAGCAGTCACTTTTTCTTGTTGCTCTGCGTTCTGGTTCAGTTCTGTCCGCAGTCACTTTTTCTTGTTGCTCTGCGTTCTGGTTCAGTTCTGTCAGCAGTCACTTTTTCTTGTTGCTCTGCGTTCTGGTTCTGTCAGCAGTCACTTTTTCTTGTTGCTCTGCGTTCTGGTTCTGTCAGCAGTCACTTTTTCTTGTTGCTCTGCGTTCTGGTTCGATTCTGTCAGCAGTCACTTTTTCTTGTTGCTCTGCATTCTGGTTCTGTCAGCAGTCACTTTTTCTTGTTGCTCTGCGTTCTGGTTCGATTCTGTCAGCAGTCACTTTTTCTTGTTGCTCTGCGTTCTGGTTCAGTTCTGTCAGCAGTCACTTTTTCTTGTTGCGCTGCGTTCTGGTTCAGTTCTGTCAGCAGTCACTTTTTTGTTGTTGCGCTGCGTTCTGGTTCTGTCAGCAGTCACTTTTTCTTGTTGCGCTCCGTTCTGGTTCGATTCTGTCAGCAGTCACTTTTTCTTGTTGCGCTGCGTTCTGGTTCGATTCTGTCAGCAGTCACTTTTTCTTGTTGCGCTGCGTTCTGGTTCGATTCTGTCAGCAGTCACTTTTTCTTGTTGCGCTGCGTTCTGGTTCTGTCAGCAGTCACTTTTTCTTCTTGCGCTGCGTTCTGGTTCGATTCTGTCAGCAGTCACTTTTTCTTCTTGCGCTGCGTTCTGGTTCGATTCTGTCAGCAGTCACTTTTTCTTGTTGCGCTGCGTTCTGGTTCTGTCAGCAGTCACTTTTTCTTGTTGCGCTGCGTTCTGGTTCTGTCAGCAGTCACTTTTTCTTCTTGCGCTGCGTTCTGGTTCAGTTCTGTCAGCAGTCACTTTTTCTTGTTGCTCTGCGTTCTGGTTCAGTTCTGTCAGCAGTCACTTTTTCTTGTTGCGCTGCGTTCTGTCAGCAGTCACTTTTTCTTGTTGCGCTGCGTTCTGGTTCGATTCTGTCAGCAGTCACTTTTTCTTGTTGCTCTGCGTTCTGGTTCGGTTCTGTCAGCAGTCACTTTTTCTTGTTGCTCTGCGTTCTGGTTCGGTTCTGTCAGCAGTCACTTTTTCTTGTTGCTCTGCGTTCTGGTTCAGTTCTGTCAGCAGTCACTTTTTCTTGTTGCTCTGCATTCTGGTTCAGTTCTGTCAGCAGTCACTTTTCTTGTTGCTCTGCATTCTGGTTCTGTCAGCAGTCACTTTTTCTTGTTGCTCTGCGTTCTGGTTCTGTCAGCAGTCACTTTTTCTTGTTGCGCTGCGTTCTGGTTCAGTTCTGTCCGCAGTCACTTTTTCTTGTTGCTCTGCGTTCTGGTTCGGTTCTGTCAGCAGTCACTTTTTCTTGTTGCTCTGCGTTCTGGTTCGGTTCTGTCAGCAGTCACTTTTTCTTGTTGCGCTGCGTTCTGTCAGCAGTCACTTTTTCTTGTTGCGCTGCGTTCTGGTTCGATTCTGTCAGCAGTCACTTTTTCTTGTTGCTCTGCGTTCTGGTTCGGTTCTGTCAGCAGTCACTTTTTCTTGTTGCTCTGCGTTCTGGTTCGGTTCTGTCAGCAGTCACTTTTTCTTGTTGCTCTGCGTTCTGGTTCAGTTCTGTCAGCAGTCACTTTTTCTTGTTGCTCTGCATTCTGGTTCAGTTCTGTCAGCAGTCACTTTTTCTTGTTGCTCTGCATTCTGGTTCTGTCAGCAGTCACTTTTTCTTGTTGCTCTGCGTTCTGGTTCTGTCAGCAGTCACTTTTTCTTGTTGCGCTGCGTTCTGGTTCAGTTCTGTCCGCAGTCACTTTTTCTTGTTGCTCTGCGTTCTGGTTCGGTTCTGTCAGCAGTCACTTTTTCTTGTTGCTCTGCGTTCTGGTTCGGTTCTGTCAGCAGTCACTTTTTCTTGTTGCTCTGCGTTCTGGTTCGATTCTGTCAGCAGTCACTTTTTCTTGTTGCGCTGCGTTCTGGTTCTGTCCGCAGTCACTTTTTCTTGTTGCGCTGCGTTCTGGTTCGATTCTGTCAGCAGTCACTTTTTCTTGTTGCGCTGCGTTCTGGTTCGATTCTGTCAGCAGTCACTTTTTCTTGTTGCGCTGCGTTCTGGTTCTGTCAGCAGTCACTTTTTCTTGTTGCGCTGCGTTCTGGTTCGATTCTGTCAGCAGTCACTTTTCTTGTTGCGCTGCGTTCTGGTTCGATTCTGTCAGCAGTCACTTTTTCTTGTTGCTCTGCGTTCTGGTTCTGTCAGCAGTCACTTTTTCTTGTTGCGCTGCGTTCTGGTTCGATTCTGTCAGCAGTCACTTTTTCTTGTTGCCCTGCGTTCTGGTTCTGTCAGCAGTCACTTTTTCTTGTTGCGCTGCTTTCTGGTTCGATTCTGTCAGCAGTCACTTTTTCTTGTTGCGCTGCGTTCTGGTTCTGTCAGCAGTCACTTTTTCTTGTTGCGCTGCGTTCTGGTTCGGTTCTGTCAGCAGTCACTTTTTCTTGTTGCGCTGCGTTCTGGTTCGATTCTGTCAGCAGTCACTTTTTCTTGTTGCGCTGCGTTCTGGTTCGGTTCTGTCAGCAGTCACTTTTTCTTTTTGCTCGATGTTCTGGTTCGGTTCTGTCAGCAGTCACTTTTTCTTGTTGCGCTGCGTTCTGGTTCGGTTCTGTCAGCAGTCACTTTTTCTTTTTGCTCGATGTTCTGGTTCGGTTCTGTCAGCAGTCACTTTTTCTTGTTGCGCTGCGTTCTGGTTCGGTTCTGTCAGCAGTCACTTTTTCTTGTTGCGCTGCGTTCTGGTTCGGTTCTGTCAGCAGTCACTTTTTCTTGTTGCGCTGCGTTCTGGTTCGGTTCTGTCAGCAGTCACTTTTTCTTGTTGCGCTGCGTTCTGGTTCAGTTCTGTCAGCAGTCACTTTTTCTTGTTGCGCTGCGTTCTGGTTCGGTTCTGTCAGCAGTCACTTTTTCTTGTTGCGCTGCGTTCTGGTTCGATTCTGTCAGCAGTCACTTTTTCTTGTTGCGCTGCGTTCTGGTTCGGTTCTGTCAGCAGTCACTTTTTCTTTTTGCTCGATGTTCTGGTTCGGTTCTGTCAGCAGTCACTTTTTCTTGTTGCGCTGCGTTCTGGTTCGGTTCTGTCAGCAGTCACTTTTTCTTTTTGCTCGATGTTCTGGTTCGGTTCTGTCAGCAGTCACTTTTTCTTGTTGCGCTGCGTTCTGGTTCGGTTCTGTCAGCAGTCACTTTTTCTTGTTGCGCTGCGTTCTGGTTCAGTTCTGTCAGCAGTCACTTTTTCTTGTTGCGCTGCGTTCTGGTTCAGTTCTGTCAGCAGTCACTTTTTCTTGTTGCGCTGCGTTCTGGTTCGATTCTGTCAGCAAACCGTTTACACCTAGAAGCACCGGCCCTCCTCTACAATATATCCTCATCGCAGCCACTGAAAACAACGAATTCATCACACACACACACAGTTTATTCACAGAAAGAAAACACCTAAAATATAGTCCTGTCTCCCTGTGATCCCTTATGCTTTTTTTTTTTTCTTTTTAAAGTCCTGCGCCCTGTTCACGTGACCCAACTCTCGTCACATTCCAGACCGCGCCCCTCCACCTGCTGACGTCGGCGCGTAGCTGGACGGAAGAAGGAAAGCCAGCGAGGGAAAGAGGGGGAGGAAGGAGGCGGTCTCTCTCCCTGCGCGCTGACTGACAGTCGTCATGGCAACACGCTCACCTCGCCGCCATTTTGTCATTCGCTTTTTTTTTTTTCAGCAATTCTCTTTTTCCTCCCTTCTCCTTTTTTTCTTCTTCCATTTTCACGCTTATTATTATTATTATTGCTTTAATTTACAAATGATTTCTCCGCGTCTCTCTATTAAAAAAAAAAATACTACAATAACAAACCCAAAACCCCACGTCTCCGCTCTAATAATAAAAATCCCTGACTCGCATCTCCTGCCAGCGGTAGGTGAATAATTGACCACTTTTATGAGGAGAAATACGATTTGTTTTTTGTTCGGTTTCGGACAGTGAAATCCCTCTCGGGCGAGCTGTTGTTAATGGTCTCTCCCGCCCCCCCCTCTCTCCCTGCGCGCTGTTGGTGAGGTCCGGGTGTCTCGCTGTGAGGGGCGGAGCCAGCCCCTCCCTCTCTCTCCCGCCTCAGCTGCCCGTTGCTGGCTGCGCAGCTTTGGAAACGCGCGCCATTTTGGGACCCCCCCTCCTCTCCTGGTTCCTCCTCCTCTATCTTCCTCCATCCTGCACGGCCGGGCACCGAGCAGCTGCTGCCGCCGCCACCTCCTCCACCACAGACCCGAAGCCTCCCGCCTTCTTTCCGTGTAACCATCCAGCGCCCCATGAGCCCGCGGTGTCGCCCGGTGGGGGAGCAGGGCTGAGCCCCTCTCCCCTCATTCACTCGCTCGCCTTTCGTCCCCAGCCCTTGGCTGTCTCCCCGGGACGCTCGTTGCCTGTGCGAGGAGGGAGAAGGCAAAGGAGGGAGGCCGCACACTGACAGCAGCTCCCCGTCGCCGCTGAGGAGCCCTGCCTGCAAGGTGATTGGCTGAGACGCCAAGGCCGCTCTCCGTGCGGGCGAATCCCACATCTTTATTTATAAAGCGACGCACAGAGACAGAGCGCGAGGGGGGAGACCTGCGCGTTACCTGGTGATTCCTCCCATCCCTGCTCCCCTCCCCCCGCTCGGCCCTGGAGGTGACAGCCTGCTACTGGATGGGCGTCTAACGGCGGCTGGAGCGTGCAGAGGCCGGGAGGAGACGGGTAAGACCTGCTGCTTTGCCGCCCCTGCGGATTCACATATGGGGGGTTTCCCCGGCACTGCGGTGCACAGCCGGGGGGGGGGTAGTGTGCCTCGGGCCGCAGAGGGTTAAAGCGCTATGTTGTGAGCAGTCTGAGCGCTGGGAGGCTGTGATTGGTTCTCGGGACTCAGGGCAGCATATTCTCTTCCTGGCATGGTGATAACCATAATAATCGGGGGTGGGGGGTGCAGTGATCTGTTATGATCCCTTTCCATATAGAATGGCTGTCGTGCCCCCCCCCCCTGTATAGAATGGGTGGTGTGTCTACCCCCCTCCCTCTTCTGTATGGAATGGGTGGTGTGTCTACCCCCCTCCCTCTTCTGTATGGAATGGGTGGTGTGTCTACCCCCCCTCCCTCTTCTGTATGGAATGGGTGGTGTGTCTACCCCCCTCCCTCTTCTGTATGGAATGGGTGGTGTGTCTACCCCCCTCCCTCTTCTGTATGGAATGGGTGGTGTGTCTACCCCCCTCCCTCTTCTGTATGGAATGGGTGGTGTGTCTACCCCCCATCCCTCTTCTGTATGGAATGGTTGGTGTGTCTCCCCCCTCCCTCTTCTGTATGGAATGGGTGGTGTGTCTACCCCCCCTCCCTCTTCTGTATGGAATGGGTGGTGTGTCTACCCCCATCCCTCTTCTGTATGGAATGGGTGGTGTGTCTACCCCCCTCCCTCTTCTGTATGGAATGGGTGGTGTGTCTACCCCCATCCCTCTTCTGTATGGAATGGTTGGTGTGTCTACCCCCTCCCTCTTCTGTATGGAATGGGTGGTGTGTCTACCCCCCCTCCCTCTTCTGTATGGAATGGGTGGTGTGTCTACCCCCATCCCTCTTCTGTATGGAATGGGTGGTGTGTCTACCCCCCATCCCTCTCTGTATGGAATGGGTGGTGTGTCTACCCCCCCTCTCTTCTGTATGGAATGTTGTGTGTCTACCCCCCTCCCTCTTCTGTATGGAATGGTGGTGTGTCTAACCCCCTCCCTCTTCTGTATGGAATGGGTGGTGTGTCTAACCCCCCTCCCTCTTCTGTATGGAATGGGTGGTGTGTCTACCCCCTCTCCCTCTTCTGTATGGAATGGGTGGTGTGTCTACCCCCATCCCTCTTCTGTATGGAATGGGTGGTGTGTCTACCCCCCCATCCCTCTTCTGTATGGAATGGGTGGTGTGTCTACCCCCTCCCTCTTCTGTATGGAATGGGTGGTGTGTCTACCCCCCATCCCTCTTCTGTATGGAATGGGTGGTGTGTCTACCCCCCCATCCCTCTTCTGTATGGAATGGGTGGTGTGTCTACCCCCCCCCTCCCTCTTCTGTATGGAATGGGTGGTGTGTCTACCCCCCCCCATCCCTCTTCTGTATGGAATGGGTGGTGTGTCTACCCCCCCCCATCCCTCTTCTGTATGGAATGGGTGGTGTGTCTACCCCCCCATCCTCTTCTGTATGGAATGGTGGTGTGTCTACCCCCTCCCTCTTCTGTATGGAATGGGTGGTGTGTCTACTCCCTCTTCTGTATGGAATGGGTGGTGTGTCTACTCCCTCTTCTGTATGGAATGGGTGGTGTGTCTACTCCCTCTTCTGTATGGAATGGGTGGTGTGTCTACCCCCCCATCCCTCTTCTGTATGGAATGGGTGGTGTCTATTCCCCCCCATCCCTCTTCTGTATGGAATGGGTGGTGTGTCTATTCCCCCCTCCCTCTTCTGTATTGAATGGGTGGTGTGTCTATCCCCCCCCCCATCTCTTCTGTATGGAATGGGTGGTGTCTATCCCCCCCCCCCCATCCCTCTTCTGTATGGAATGGGTGGTGTCTACCCCCCCATCCCTCTTCTGTATGGAATGGGTGGTGTCTATCCCCCCCTCCCTCTTCTGTATGGAATGAGTGATGTTATTCCCCCCCTCCTCCCTCTTCTGTATGGAATGGGTGATGTTTATTCCCCCCCTCCTCCCTCTTCTGTATGGAATGGGTGGTGTTTATTCCCCCCTCCTCCTCTTCTGTATGGAATGGGTGGTGTGTCTATTCCCCCCCCTCCCTCTTCTGTATGGAATGGGTGGTGTGTCTATTCCCCCCCTCCCTCTTCTGTATGGAATGGGTGGTGTTTATTCCCCCCTCCTCCCTCTTCTGTATGGAATGGGTGGTGTGTTTATTCCCCCCTCCTCCTCTTCTGTATGGAATGGGTGGTGTGTCTATTCCCTCCCTCTTCTGTATGGAATGGGTGGTGTGTCTATTCCCCCCTCCCTCTTCTGTATGGAATGGGTGGTGTGTCTATTCCCCCCCCATCCCTCTTCTGTATGGAATGGGTGGTGTGTCTATTCCCCCCCCCATCCCTCTTCTGTATGGAATGGGTGGTGTGTCTATTCCCCCCCCATCCCTCTTCTGTATGGAATGGGTGGTGTGTCTATCCCCCCCCCCATCCCTCTTCTGTATGGAATGGGTGGTGTGTCTATTCCCCCCCCCCCCCATCCCTCTTCTGTATGGAATGGGTGGTGTGTCTATCCCCCCCCCCCCCATCCTCTTCTGTATGGAATGGGTGGTGTGTCTATTCCCCCCCCCCATCCCTCTTCTGTATGGAATGGGTGGTGTGTCTATTCCCCCCCCCATCCCTCTTCTGTATGGAATGGGTGGTGTGTCTATTCCCCCCCCCCTCCCTCTTCTGTATGGAATGGGTGGTGTGTCTATTCCCCCCCCCATCCCTCTTCTGTATGGAATGGGTGGTGTGTCTATTCCCCCCCCCCATCCCTCTTCTGTATGGAATGGGTGGTGTGTCTATTCCCCCCCCCCATCCCTCTTCTGTATGGAATGGGTGGTGTGTCTATTCCCCCCCCCCCCTCCCTCTTCTGTATGGAATGGGTGGTGTGTCTATTCCCCCCCCCATCCCTCTTCTGTATGGAATGGGTGGTGTGTTATTCCCCCCCCCCTCTTCTGTATGGAATGGGTGGTGTGTCTATTCCCCTCTCTTCTGTATGGAATGGGTGGTGTGTCTATTCCCCCCCCTCCCTCTTCTGTATTGAATGGGTGGTGTGTCTATTCCCCCCCCCTTCTTCTGTATTGAATGGGTGGTGTGTCTATTCCCCCCCCCCTCTTCTGTATTGAATGGGTGGTGTGTCTATTCCCCCCCCCCTCTTCTGTATTGAATGGGTGGTGTGTCTACCGCCCCCCCCCCCCTGTTTTTAGAATGGATGGTGTCTTTGCATTAAGGCTGAGCATCGTGGGACATGTAGTTCAGAAACATCTGGGATGCCAAGGTTCACCAATACTGCTATATTGAAACTCCCCTTATCTCCATGGCTATTTCTGGTATTGCCAGCACTGCTGCTGCCATGCAGAGGAGAGGGCCTGCTCCCTGCCAGGGAGGCTCTGGGTGAAAGGTGAATTGGCTCTGTGCTCTTATCTCTGGGTCCTGTTGCAAGGGGGTGGGATGAGGGGGGGGGTGGTACTGGACGAATGTGTCCAGGGGCTAGGTAGCCCACAGGCTCCTAACATGCCTTCACTCAGCCCTTTAGCTAAAGCATTCTGTTATCCATCCAAACACTGTCCTATGGTCAGCCCAGCAGGCCGTGCATCTTTTATTGCAGTCCACTGTATATCCATCACAGATCCTGCTCAGTAAATCTTTTTTTTTTTTTTTAGTGTAGGTTCTTTTTATCAGGATCTTTTCTTTATGCTCTGGTTTGGGTGCAGTGTGTCTGTATCCCCGTCCAATTAAATTTTTCTTCTGAAATTTCTCGTGCTCTGATTTCAGTGCTGCAGACCGTACATTAGTTTTTTTGTTTTTTTTTTTCATTTTTGTTTTATCGCCTTATTTGTCTAAATTTGTTTAAGGTGGATGCCACGGCAACAGTCCTTCTCGAAGGCTGGGGGGGGGATGGGAGGATGGCTGCAGGCCTCAGAATGCTTGCACACGTTTAGGTATATGTATTTATATTTCACAGTGAAGCCTGTGTTGCTGGGGAATTGCTGTGTTGGTATGTTATGCAGTCAATGTATATTGGACGCTGTGTGGGACATGTAAATGTACCAATGTTTTTGTCTATCCTCAGATGTCGTAGCATCCTGGTATTTGGCAGGTCTCTAGTGCTGGGGTTTGTTATTAGAAGCAATATTTTGTGCTGGTTTACTTTCCACGTGATACAAAGTAACCTTAATATCTGAAGCGACTTTATGTGGCCTGTGCCCACTTTTAACACTACTTGAGTCTTAAGCCCATTGAATTTTGGAATACCCTGTGATGGGCTTGTTGGTTTTGCTGTAGGTTTTTGGGAAGCACTTTGAGAGGAGAGTTGGCTCGTGGGTATTGCTGTAGCTGTTTGCAAGGTTGTTTTGTATGTACAGGGGGCGTTGGGACAGGTAGTTATGTGTATTATTTCATACATGGAAATTACAGCTTCTGTAGTTACCCTTCTGGTAATAAACTCTGGGGGTGTCCAGGATGCAGCTAATAAAATTTTCCCTTAACATGCAGTCCAAGTCAACACATTGTAGCTGAGGTGTAGCAAGCTTAGAGCTAGATTCCAAGAAGTCTTGACCCTCCTGTGCTTTGTTGCTTGAATGTTGTATGACAAATCTGCTTTGAATCTAGGAGCCAGCTACAAAGGTTAGGAGCTAGATCTTGCTTCAGACTAACAGAGATTTACTTTCCACAACTAAAGTTACACTGCTACTCTTCCCCCCCCCCCCCCCCCCTGCAAAGTTGGAGTACCAATACTTTTTTCCCAGGGACTCACCGATACATTTAATGTCATGTGACTGCTTTCCAGTAAAGTAGACAAAATAAGACCTCGGAGACAGACACGGGGCGGCTGGCAGTGTGCATTAACAGCATTCCGCCAGACCCCTCCGACTGGCACCATGTTTTAGCGAGCAGCCTCTGGCAAAGATTGTAAGGTGGAATGCAGCGCCAGCCTGGTGAAATGCTGTTGGTACCTTCTGCCTGCTCCACGTACCGCCTGGCAAGCCATCCCAGTGCTGGCTTCTGGTTTGGGTATCGAAAGGGGGGTGAGATATGGATTCAAATCCGGATGCCATGACGTTTCTAGTCGCCCTGGCGCCCATGTTTTGTTTAGCCCTGTTGTAATGGATAGAGACAAACGTCTTCAAGGGACCTCCAAGCAGTGCCACACATTAGGTATTGTGCAATCCTCTCTTCTGTTGTCTTTTCCTCAAAGTCTTGTTCTTGTTGGCATGAGAGGTTTGTGTGTGAAATAGCTTAAAGGGACACTCTAACAAAAAATCACCCCTCCCCCCGTTTTTTTAATCCTAACCTATCCCTATTCCCTTAATAGTTATTTTTTGTTTTTGTGTTTTTAACTGTAATACCCTAAAATCCTCTTGTTTCCAGCGCTGTTTTTATTTTTTTTTATTTTATATATACTCACCTCCCTCCTTCCGCTCCCGTCCTTGTTTCTTCTTGCCTTCTGGTTTACGTGAGAAGCGCGCATGCACGCCTCTCACGTAAGCCAGCCAATCGGCAGGCTTCCTCCCGGCTCCCTCTGAGGATTAGTGTTGCACGCAAGAGGATGCGTGCAACACTAACCCTCAAAGGGAGCCGCCAGCTTCTGCGGTGAGTTGGAGACGTCATCGCGCTGAAAGCGCGATGATGTCTCCTAGTCGGCAGAAGCGGGAAATATGATTCCCGCTCTGCTGGCTGACAGCTGGGAGGGCGGAGTAAACTTCTCCGCATTTACAGCTGAACCGCGGAGGGAGGGGGGACAGAGGGCAGGATACTCTGGGCATCATGACCACCTAAAATAGCTTAGGTGGTCATGTTGCCTAGAGTGTCCCTTTTTAACTATGCTCATGGGTAAACATGATGGGTTCACTTACAGCAGTGTTTTGCAAACCTGTCCCACTGACAGGCCAGGTTTGCCAGACATGTGAAGCACAGGTGATATGTTTTGCTGCTCAGTGATTGCAGGATTCAGTCTGCATTTCCTAGGTGATCTGCAAAATCTGGCCTGGAAGAGGGTCCCGAGGATAGGTTTGGAAAACACTTACAGGGAAGAATGTTATTACTTTATCAAAAATATATATATTTTACCAGGTAGGATACATTGAGATTTCTCTCGTTTTCAAGTATTTCCTGGGTGGCGAGTATGTACCGTTAGGTGTCTTGCCCAAGGACACTTACTGGAGAGGTGCTTGTTGGGATCGAACCCATGTCTCCACAGGCTCTCTCCATGCAGAGCAGTAGGGCTGTGCAATATTGACAAAATAATCATATTGCGATTTCTTGAATGAATATTGCGATTGCGATTTTATTTGCGATTTAGCCAATTGTTTTTGCTTTTTCAAACCTGCTACATACATTCTAAATGAATTCAGTATTCAGCACATGGAAATGCTGCCCCAGCACATGGAAATGCTGCCCCAGCACATGGAAATGCTGCCCCAGCACATGGAAATGCTGCCCCAGCACATGGAAATGCTGCCCCAGCACATGGAAATGCTGCCCCAGCACATGGAAATGCTGCCCCAGCACATGGAAATGCTGCCCCAGCTCACCTCTGTGCGCCACGTGTTCGGCTCCCTGTTAACTTCCGGCGGCATGGAGCTTGAGCGCTCGCCTGGGGGAACCATGTGACGAGCCGCGAGAACGCGGCTCGTCACGTGGTTCCCCCTGCGAGCGCCCAAAGCACCATGCCGCTGGAAGTTAACAGGGAGCCAAAAATTGCAGCCTTATGCGATTTAGAAATTGCAGGGTCAGAAATCGCGATTCGATTGCGATTGCAATTAATTGCACAGCCCTACAGAGCAGTGATGTTACCTCTACTCCACCCAGCCGGTTTTTATTATATTTCTTGATTAAAACTATGCATTAAACTGTGGATCCCTTAAACCCCTTTGGGTAGGATGTTTGTCAATACTGTACTTCCTTTTAGTTTAATTGGGTCAGCAACATTGAATTCTCTGCCCCTGGTCTCTGGTTTGCCTTTTTTAAACAGATTGACTTCAAAATGGAACGAACGGATCGTTCGGGTGGCCCCCCCCCCCCATGTTTTTTGTCTGCAGTTCATACTTTTTCGTAACAGAACTTTAACTTGTGTAACTTTTTCCTGGGTTGATGAGTTGAAGTGACTTGCAGGTAAATTTTTTTCTAATTCTCCATATTTGGAAAATGCTGAGGAAACATTTCTATATAAACAATAATTCATTGCAAAGTAACATCTTTTTAAACTTTTTTATTATAAAGGGATATGTTAAAGGCATGACAGTTTAGATCAGAATGAAGTCCGCATACTATTCAATAGGGGTATTAATGGTAGGAAATGAATAATGGACACAAATACAGGAAAGCACTTTTTCCAACATCCTGGACTGATTTGGCTAAACGATAAGATACATTTCTGGTGGTTTTCAATGGTTTTCCTGGTGGATTCTTACTTGAGGGAATTTTAAATGGTTTAAAATGATGCATTCATCAAAGGCAGATCCTCCCACAGGGATATCAAGCTACTGCTGCACACTTTGTGTCCATTCATATGGTTTTCGTGAAGTAACGGTCTAAGTATACATATGAAACGAACATGCGCACAGGTTTACTAGATAGATATGTCATAATACTAACGTGAGCTTTATTGCTCTTTTGCAAGTGACTAGGGGCCCCTGTCACAGGACCAGATCGCGGTCTCAGAACCAAGAGGTGTAATACCTGGTTCTTTGATTCACAGGGCTTCAAGGTGGGGTACCAGACCAGGCTTGACTCTGATGCTCCCTTAAAGGAATCCGTGTAACCAACTTGCCTGTTTAGTAATTTGATTGCCCCTCAACGTTATGGGAAAAATTTAATATATTAAAAATTTGGCTTGTTATGTGTACCACCCATAGGACTACCGTGAAGGTATATGTTCTAACTTGCCAAAGGCACAGCAGTCTCCCAAGACTTGTTTGTAATGGTATTGTGGGAAATTAATTTAAATCCTTGTCTAATAAAGCAAATGGCTTTTTTTTTTTTTATTTTGTTGGATGAGCCACTACCCTGATTGCTAAGCTAGCAAACGACCCACCTACAGAAAGGCTGCACGCAGTTCAGGCCCCATCAACTGTGAACAGACCCTGTATCGGGAGTTCAGTGTTAGACCAGTGCCTGTCAGCATCATTACTAAACTTCTCCGTAACCAAAAAATGAAATGCCATTCTGGACCTGATCAAATCCCAGTGATGCTGCTGAAAATCCGTGCGCCAGCAATTGCAAATCCTGTCGCAACCCTTATCAATGAATCACTGGATACATACCCAAACTCTGGAAGACTGCGAGTGTGGTACCTATCTATAAAAGTGGAGACAAGACTTTGGTATCCAACTACTGTCCGATATCATTGCTCCCTGTAATGTCAAAAATTTTGGAAAAATGTGTGTACACGCAATTACGTGATTATCAATATTGGAACTATTTAACCCCAGATCATTCCGTCTTTTGTCCAAATCATTCAAATACAACCACCCTTTTAAAAGTCTGCAATGATATTCAAGCTGGCATGGAACAAGGAAACCTAACTGGAGCCATCTTCCTTGATTTTGCCAAGGCCTTTGATACAGTAAACCATGGCATCTTGTTACAAAAACTCTATTGGTGTTCGAACGCTAACCTGGTTTCAATCGTATGTATCAAACCGATCGCAATATGTGTCCACTTCTGGCAGCTCCTCCCTCCCCCTCTGTCACTTGTGGTGTACCCCAAGGCTCGATACTTGGCCCCCTGCTATTCACGATATTCATAAATGATCTGCCCAACATCTGCAAAGCCTCAACTGTACACATGTACGCAGATGACACCGTAATCTTTACCAGCAAACCAAATCTCCTGCAGCTGGAGGCCGTGCTGCAAGAACAATTCAGAGATAGAAAAGTGGAACAAACACTTTTTTTAAATACTGACAAAACTGTCACCATGATCTTTTGAAACAGAATCTAAACTACATAAATTGCAAACTTCCCATCTATGTGTCAGGACAAAATCAAATGGCACGCTGACCACAGTCACTTCTCTCAAATATCTAGGTATGTGGTTAGACCCAAATCTATCCTTTGGCCCCACATCGAAAAACTCTCATCTAAACTTTACCCCAAACTAGGTGCCCCGTACAGAAACAAATCCTGCCTGAGCCCTGCGGTAAGAAAGCAGATTGTACAGAAAATGCTTTTGCCAGCTATTGAATATGGAGATGTAGTGTATGCAGCTGCCCTGCAAACGCACCTTCATAAACTTACTACATTGCATAACTAGGGATGCACTGATACCACTTTTTTAAGTACGAGTACCGATACTTTTGTCATGTGACCGCGTTCCAATAAGAACAGACCTCATATAAAAATGCCCCCAGCGCTCATAGATATGCCCCCCATCTTTCATGGAATTGCTGCCCGGCTCATGGAATTGCTGCCCAGCTCTCGTGGATTTGCCCCCCAGCTCTCGTGGATATGCTCCCCCCCCCAGCTCACCTGGAGCTTGCCGCGTTTTTTCATACTTGCCATCCTGAGCGACGCAGGTAAAGTCTTCTCGCGTGTGCTCATAGGAAGGCCCCCAGCTGCAATCACGTGGTCCCATGTGATCGCGGCTGGGGGCTTTCCAATGAGCGCACGCGCGGAAACTTTCCTGGCGTTGCTCAGGAAGGTAAGTATGAACGTGGTGAGCAGCTGCAGGGCCTGTCCGAATGCCGATAGAGCATTCGGACCGGCACCTGGAGCTCTCCGCGATCACACTTACCTTCCTGAGCGACGGTGGGAAAGTTTCCACGCGTGCGTTTGTAGGAAGGCCCCCAGCCGCGATCACGTGGGACCACGTGATCGCGGCTGGGGGCCTTCTTACGAGCGCACGCGCAAAGACTTTCCCACCGTCGCTCAGGAAGGTAAGTATGAAAGAACGCGGAGAGCAGCTGCAGGGCCTGTCCGAATGCTGATAGAGCGTTCGGACAGCCGCCCGAGCCCCTTCGGAAGCTGTGTCATTGCCGGCTTCCGATATCGGGGATACTGCATGAGTACTAAGTACTCCTGCAGTACCCGGTATCGGCACCGATACAGATACTAGTATCGGTGCAACCCTATGCATAACTCATTCTGCCGCTTTGTGCTACAATGTAACTGAAAAAAGAAAATATATATGGTCTTGCGCTATCCAATTTAAATTCACAATATAGGCATTATCATGATTGTCACTATTGGGTATGTAACTACATGACTCATCATTGTGACATGTTAAAAGAGCTAAACTGGCCGTCGCTGGAATCCAGACGCACTCTTCACCTTTCCAACCTGGTTAAGAGCTTTTCTGGGTAGTTACCACCCTACCTGAATAGGCTGCTTCCCCTAGCAGTTCCCTCATCCTGTAACCTCCGATCCAGGACTGGCAACTTACAGTTGCTCGATCCTCCTCTTCCTACAGTTTCCTACAGAGCACCACAATTATGGAATAACCTCCCAGACATCATCAAATCTTCCCCCAGTCTAAAGTCCCTTTTTAAGAGTTCTCTATTAACATACCTCAATACGGAATGCACCTGTAAACATGTAACATAACGACTATTTCCTACATATTTATTTTCTGTGTAAATCTGTATTTGTGGTGTTTTTTAATATCTTGCATTTTATTTTGTATTTCTGTAACAATTCAATGTTCTTGAACCCAGGACATACTTGAAAATGAGAGAAATCTCAATGTAGCCTTCCTGGTAAAATGCTTCATAAAGTCCTCCCCCCTTTCTCCGTATACTGTTAAGCCCTGTCCTAACAAGTTTGTCAAATACTGGAATCTGGAAGTCATGACCACTGAGCTATAGGTCCAGCCTTACCAAATGTATAGCCCTAAGCTATTCCATCCTAGCTTCCTCCCTTCAACCTATCCTACCCTTTCCAATGGTACCTCTATCCCGCTGCAATCATTGAGGTATGGACATCTTTGCTTACACCTTTTTTTTTTTTCCCCAGCTGCCGGTCACCAGATCAGTCACTAGTGACTTCAGTCCGCAGAGAGTGTGCGGACCATCTCAGACAGCTTGCAATAGTGAGTGGTCTCAGAGGCAGCTGATGGGTTGGTCCTGCGCATGAGCGCCCAGCTTCAATCCATTGTTCAGTGCAGGTGCTACGGTACACTTGTACATGCAGTGCACATGTCCCGAGCAATGCGTAATTTACGGATCTTACGCTACACAAGTTGTGTAACAAAGGTACAGGGATTTCCTGATTCAGAAAGCCCTGAGCTGAGCAGGAGGAGCTGCACACTTTGAGGGAGAAAAAGTCAGTAAAATCACCTAATAGAGAAAATTAGAAGAAAATAATATGACAGATGCTATTTTAAGGGTATCCTTTTAATGAACTATATGCCAAACTGAGTCCCTCAATATACAGTTAATAACAAAATCTCTAACACTATATAGTAACACATGAAACTCCAAGTTCTATAGGAGAAATGTAAATTCACTCAATTAATTTGATAGATGTATATATAATTGTGTAATATGTAGAACACAGACCTATATGAAACTGGACAAAATAGAAAACTAAAGTCTGCTTTTGGGAATCCCAACATCATCGTGGCTTTCTGATAGTGAATCTAAGATCCAAGGAAATTCAAACTTCAAGTAACTTCCTTCCCAAACATCCCATCTGCCAGGTCACATGGCAAGGGAATGAATCTATTTTTTTTTTATATATTTTTTATTTTATACAACCCATCAATCCTTGTAGGCCCTTGCTCATTGCACTATGCTTACAGGGGTTAGCAGCTGAAATATAGAAAATTATGATAGCAGTACACTGTGTGAATGTCAAGCATGGCAGGATTTATACATCACCATATGAGCTTATTCAGGTCCTGCTTACTTCTTGGCCCCAGTGGGCCATGCTCGTGTTCTTCGTTTTATGGCTTCTTCACATTCATAAGATGTTCAGGGATGTCGCCAGAATCTCAAACAATGCTTAGGGGTCTTTTAATACATCTAGGCACAGCAAATGTCCTGGATTGACCTTAAATTGAACTTTTAAGGTATGGTTGGTGTTTAGCACTTGATCTTTGTAGTCATTCATCCATGACTAGGTTTATGACACCAACTTGCCCCAGCAGAGGGGGGGGGGGGGGGAGGAAAGCCCTGGACTTTTTTTTTTTTTTTTTTGAGAAAGGAAGGATACATGGAGATTTCTCTTGTTTTCAAGTATGTCCTGGGTGGCGAGTATGTACCGTTAGCCGCCAAGGACACTTACTGGAGAGGTGCTCTTGCCGGAATCGAACCTGTGTCTGCAGTCTCTCTCCACGGTTATAGAGCAGTGGTGTTGCCTCTATTCAACCCAGCCGGTACATGGTGGCAAATGGTGCCACCTTAACAGCACCCATTTTTTTTTTATTTCTAAAATTAAAATCCAGATTGATAGAGCGGCTGCCCGAGCTTTGAAAGAGCCGGTAGGTACTGCTGAACCTCCTGGCTCTGTTTTGCTGATGCTTTGACAAACGCTCAATTTAAAAATCTCTTCCTGAATTTGCTTGAAATTAAAAACTGAAGTTAACCTGAAAATCGCCCATCCCTACTTCAAATGGTTAGTCGTTATTATTGTAGAGTGTTTAATTACTGCATCTCCTGTGTGCGTTGTTTGACCCATTATTAAATTTGCAGCATTGGACCTCTCATTGGAAGCAAGAATTAATGCTTACAGTTTGTAGCGTGTTTGCTAGGGCAGACACATGGCACTCCTAGGCATACGGTGGCTTTGAGGTCCAGGGTGTGTGTTCTTAGACCCCATTATGGTCAAACCTGGTAGCCACTGGCCTCTAGGTGCCCCCTTTTTTAATTCTGTAGAAAGCTTGGTAAGACTACCTGTGAGCCAACATTGCGTTCTTGGAGTCACTGACTCATGGGCTCTAGTAAAGATTCATCAAGATCCAGTCTACATCAGTGTCCCAGTGATTTTTGAAGGAATGGGCATCTGCTACTCATAGGTTGGATTGGTCCAGCTGCGCAGGTTTCATCCTGACCCATAATGCGAATCTACTCGGGGTGGGGGCAATGCACTGGCCTCATGACACTGGGATTGTTTCCCATTTGCTGGCATTTCTAAATCTATGGTATAATTGGTGGGTCTGTATCTGTCCACACCGTTGGATCTCGGAAGACTGATATAACTACAGAGCAACAAACAGAGCTGGAAATCTACTTTACAAATAAAGTATTTTTTTTACCTGGAAGGATACTCTGTTACAAAGTGTTTCCATTCACTTCAGCCATGCACACTGGATAATATGCCCCAAAGGAAGAGACTAACTTTATCTCAGCAAAGAGGACGGGGATTACATTTCATTGTTCACGTTTGTCAATGAGTTTTTATTTTTATTCTAAAACGAAATTTGACCTGCAAACATCATGGCTGTGGATGTTCCTCAGCAGTCTGCAGAATTCCTGGTGGCTGTCAATCAGCAATAGAAAACATTTGAGGATTTTACCAGGAAGGATACATTGAGATTTCTCTTGTTTTTAAAGTATGTCCTGGATGGCGAGTATTCACCGTTGGGACACTTACTGGAGAGGTGCTCTTACCGGAATTCAAACCTGTGTCTCCATGAGCTCCAGATTAGTACAAATTTTGACTAGCTATAAACCGTAAGGCAGGGCATAACATTTGCTTTGAATCTAGGAGCCAGCTACGAAAGTTAGCCAACGTTTCGGCGAGGATTTGCCTTTATCCAAGGTATACCTTGATAAAGGCTAATCCTCACCGTAACGTTGGGAACCTTGCCTCTGGGACTTGGTTTGTGCTGACCTAAATTATGATTTTAGCTGCTTCTATTTACCACTTTGTTACCTGGTGCTTTTTGCTGTTAGGTATTTTTTGTGCATGTGGTCTTTTGGCTACTTTTTTGCGCCTAGAAGTGTAGACTGTTGCTTCGAATATCAGTTTGACTGCTGAGATATATATATCATCTGTACATTGTAACGTTGTGATAGTTTTATTTGTTTACTCATTTTCTTTGCCACACACACAGTTTTTTTTGGTCTGGCTGACTGTACCTGTTAATTTTTAATTCCTCTATTTCCATTTTTATTCTACATCCGTTAAACGGACCGTGTGGTGTCTACAGTATCTTCCGTCAGTACGTCTGTCCGTTATACACACGCAGAGTGCGTTCGTCTGACAGCCTAAATTGGCAAATCACAGGGGTGTGGAAATTTAAAAAAGACCTACTTGGGCTACCACTTAGTCGGACGATCTACTTGTCCTGATAAACACTTTTGTTACCTATTTTTCTTAGGTCTTTAGTCATGATAGCCTAGAGAGGCAGCTATGAATTAAGACCTCTATTTAACCACGATTTTGTATGTGTGTGTGTGATATATATATATATATATATATATGTTTTAGGGAATTTAGTGTACATTTCTAATTCAGAATGAAATCCTACAAGGACTTTTTTTAAAGAACCATATGCAACTAAAATGACATCAATTGGTTTTGTAATACAGTAGTAAATGTTTCTTTTGTGAATTCTTCATTGACACAATTATTCAACCCCTTAAAGACCACCACTCTGAAGAACAGAGGTTCATTCAAGTGTTTTCAATCAGGTATTGAAAACACCTGTGGATGTCACGGAGCAGCAATAAAGCATAATAAGCACCAATTAGGCAGCTTTAAAATGACTGTGATACTCAGCTCCTTCTAGACATTTACTGGTGTGGTTACAAACATGGTGAAGTCAAGAGAATGGTCCAGGAAGACAAGAGAAGAGGTGATTACTCTTCACAGGAAGGGCAATGGCTATAAGAAGATTGCAAAGATGTTAAACATACCAAGAGAGACCATAGGAAGCATCATTCGCAAATTCAAGGCAAAGGGCGCTGTTGAAACGCTACCTGGTCGTGGCAGAAAGAAGATGCTGACTTTGACTGCTGTGCGCTACCTGAAGCGTAGAGTGGAGAAAAGTCCCCGTGTGACTGCTGAGGAACTGAGAAAAGATTTGTCAGATGTGGGTACTGAAGTTTCAGCTCAGACAATACGGCGCACACTGCGTAATGAAGGCCTCCATGCCAGAACTCCCAGGCGCACCTCTTTGCTGTCTCCAAAGAATAAGTCGACTGCAGTATGCCAAAAGTCATGTGGACAAACCACAGAAGTTTTGGGATAGTGTTCTGTGGACTGATGAAACAAAATTAGAACTGTTTGGGCCCATGGATCAACGCTATGAAGAAAAGAGCACCTTGCCTACTGTGAAGCATGGCGGGGGGGTCAATCATGTTTTGGGGCTGTTTTGCTTCTGCAGGTACAGGGAAGCTTCAGCGTGTGCAAGGTACCATGAATTCTCTTCAGTACCAGGAGATATTGGATGACGATGTGATGCAGTCCGTCACAAACCTGAGGCTTGGGAGACGTTAGACCTTTCAACAGGACAATGATCCCAAGCATACCTCCAAGTCCACTAGAGCATGGTTGCAGATTAAAGGCTGGAACATTTTGGAGTGGCCATCGTAGTCACCAGACTTTAAGTCCCACCAGAGGTTCTCAATCGGATTTAAGA
Organism: Leptobrachium leishanense; assembly: GCA_009667805.1. Taxonomy (NCBI): domain Eukaryota; kingdom Metazoa; phylum Chordata; class Amphibia; order Anura; family Megophryidae; genus Leptobrachium; species Leptobrachium leishanense. The sequence goes on along the minus strand of CM019064.1, from coordinate 28,106,422 downwards.
AAGCAGTTGCAGTGCGCAAGCCTAAGAATGTGACTGAACTGGAGGCTTTTGCCCATGACGAATGGGCGAAGATACCCGTAGATCGCTGCAAGACACTTGTGTCAAGCTATGCTTCACATTTAAAAGCTGTTAGTACTTAGTACAACATCCTTTTACAGTTATAAGATTGAATGTCACTTGGGTTGAATAAAACTGATAATGATGTGAGCACAGAAAAGACATTTGTGGTTATTTCATTATAAATGTTATGTTATATTTGTCTGACCTACACGTGCCTCTTTGATTTAATTGTAAGCAAGATGACTGATCAAAATCAATGTCAAACTGGCCAAAACACTCAATTTCAGTGGGGGTTGAATAATTTTGAACAGAACTGATATATATATATTACACAATTTCTCTGAAATGTATGCGTGTATATATATACATCTCACACATTGCAGCCGGTGCTAGGAGAAGCAGTGCATGGTTAGTGGCCAGGCAAAGCATGCTAGGAGTAGTAGTGCTGGGAGTAGGGTCAGGCAGAGCATGCTGGGAGTAGTGGTGCCGGGAGAAGGGTCAGGGTACAGGACACGCACCTGGAGTCTGTCGAAGGCCCAGTGGCTGCAGAATGGAGAGGTGCGGCAGAGTCTTCCGGGGTTGCGGCAAGTCACTCTCCTCGTGGCCGGGGTCCCGTGTGAGCTTCCCTGTGCTCCCCCTTAGCTTCGAGCGCAACTCCTACTGAGAGTCAGTGTAGAGACATGGACAGGGTGAAAAGCCGGCAGTCCCTGGGGCAGCTGCATCCCGAGGCGTGTTGTAGAGGGAGAGGAGGAGCCGGGCTCTGGGACGGGTCCTCGGACAGGCTACAGGGAGCCATGCTCACTTTAAAGGAGCGGCAGGGACACCGAGGTGGGGAATGGCAGCCCTGCCCCCTGGGTCTGAGTGGCTTACCTTGGGGGGGGTGGAGGGGTGCGAGGCTCAGGGTACAGGCAGGGATCAGCTACAGCGCCATGAGCAATGCGCCAACATGCAGCCGCCTGTCTGGAACTAAGTACCGCATGAACTAAGCAGAGGCCAGGTGCGAAGGACGCCACGCCCTCGCGGTCGGACACACACCTGCAATCCGGCGGGCTTCTTGCCCGACGGACTGCATCTTGAAAAAAAAAAAACACTTGTCCGGCGCCCGGATCTTCATGTCTCGGGCGATAGGATTCCCACACCCCTGAACCATTGTAGAAGATCCCAATTTGTGCTACCTGTTGCCAATGTCATAGTGGTGGAAGGGAATGCTGGCCTTGGCATGAAGGTGACTGTCTCCAACTCCCCTGTACAGTTTACCGGTGATTAAATCATTCTTCAATTCCCACACTTTGCTGGGGGGGGGGGGTGCACGCAAGTGCACTAGGTGTGCCTGTACTGCAGTACTTACCGGTGCAGCGTTGATGCTGCAAGGGGGCTGGTCACACTGTTGCGTGCACACCCACAAAGCCTCTCCATTGAAACGCTAGACGCGCGTCAACGGGTCTGCGAAAAGTGATCCTCCGTAGAGGATCGCGCTTTCAGTGCTGAGCGCACAAAGTGTGCTCAGCGAGGTGGGCAGACGGGGATCGAGTCGAAGGACCGTCCACTCTCACGGACGTTCCTTCCACGCTTATCTGCCCACGGCCCAAGGGGACATCTTCAGTCTCTGTTCCAGCGAGTAATGTGTCCCAGTTCTCCGCTGCCTCTCCATGGGGTTACTGGAACACGTGATGACCACAAGTGTTACTACGCACTCTATATGATAGGGATGCACCGATACCACTTTTTTAAGACCGAGTACGAGTACCGATACTTTTTAAAAGTACTCACCGATACCAAGTACCGATACTTTTATTTAATGTCATGTGACCGCTTTCCAATAAGAACAGACCATATAAATGCCCCCCGCTCACATGTATATCCCCCCGATATATATATTCATACTGCCCCAGCTCATGGATTTGCCCCAGCTCACTCATGGATTTGCCCCAGCTCACTCATGGATTTGCCCCAGCTCACTCATGGATTTGCCCCAGCTCACTCATGGATTTGCCCCAGCTCACTCATGGATTTGCCCCAGCACACACATGGGTTATTATGCCCCCACAGCTCACACATGAGTATGCCCCCGCTCATGGATATGCCCCCTCATGGATATTGCCTCCAGCTCATGGATATGCCCCCTCATGGATATTGCCTCCAGCTCATGGATATGCCCCCTCATGGATATTGCCTCCAGCTCATGGATATGCCCCCTCATGGATATTGCCTCCAGCTCATGGATATGCCCCCACATGGATATGCCCCCCATGGATATGCCCCCTCATGGATATTGCCTCCAGCTCATGGATATGCCCCCTCATGGATATTGCCTCCAGCTCATGGATATGCCCCCACATGGATATGCCCCCACATGGATATGCCCCCACATGGATATGCCCCCACATGGATATGCCCCCTCATGGATATTGCCTCCAGCTCATGGATATGCCCCCTCATGGATATGCCCCCACATGGATATGCCCCCACATGGATATTGCCTCCAGCTCATGGATATGCCCCCTCATGGATATGCCCCCTCATGGATATGCCCCCACATGGATATGCCCCCTCATGGATATTGCCTCCAGCTCATGGATATGCCCCCTCATGGATATTGCCTCCAGCTCATGGATATGCCCCCTCATGGATATGCCCCCTCATGGATATTGCCTCCAGCTCATGGATATGCCCCCTCATGGATATTGCCTCCAGCTCATGGATATGCCTCCTCATGGATATTGCCTCCAGCTCATGGATATGCCTCCTCATGGATATTGCCTCCAGCTCATGGATATGCCTCCTCATGGATATTGCCTCCAGCTCATGGATATGCCCCCTCATGGATATTGCCTCCAGCTCATGGATATGCCCCCTCATGGACCGCCCCCCCCCCCCGACGATACTTACCTTCCTGGGCGCCGCCGAGAATGTCTCCGCGCGCGCGCTCGTTGGAAGGACCCCAGCCGCGACCACGTGATCCCGGCTGGGGTCCTTCCAACGAACGCGCGCGGGGAAACTTTCCCGGCGGCGCCCAGGAAGGTAAGTATCGTCGCGGAGAGCAGCTGCAGGGCCTGTCTGAATGCTCTATCAGCATTCAGACAGGCCCTGCAGCTGCTCAGTGTGTTTAATACTTGCCTTCCTGGCGCCGCCGGGAATGTCTCCGCGCGCGCGCGCTCGTTGGAAGGACCCCAGCCGGGATCACGTGGTCGCGGCTGGGGTCCTTCCAACGAGCGCGCGCGTGGAGACATTCTCGGCGGCGCCCAGGAAGGTAAGTATTGCGGAGAGTGTGGGGCCGGCTGTCCGAATGCCGATAGAGCATTTGGACAGCCGCTGCAGCCCCTCGGATGCCGGAAGCCGGCTCAATGCCGGCTTCCGGTATCGGAAAAAATATCGGGGGTACTGCACGAGTACCAAGTACTCCTGCAGTACCCAGTATCGGCCCCGATACCGATACTAGTATCGGTATCGGTGCAACCCTACTATATGAACAAACAAGGCTTGCAGTCGTCGGGTTTTATTCTCTTCTGTACACCACTTAAATAGCTGCAAGAGTTATTTTAAGGCGTGCTGTCAAAATGCAGATTATCTGACGTGAAGGAATTCTCTGTGCAGAGAAAGACCTCACCATTATTTTATTTTTTTGTGTCTGAGAAATAAATTGGTCAATGTTAATTCTAATTTATCTTTCATTTGTTTCGTTTAACGTTCTAGTGTTTGCACCTTCAGATGACCAGAAAGCGACTGCAGCCATGCTGAAATCCCCTTTGTCAAAGGGATATATATGTATTGAGATGTCAGCAAGCAGTAGCTTTGGATTAAGACGTCAATGAGTTGAGGGAGTATCAAAGTCATATTTTAAGTTAGAGCTGACCTGCACTAGTGGAGTGCACAACAAATGCTGTCACAGCTCCTGTATATAACCCTTGTTGGCAGATTTTGTTTATGCTGGCTTTTGTGCTTTGATCTGGGGATAGCAAGGCCTATAGCAAGGAGCTATAATAAAAAAATCCATGGATTAGAGCTTGGTAACTTTATCAGCGCAGTTAATGTGTCATTTACATGTGTTCTATGCAATCAAGCAGTCGTCCATTTTAAGCTGTTGATACTCCTGTGCCCTCTGGATCCACGGAGCTGTATCCACTTTTCTCTGCAAGGCCGCGTCACACTGCGGAGCTCCTCGAGGGTCTGAAAAGACCTTTTTATACAGCAAGAGGTGAGGAATAAAACCATACAGCAGTATGTAAAATACGTGTTTTGTTGACCATCTTCTGAATTCAACAGGGGTAATAAGGTACTGTATGAAGTACAGTAAATTGGTAGTTTGCACTTTTGTTGGTTTCCTTGCATTCATTTGTAGTCCTCTGATCCCAGCTGACAGATCAGCAGCTCAAATTGCTGCGACACCACCAATCATATTGCCAAGATGGCAGCGCCTTGTAGGTCGCGTCCCATTAAAACGGGACTTTGGCAGAGACACTGTTGATGGTATGAGATTGCAAGATCTAGTTTGACCAACTCTTTCAAGGTGGAATTTATGTCTGCTTTGAACGATGAATTGCTAAACAAGTCTAAATGAGACTTGGTCTGTTCCAAGCAAGTAGTAAACCAGGCCAAAATAACCCCTTAAAGTGCACCTGTCATGCCTGACATGTGCTGGGCTCTTTTTACGAGTAAGAATTACTATTTATTGTTTTCTAACACATGCGTGGTAAAATTGTAATGCAATATAAAAAACTCTTCTGCCAGCATGACTGTAGAGTGACCACTGTGCGTTTTGGGAAACATGTATACAGGACGGCCCCCCACTTCAGATACGTTCCACCAATCCATGCATAAGTCACCATGCACGTAAGATGTGTTGTCCATTGAGGAGGCTGATGGAAGTGGCTAGCCAGCTCATGAAGAGTTGAGATCACTCATCTTTAAACCCAGATGGGGGAAAATCACAAGGCAAGTGAGCCTGTCTACCCAACGTGAGCATTTGATTTAAATAGTCACGGAAAGCTGTGAAAGTGTGCTGCCCAACTTCTGCCCTGGTATGTGATGGCCTTCCAGAGTTATGGATTGCTAGTGCACTGCAGACCATAAATGCATCTCAAGGAGTTTGAGATGAGGCATCAGATTGCGTTCGGTCATTGGAGATTGCTGGTAAAGGTAATGCTAATATTAGCTGGTGTTACAGGTTTGTGTTTAATTGAATATTTTATATGTATGTCTTTCAGTCTCTAAGCTTGTAATTGGGTATCCAAAATAACAGGTGGCTTTGCCTGGTGGTTTTGCGGTGGAATAAATGTATGTTTTAGGCTTGGGTCAGACGAGCGCACTGATCACTTCCATGTTGCTGCACATTTGTACGTCCGTTATAGCATATAATTCTGACCAATCGAGACCCACACACAAAGTACGTCCGCACGGAGCTGCGGACGCATAACGAACGCAGGTTAGGCAAGTACATAAATCCGCTAGAATGTACACACAGTGCGCTGCGTCCCCAACATCCCCGCATAGCTTTGTGTGTGAGTGATGGAACGTAGTCAGACGGACTGCATTTTTGACGTCCAGCATTTTGACGGACAAAGTGTTTTCATTTGTTTTCTCTTCTACATCAGTCAAAGTCAGTCACAAAAACAGACTGTGTGGCCACTACCTTGTCGGTCAGAAAGTACGTCCGTTGTGCACGGACGCACAGTCCGCACAGAATGCGCTCGTCTGACCCTAGCCTTAAAGCAAGCAATCACAGGTTTTACTTTCCTGGTGTCGGGTGTCACCATGTTTTCCTGTCCAGGGGTGAAGCTAGCTGTGGGCTGTCATGCAGTGATTCAATAGGCCCGAAGTGGTGATGTTGGCGTGCTGACAGACTGCGGGCACACTGAGTGCGTTCATTTGACCGCACTTCCCTTTGAAGGATTGACGGAGAGGGCCACACTGGGTAGCGCGCACACGAATTGCGCACGCTACCACCTGACGGCAAAAAGCTAGATGGGCACTGACGGGGCTACAAAGCACGATCCTCCATAGGAGGATCTTGCTTTGTAGCGCTGAGCGCACTAACTGCGCTCAGCTAGGTGGCCAGACGGGCGTCAGTGTGGAAGGAACATCCACTCTCATGGATGTTCCTTCTGCTCTGAAAAATGCCCGCAGCCTAGAGGGCTGTCTTGAGCGGCTTTCAAATTGGAGTTGTGCCCCCCCCTCCCTCTACGGTATGAAATATTTAATATGGAGTTACCAACTCCTCCCCCCCCCCTTCAATTTATGTTTTGGCAAAAAATAAGAGGTCGATCAAACAAGCCCAAACTTTGTTGTCGAGGACAAGGTTGAGAACCACTGTACTAAAGTACACTTAACAGCCAGGTTTTAAGGATTCCCTTGGAAATTCAGATTGAATCATGCAATCCCTGAGCAGCAAATCAAAGCACCTATGCTGTGCTTCAGATATCTTGCAAACCTGGCATGTTAGGGGCACTTGAGGACATGGTTGTGAACCACTGGTTTAGTATATGTTCATGTTAACAAAATAGTGTTACTTCTAATAATGCCTTCATCCCGTCTTACATCGTGTCTCTTTTATCATGAATTAACTGCTCAACTGGATCCTGCAATGCATAGCCTATAGGATAGAAACCTCTCTATTAAGCTACCTGTTGCTGGTGTCCCCTCCAGGCATCCATGGGAGAGTCAAGCCAGATCGCAATCTCTCAAAACCCTATTTGCTCTTGGTGTCCTTTCACTTCCAGTTCTCTTGGACAAGGGGTTATCAACTTTTCATTTTGTCTCCTCTAAACTAGAATGACCTGCATGCTTGGAACGTTCTTTATCCTCTGGGGCTACTTCATAAATCTGGCCACTTTATATAAAGTACAGAAAGCCCTGATGTACAGTAACCTGCTGTTAAGAGAGGGTTGTGGCTCGACTGTAATAAGACAGGAGTCCTTAGTATGTAATGAGCAGATAGTAATGGTGAGCTGCAAAAATATCTGCTTATGTATTTTTCTTACAAAAATGGGGGCCTGAAATTTCAGCACTCTTGAAATGTCCCTTCCCAGGTGAAAAAGGACATGCGCCACACTAAGTTTTTTTTCTTTTCTTTCCTTTATTTAGATCTGTGTATATCGAAATTTTGTCTAATCTACAACTTCCAATGTGAGCGCTCTCAAACGTGTGTGTGTGTGTCTCTTAGTCTTGCCCATATTAAAACTATACAACGTATGTGTAGCTGGCGCCAAACACATATTGTAATATAGTTTAGGAGCTGTATTCATGAGCTAAAATAAATGGAATCGCTGTCTGCTGATGGCAGCTACACTGAGGATACGGTCAGTTACTTGTATTTTAGCTGTGCCTTCCAGCCACTATTGGGTCATGGTAAAAGAAACTAACAGCCTGTATTGCCTGAGCCAATATCCCTCCCCAGAAAGAGCACCAGGATTCCCTTTTAGCAATAGAACCTTTTTGCGCAAAAGATGATTTTATAACTGCTATAATCTGCATTATATTAGCACTTACTAAAAATTTGCCTTTCGCTGTAAACCATCCTTTAAGAGTAAGTTTAAAAACAAAAATCATTGTATTGAAACCTGTTATGTTTAGACCAGGGATCTAAAATTCTGCTGCCCCCCCCATGTTTATTGCGTACACTTCCCAGAATCCTTCTTAAAGGAACACTCTACCCACCCTGACCACTTTACACATCCTGATCCCTTAAAAGGAGGCGGCACACGAGCACACTGTACTGCGTCCGTTACGGACGCACTTTTTTGCGGGAGATATTGTGAGTACTGCATAAAGTGCGTCCGTAACGTCTGTCTCCACAATCTAGGAAAATACATGGTGGCGTTGTTTCTGCGTCTGTTTAGCTTTTTCACGTCCGTAGCTATATGCGTTGCCCATCTGTGAAAAAGTGCGCAGGTGCTTCGTGTGGTGGGTTTCAGTGACTCCTTTTTAAAGCTACGACGGACGTCAAACCGTAAAGTCATACGGACGCAAAATGTTTGCTAGTGTGCCGCCAGCCTAAAAGTGTCACTGTCCTGCCCGCATCCCGATCTGGAGAAACCACTGGGTGGAGTTTCCCGGTCGGTCACTAGTGACACGAGCATGCCGACGTCACACTGGGAGACCAATCGCAGTATCAATCTCAGAGGGGCAGTGGACTAATCGACGTGCACCGCTACTATCCTTCTATCTATGCATTCCCTAATGGGACCTGGATATGTAAAGTGCACACGTCCCATAGCGCTGCACAACTTGCGTTTCCTACGCTTCTAGTGCAATTGTGCAGAAAAGGTTCAGGGACTTCTGGATTAGGTAGTCACTGAGCCGAAGAGTACCTGCAAAAAAAACAAAAAACCTTGTGTGTGGGGGGGGGTATAAAGTAGACGGGGGTCTGTCAGCTATAGCCATAGCCTCGAACCCAGGACATACTTGAAAACGAGAGAAATCTCAATGTATCCTTTCTGGTAAAATCCTTTTATAAATAAATATTTAATGGCACAAAAGGAAATCTAGTTCTAAATGTTTGCTTAATGCAATAAGTGAGCAGGGAATTGTGGGAGTTGTAGTTTAGAAACCTTGGCAGTGGAGCAGAGTTTGAGATCCCTGTGGTAGAGGATTGAATTTCTTTTTTTCTCCGAGCACACACAACCCTTAATTGCTTGTTTTTTTTTTAAAGAAATTATCCATAATTTACACAATCTTTTTCTCCATGCCTTCCATACAAATAACAGCGTTATGATTTTTAGTAGGCATGTTCCATCCTGATTCTCTTGCTCTGCAAGCTCACTGGAGCAGGGTGGTCTCTTCATAACATTCTCCACGTGTCAAGCGTATGTTAGTTTTGTGCTACCCGTTGTACAGCACTGCAGAATGTGTTGGCGCTTTATAACTGGATTGGAGCATTAGTAGATTTCTGCTTGGCTTGTCTAGCTGGGAATGAAGTCTATTTTTCTGCGGTAGTAACCGCTGTACAGCCAGCCTTGGTCTTCTGTAATGATAGAGATCTTGTCACTTGTTTCGTGAGCCGAGGGAACCAGGAAAACTTGCTTATATGACATGGAGGCCTTTCTGGGCTGGTAGCAATCAAGTCTAGTGACTGCAGCCATTGAGAAAACATTTTGCCAAATGGTGCAAAGATTCCGTTTATTTACTTTGATACAAGTGCAGCCCGGCCTTGGATCAAACTCAGGTTGCTGCTAAGAAAATCTAGAATCCACCCACTGTTCTTTTTTGAGCGAAACTAGGAGTCCGTTACAAATCCTAGAAGCTGTGACTGGAAGAGTGCGGTAATACTCTAGTGTGGGTCTGGGCAAATGTGTGTGTGTTTTGGAGCCAGCATAAAAATGTAGAACAAACAATATGTAATAGGAGCCAGGCTATATCTTATTTGTATAGAAGGGACAATATCGTTATGGACATTCTCGAACAGCATCAGTTCTGACCACGTAACCATGCATTTCATCTCTGTTAACAACTTAATGTAGCTGTGGGCTGCACCAAACACCTACAGTAGACTAGCATTGGGGTCACTAATGTGTGGATTCCAGAGCAGACGCTAGTCACTCTGCTGACTCGAAAGAAAGTTTACATTAATTTTTTCTTATGCCCTATACCTCTTGTTAAGATGTCCTGTCCGATGGAACTGAAGAGTGTTTTTTCTGGGTGTATTCCTGATGCTATGTGTACAGTACAGCATGCGTTTTTTTTTAAAAATAGTTTTGGGGGGGGAGCCCTGTTCAGAGCTTTTAAAATGCTGTAGATCTCCTCCTTACATGCAGATGCACATTGGGTGACTCTCATGGGAGGATTCCCCGCTGTACTTCACGATGGTGTGTGTTTTTATTAATATATATCTGAAGTGAAAGAAACCCCAGTGCCCTCTTCCACCGGCATGTCATAAAGCTCTACAAGGAGGGGCCCTATTTTTGGATCAGGCCCAGGATATTTCAGGCCATATGTGCTCCACATCAAAGGAATCTCAGAAATCCCACTGGTTGTTCTACGACAGTGACCATTCTGAATCTGGCTACATTTATAGAGGCTTCCCAGCCACTGAATGTCCTCAGTGTCAACAAGGCACAGAGCACCACTGTGAAAAAACCATGTCCAGGTACGCCAGGCCATCATTAGAAGACCACACAAACTCAGGAAGACTACTGCATGTGAACATTAAAACTGTTATTTGTTTGGAGCCAATGTGTTTTATTTCTGGAACTAGTGAAGCCGTACATCCAGAGGTTTTGATACAGAATATCCAAACGGGATGCCCTGTTCTTGTCTGAGTCTTTTACTGTCTGCCGTGAAGTCTTCAAGCCCTGACCTGATGTCAGGACTTCACGAAAGCTGCATAGTCTGGACTTCCTAGCGCTTGTGTCAAGGCGTGATGTGTCAGACCTGTTGCCGGGGTGTCTGTTCACATCATGCAGTCATGAGTTCTTTATGACCTGGGGTTAATCTGTTTCCTCACTGGACTTTAAAAAGCTTGTTTTTGGGTTTCTTTTTTTGTTCAACTTTCACTTTTAAAATGTGTTTCTTCTGCAAAGGACAAAGTTTGCTCTTGATGGGTATATCTAACATAGGAGCCCAGCAAAGCTTTGTAAATGAATTGGTGTAGAACAAGCCCAAGTTTTTGGAGTTTGTGCATTCTTGATCCCTTTTGATTTGAAATATGGAGTAGAGGTAACATCACTGCTCTAGAACAGTGGAGACACAGGTTCGATCCCTGCAAGAGCACCTCTCCAGTAAGTGTTCATGTGCAAGACACCTAACGGTACATACTCGCCACCCAGGACATACTTGAAAACGAGAGAAATCTCAATGTATCCTTCCTGGTAAAATACTTTCTCCAACAAAATCATAAAAATAAATTGAAGTATAGGGTGCATAAAGTGTGCGCCCCTCCCCCTCCAGAGTGATAACATGGGGTTATACATTAGCTCTGCCCAGAATTGGAAGTGGATTGGTAACATTTGATGAAAACTTGTTCTGGCTGCCAAGCCTCATGTGACTGATAGCGCCCCCTGCAGTGACCCACAGAAGCCTGGTCTGTGGTTGCTACACCCTTTCTGTTCATAGATTGGGGTTGCTGCTCCTTCTCTGGCCGCCATGGTAACCCAGTTACCATGGCAACAAGTACCCGGAAAAAAATAAGCTCCGGTACCTGGACACGTTTTAATGGCCATTCTGAAACCTCGGTTTGCACAGGGTTAACATTTTTTTGCAGAGTAACTTTAAAACAAACCAAACCCAGCGTGTGTGTCTGTGGGGGCCCTATACCTATGGAAAGGTGGAGAATTTGAGTTTTGATGACCAATACTATGGTAGAGTTTAAAAATGAGTGCGTTCTGTTTTGTGGATTATTTTTTAATTTTCTTTATCTTTCAGATGCTTGAATGGCCTCTATAAACTTTCTGATGTCTGACGCTTGCCTGGAGAGGAAAAAACAGACGTGTACACGTGTGATCAGAGAAGGTAAATATATCTGGCGGTTTCTAAAATTTTCTTTCAGGCGTTTGGGATGTCTCGTGTGTTTTTTTTTTTTTTTTCTTACCTTGCATCCCTCTCCGGTTTTTCGTGTTAGGTATGTGGCTAATAATGCTTGCTGTGTGTTGATACATTGTATGCTTTTTGGGTGTAATAATCATCTGTAGTTTGAAATCGTAGGGTAGAGAGCAAATATACAGAAGTAAAAAAAAACATGTTGAACGGTTAAGGGGCTTATATTCTGGAGTGAATGTTCATCCTCATTGTGACCTACAGGAACAATAGCCCCATCTTTGGAAAGTAGGAAGTCTGCCCTTTCTAATAAAGTGTTGCTTGTTCATATAGTATGCAGGAGATTCTCTAAAATGGCACATAAACTGTTGGCTATGGCTTTTCTGGGCTGAAATGCATACCCTTAATACTTCACCTATTGGAATTTTCACTGCAAATCAAATGTACAGAAGCTCCCCTAACAAGCAGATACCCATTTGAAAAGGTTGATGCCTGTGGAAGACAGGGAATATTATATTGTGGTGGGGTGTGCCTTTTTTAAGCACCTACGGTCTCCTACTGTACTGTAGAGGGGAAAGGGCTCACTTTCTTAAGTGAAAAGTTAACTCTTTTGGCATTGGTTACATCAATTTCTATCTCTAGATGATTACGATGGCAATAACACTAGGCTTTGTAGCATCGAGCAACCTCTTTCTGATTTGGGGTCATGCATCAAGAAAGTGGTCTCCAAACATTATTTGCTTATAAAGCAAGTTCAGTAGTGTTGGATATCTCCTGTTGCCCTCCATAATACACTCAACCACTTTTATTCGAAAAGGAATTGTCCAACCCCTTGAATGACGCGTGGTTTCGCCTGTATAGCTGTAAAGTCACCACAGTGATGATTGTGATCACTAGTCAGTAACTGACACATTTTATATTGTTTTTTGTGTTGGATCATTTAACTTTTTTTGTGGGATAGATTGTGGGCAACATTAAGAACCAGAACAGAGCGTGGAAACAATATTGTGAGTTTCTGTTATTGTTTGTGTATTTACTCGTTAGTATGAACAGGTATAGCCCTTGCAATGTCAAAATGGCACATATCACCGCTCTGGAAAATCAGATTTTCTTGTTCTAAAACTATATATTTTATATTGGATATTTTATCATGGTTCTTGTGTAAAAATGGGAAGATGGTGCTTGACGGTTACAAAGTGATAACATTTAATTTGTGAAAATGTCCACATTCTCCTAATTCCCGGTCTTCGTGTGCAGATTAAGTGATGCATAATGTGGCACCATAATGGTTACAGTTAAAAGTATTTATAATGCGCCAACAAATTCCTTGGCGCTGTACACTGGGAGAGGCATAATAACAAATATACATACGTTACACACACGTAACAGGAGGGGGGAGGACCCTGCTCGACAGTTTACAATCTAAGAGTGTATCAGTGCTGATACCAGGCATTTATTTTTATTTTAAAGGATGTTCCCAGGAAGGATACATTGAGATTTATCTCGTTTTCAAGTATGTCCTGGCTGGCGATTTATGTACCATTGAGTGTCTTGTCCAAGGACACTTACTGTAGAGGTGCGCATTTGCACGAGTACTTGTGCGATTGCCTCAGGTACCTATATCAGAAACTGGGCCGACTCGCCAGGCGGTATCAGAGGCCGAGAGGCTGTCAGAATGCTGTAACCGCACTCTGCCAGGCCTATCCTGCTGTTCTCCTTCCAGGGAGTGGCCACCCGCATGTCAAGGTTGTAACGCGGCTGCACGCTGGGACCTCCAGCCACACAAGCTCTTGCGAGAGCGTGGCCACCGGCAGAGCAACTCTGCCGGCGGCTGCTCGCTGGAATGCGGCCAGCTGGAGAGGCCTGGCAGAATGCAGTTGGTGTGTTCTGCCAGCTGTCCTAGTGTTTGCGTCTGAGGTCTGGAATTTTTTAGTTTTACCAGGACGAATGCATTGAGATTTTATGTGTGTGTCTGTTTTATATAGATAGGATCTGGTGTGTCTGGGGTATATGTGTAGGCCTGTGCAGTGGATAAATGGGGTGTCTGGCCATAATTTCAATATTTACATATTGGAGAGGCTTTCAGCAAAATCCTAAAATTATTTATTGGAAAGCTGTCACATGACTTTAATTATATCCGTACTTATACAGTCCTCAAAAAATGGCATCGGGGTGTGTGCATGTCACTGAAGAGGTTAAAACCCGCCCCTCAAAAAATAATTTTCCTCTATGCAAAATTGGCAATGTAACGGAAGACCAGATTAACCTTTTGAAAACGTGTTTTTCTAGTTTTGGGGCGGTTTTATGGCAGTCAGTGGTAGAATATTCACATAATGCATTGTTGCATAACCCCTTAACTAAAAAGTGCTTTTTGCTAAAATAGAACATAAATCTGAAACATGGAATGCCTTGCATAGTTATCAAATATAGGGTCAAATGGCAATTTTTGCATAAATGTTTCGAAAGGATTAAAATTATGTAAATTTGCCAATTTTTAATTCTGTAGTTTTATGCTGTACAAGGATATTGTTTCAAAGGTTAGGGAAGCACTGGTCTAAAACCGGTCTTAGGCGCCCACTAACAGGGAAGATTTTAAGGGTTGCATTGAGGAAAAGCAGACTGAATCCTGCAATTACAGAGCTGCAAATCAGATCTCCTGTGCTGTGCTTCAGATATCTGGCAAACCTAGCCTGTCTTGGGGACCTTTAAAACCGGGTTGGAAGGCACTGGTCTACTCAGATTATTCCCCTTATCGTGCTCAATGTCACATGGGGTCTGCGTTATTAGCATACAGGCAGAAATGCCTTTTGTATCAATTACAGTAAATGTGATGCAAACAATAAAATGGTGATCTCCTGCTTATGGGGATTTGTAGTAAACCTAATGAGATTAGCAATGCAGCTTCAAAAAAAATACCAATAGACTCTAAATTTATGTCTGTATAATGCCGGTGTATGAAATTACAGTAACACCTTGTATCTGTACTGTACAGGGATTTTCACCCATAATATAACCCTGGCGGCTTTCCTGAGTGTGGCTCAGGGTTAAATTTCACCGCTGAATGCGGTAACCCCAAGCCACACTCGGGCTGGATAGAGATACATTACCTGTCCCTGTGCTCCCTCGCTGTCCCCGCAATGTCCTCCGGCGATCGCAGCGTTTTTCTTCCTGATTCCCTTCTCGTGAGAAGAGAACCAGGAAGTATGAGGTCTCGCTCACCAGAGGAGACTGCAGGGACAGGTAATGTAGCCAACGGCGTCCCTAGTGTGGCTCGGGGTTACCGCTTCCAGCATAGGAATTTAACCCTGAGCCATACTCACTATATACAGGGGATACAAAAACAAAATCTTAACGATTCTGACATCTAAAAGACATCCGAATCGTTACGCCAGGGAGGTTAAAAGATGTGCAAATTGGCAATAACAACAGTTTTTGGTATTGTAACGCAAAATGGAGCTCTCATGTCTGTGGTAGTAAAAAGGTTTAGTGAAGTTGATACGCTCATTAAAGCCAAGAATAGGACGTGAAAATAAAAGAATTTTAGGGTGTCAAATCTCTCTCTCCCCCCCCCCCTCTTATCCCATGTCCCACTGTTGGGAAGGTTTTCTGATCACATTGTCACGTTAAAGTGTAATCTCACCTGCCAAACTCAAGACAAAACTGAGGAGTCTTGCAATAACATTCCCCTTGACGGCTGTCTACGCAGCAGAAAAAAAATATTCTTGCGCCATCTTCCCCCACAGCCCACATACACCCAACTACTCGTGTTCTCTGTTTACCCTCACCTAGTGTCACCTCTTTCCTCTTAGATTGTAAGCTCTCGAGCAAGGTCTGCTCTCCTACTGTTCTGGGTGTTTAACTTCTATGTATATTTGTTGTTCTGCCTCTCTCATTGTACAGCGCTACAAAACTTGTTAGCGCTTTCATAAAAACTTGTAACACTGAAAGGAACGTTCCAAACTAGGAAAAACCCGCCCCATCTACCCCATGGAGGTTCAAAGACGTTTTAGTGAAGTCACAGCATTGATGCAAATTCAGTATCTGGAATTTCAAAATCCCACCCCCTGTGATTGTAACAAACTATTATGAATATTGTACAAAAATGTCTTTTGGGCTGTATGCATTATGTTTATATAAAGGTTAATTTCCTGTGTAGAATCTGTTCCCATTCCCAATATATCTCATTATAAGCAAATGTTCCAAAATCCCAAATCTTAAACCCTTCTGGTCTGGAGCGTTAAGGATAAGGAATACTCATCCTGTAAGTTTTACTGTAGCTGAGTTGCATACATGCCATGCTGGCCCAACTCCGAGAGATGGCCGAGCCACTGCCAGTGATCTCTGCCTTTTTAGGGATTTTGTCGTTGAGGAGCTGCTGATGGGTCTCTAACAGCAAGGGCTCTACATCTGCAATACTGTTGGCTTTGCACGTGCAGAGTTTATTTCAAGCTTTGGATGCCGACTACTTATTTTTAGGAGACGCACAATTTTATTTATAGATATATTTTGTATAACCCAGCCATAGCGCATGGTTTAATCGGCCCCTGGCTTTGACGATCCCCACCATAGGTGTTGAAGTCCCGATTTACACTTTTTTTCCTTTCTTGCATGTTTATCCGGTGCCTGATAAAGCCTGAAAAAAATTGTAAATGTTTGTTGAACCTTTATCTTGGTAGTCGTATGCCGATCTTTCAACGTTTTGTAGTTAAGAAATAGTCTATAGGTTCACATCCTGGTAAAATGGACTCACCGTGTGGTTAATTCCATTAAATGCAGAATTGAGTTTTAGGCTGGGGTCAGACTAACGCAGTGCGAATGTGCGTTTAGCTGCACTTTATTACGGCCGAGGTAGCAGCAAATGACGTCCAACGCAGACCCACACATGAAATACAGCCGCACGAAAGTGCCGCTTGCGTTGCGCGGCCAAAAACAACGCATTTTCGCAAGAACGTCGAACCGCTAGGACTGACTTAGTGTGTGTGTGTGAGATTAGGAGATGTCAGATGCTGCTAATGTCCGGCCAACATCACATCCAGACACCCAAAGTTTCCTGGTTTGAATCCGTAAAAATCACGGCCGAAATTGCGCATCGTATGACCGCTATCGCGTATTCCTTGAAAAAGTACGTCTATGCGTTCGGATGCACTTTTTTTACGGACAATGTGAAAAATATGTTCGTCTGACCCTAGCCTAAGTGGCACCAGTACACATTTGCTTGAGCTTACAGAGAGAAGCATGTCTTGTGAACACACGTCATGTTGAATGGTGGCAGCTATTACTGAGCCTTCAGCCTTGGCTTAAGGGATCATACCAGTGGCTTTTTTTTTTAAAGGAAACCTTGGTAAATCCCACCTGGTAAAACCACCATTTAGTTATTTTCAAAATATTGACATTTTGAGTGTGTGTGTGTGTGTGTGTGTGTGTGTGTGTGTGTGGTTCCCCCCCCCCCCCCATTTAAGCATTTCATCTTGTTCACAGCAGGGATTGAGAGTTTCTGCTGGTCTAGAAGAGGATTGGTATCAAGTTAGAGTAGATGCTGATGGGAAACGATCATTATAACATGGGTGAACTCTTCTGATACAGCCGTTAAGGGTTGGTGGCCCTATTCATTAGTTGGCTAGCTGTAAGTGTCTGGATTTGCTATTACAGCTGAGCTGGAAACTTTGCAGCTTGGCTGTACAGAATCCTTAACTGTAAGTTGATGCTTTTATAGGAAGCCATAATTGGTGGCCAGCTGGATAATGGCAACAAGTGGAGACTCCTTATTGTGGTTTTGAGCAAACTGTTATAAATGACTGGCTCAGACCCTGGTGTAGTAGAATCCCTTGACACACAAACAGCCCTATTCCAAGGTATTGTAAACTTAGCCAGAGCTGTTGTAAACTTACCAGAGCCATTAAAGTCTATTAAATTGTTAACATAAGCTGGAATAGGGCCCAAAAACTGCAAAACAAATCTTTGCCAGTGTCTGGTCCTCCCATGGTACAAAGGGCAGTTCAACCCATCACCACCTCTGTCCATATACAGACAAATATTTCTCAATGTCTCCACATTTCCTGCTAGAGGTTATACCTATGAAGTTCCATGGACTATGAATCCATACCAATGGCGTCTCTCACAACTGAGATGTGAAGCAGCGAAAGGTTATCGGTTTGCCCAAACTATATCCTTTGAGAAAACCGAATATCGGTAGGTCACAATAGCAGCCAGCATTCATTCCCCCCCCCCTAAAATGTCATTGACTTGCAAGTCTTATCAACGTTTTAGAGAGGATTGCTAGGTTTTGAGTTTGACAATAAGCTTTTTCATGATTATTTAGGGAAATGGATCATCCGAAAATTCTATTCAGCTGGCTGTTTAGTTTCGCAGTGACAGCCGTGCCATGAGCTATCCACAGTACGGATAGACTGTAAGTTTTACAAGGCCGATTCTAATCGGCAGCCTTTCTGGAGCGATATTTTGTAAATATAAAGTTGTGCATAGACACAAATCTGACATCATACATTTTAATAAAATTGTAAACTTTGCAAAATGTTCATTTACGGTAATTTATTATACTAACCACATGGAGAACAAACACAATGTAATTGTTGTGAAAAATTATCTTTAACCCTTTCGCTGCGGAGGACGCGCTCAGCGCGTCCACCCGCAGGTAACGTTCCTTGCGGTGGACGCGCTGAGCGTGTCCTCCCTTTGGGGCCAGCGTTCGGCCGGGTTCCGACCGATCGCTGGCCCCCAACATCCTCGATGTCAGCCCAGCACCCGGAACTGCCGCCGGCCTAATTAGGTGTCATCGCGGCGGCGCGATGACACCTAATTCAGGCGCCCCCCCCCATGTGCGCAGGAGGCGCCTGAAAGGGAGTGGGGGGAGGTCCTTCGCACCTCTCTCCCTCCCGATTGCCGGCATTGCGGGGGTTAATCCAGGGGCACTGTTTGGAAGGGCACAGCCTGCCCTTCCTAACGGTACCTGGAATTAACCCCATGGGGGCTGGATCACGAATCGGCGCTGGTTCGTGATCCTTTCCCGGAGCTGGCCGACATCTTGGATGTCGGCCAAGCTTCCGGGAATGCCCCCTGAGGCCTGACGTCATCAATGGTGGAGATAGGGGTTCCAATGAACCCCCTAACTCCCGATCCGTGGCAGTTAGAGGTTAATGTTTGATATTGTTGGATCGGCCAGAGCATGGCCGTTCCAACGATGCCAAACATGAGTATGAAAAAAGATTTTTTTTAAAAAATAAATGAAAATAATAAAAAATATATTTTAAACAGGTTTTTTTTCTTGTTCGTTAATGCAGCAATATTGTTCCCATTTCAATTATAATGTGAACAATGATGCTGCACTAACGATTTTTGTATGCGGTGCGTTTGTTAAAAATCGCGTAATTTCCCCCCAAAAAAATGTAAGGAGACCCCATCTCAATTTTGTTTTAACAAGCGCACCCCATACAAAATATAACCGCAATTGCTCGCATGTTAAAATGTGAAAAAAACAACACTTTACACTTTGTAAATTATTGAAAATTCATATTTTATTGCATTTTTTGTTATAATATACAGACAGGTCATGACGTATACATATAATAATGACATATTATGAATCTGCCGAGTCTGACGGAAAGAACGATATATAATATGTCTGGGTCATATACTAAAATAAGCCTTCAAAACACGTTTAAACATGATGAGCAAAACCGGTAAAAATGACCTCAGCATAGGGGCGGGAAATGCCTCGGCAGCGAAAGGGTTAAAAAGGTAGTAACAGCCGATGGATGGCGTGAGACGTCGAGTAGCAAGCGAGACACAAACACACACAGGGTAATTCAAAGAGCTCTGAATTGCTTGAGAAAGGTAACGAGCGCTGAAAATCAGCGTTCGGTTACCTTTCTTGGCCATTCGGCTATCCAGAGAGCAGGAAATTCGCCAAATCCTGGCGAATTGCCTGCACATACGGTGCCTGTTCGTGGGCAGTGAAATCCCCATAAAAAAGTACTGCTTCGACTATTCAGAGAACACAAACCAGCAGTGAAAGGTTCCCCTAATGCCCTGCCATTCGGTGGTTTCATGCGGCAGATTTATTCAGGCGAATCCCATAGGCTTCAATGTTAAAAATATTCCCGTTTTAATTCCATATCTAATAAACCGTTAATTATAAAATTTTGCAGTAAAGTCTCTTTATTTATAGATTTTTTTTTAGGATATTTTAAGCATTTTTCTATATTTTTTTTTAAGTTTACTTACTTTTTTCTGTAACGGCCCTTTTTATTCATTGGACCTCATATGTAAATTTCAGACGTTTTCGTTCTGTAGTTTCTTTGCAAACAGCGTTTCACTTTTCACACATTCAAGCAAACTGTTTTGCTAATTTATTCACTTCATTTGTCTGCGGTGTCGGGTTTTTTCAGCGTCTTCACTGTGTGTGTGATCAGCTCCTGCTTGGGTTTTTCCGGCGGGTTAATCCAGATGTTTTTGCAGGTTTTCGGGGTGCATTCGCTGGGTTTTGCTGTTAGTTTTCGTCGGGTTTGCGGCGGCTTTTCCCTGCACTTCGATGGCCCTGTGGTACTTGCTGAATACATCGCAGGGTCACCGAAATGGGATCGGCAAAACAAACCAAATTGAAGAGAACGAAAAGTCACCGAACGTGTGGTGACTTTTCGATTCGCTTTGAATTACCCTCACAGTGATGGGTATAATGAATTTACTTTAAAATGAAAGGATAAATAGATAAAACCTTAACCCTGGACACTGTAATAAAACAAAGACTCAATAGGCAATATGCAAAGGGATCAAAAAGAGCAACAGTCATTTGCCCATCCTGATAGGCACAGCCATGTACTCTCTAGACTAAGACAAATCATAAAAGGGGTAATCCCTTCCTGGAACTCCTGGTTGAATGAAGAAAAGGTTGAACTAGAGTTTTGTCTTCACCCACCAGAGTGACAAACTTCCCACCTACAATATGTATACCTTTTTTATTCACAGTGGGAGTCTCCATAAGAGGTTACCACTCTGGAGTAGGCTGGCTTAGTGTCACAGCTAGCTACACAGGGCACAGAGCCTCACACTGCCCCTAGTGTTCCTTCTTTGGTATAACAATAAATGATTTATGACAATTCATTCATCACTACACCTGATCTTCAAACACAGGTATTTAGTTTTAAATGGAACACTTCTTATTGCATTGCCATTTACTCACTCGTACAACCCACACAATGCGGAGCACAGCAATGGGCAGTGTGTATTAGTGAATCAGAGCTCCAAAGCAATAACATTCAAAACGATTATGCTGTTTATTTGATTTATTACATTAATTAAAAGACTGCAAATATCAAATGAGATATATATATATATCTATATCATTTTAAAGCCGAGGCCTTGTTACCTTTTATAAAGGGGCAGGGGGGAATGCTGCTGCTTTTAGAATAAAAAATATATTTTTTTACATATCAAACATGACAGACCCTGGCCTTTCAAACGATTCAATTGTCCTTTTTAGGACCTAATGGATCTAGAGATACAGGGGTCCAAAGGACCCTTGCATCTCCTGTGGGATTCCCCTGCCAGGGAGGGGGGCGGGGAATCCATGTTTGACGTCACCGCGCACACACATGAAGATGCTTGGGAGCAGTCCCACAGAGTGGGCTGACATGTCAGCCCGCTGTGGCTGAAGTCCCTGTTCGGAGCCAGATCGGGACCGAGCAGGGACACAACAGGATGGGCGTGAAGTGTCTTTCATGATGGCGGGAATCTCTAGGAATCTCATGCACTTCCAGTGTTGGGGCCGTCCGGATACTGAAAGCACTTCACAAAACTAAAAGTGACACAAGTGATAGTGTCTCTCTGTAGCGCTTTCAATTTTACTTTTGTGTAATGCTGGTGTTTCTTGGTGCTACAACACTGGAAAACACCAGCAGTTAGTGAATAACCTTCACTAGTATTTGATAAGTGTTTCTCAGCATATATGCCAAGTCATTTTTCCAGACCTGCACGAGTGGGGTTCAACCTCTGCTCTGAACATTAACCCAGGACAAACGGGTGCCACCATCATATCGCATATATTCAGATTGATTCATGCAGGGTTATTCAAAGAGAATTGGAAAGTCACCGCACGTTCGGTAACTTTTCGTTCTCTTAAATTCGGTGCATTTTGGCGATCCCATTTCGGTGACCCTGCGGTGTATTCAAGCACCACATGGCCGTCGTAGTGCAGGGAATTGCTGCTGCAAAACCCGGCGAACGCACACCGAAACCCGCATAAACATCTGGATTAACCCTGCCGAAGATGCCAGAGAAATCCGAGCAGGCGCCTATCACAGTGCAGAGCAGCTGCTGGAAAAACCCAACACTGCAGACGAATAGAGTGGGGAAAACCGTACGCTTGAATGTTCGAAAAGTGAAACGCTGTTTGCAGAAAACTACGGAACGAAAATGTCTGGAATTTACATATAAGATCCAATGAATGATAATAAAAAGGCTGTTACAGAAAAGAATAAACAATTTCAAAAAAAGATTTTTTTTCCCGCAGAAAAATGCCTAAAACATCCTAAAAAATCTAAAGACCTTTTACTGCAGAATATTATCAACAGTTTATTAGATATTGCATTAAAACGGGAATATTTTGCGATTCTCCTGAATAGACCTGTTGCATGAAACCACCGCAGGGCATTTCGGCAGCTTTTCTCAGCTGTTTTGTGTTCTCTGAATAGACGAAGCATTGCTTCTCTATGGGGATTTCACTGCCCTCGAACAGGCACCGTATGTTCAGGCAATTCGCCAAGATTTGGTGAACTGCCTGCTCTCTGGCCAGGAAAGGTAACCGTACTCTGAATTTCAGCGTTCGGTTACCTTTCGGCCCCAATTCGGATCTCTTTGAATAACTCTGTTGGTGTTTAATTTTAAATGTTGGTGCTAAAGGACAAATGTGTCCTTATCCTCTTCTTTATATAGAAATGATGGGACAGGGTTTCCTGGTGTTTTCTTATCATATTGAACTTTGCATTAAAGAGAATTTTTCTCAACTTTTTTGGAAAGTAATATTGATGTTTCACTTTCCCAGTTCCCACATTTACTGAGTATACTGAAGAATTCCTGGTTTAAAAAATAAAATAACGCTCGGTAGGTAGAACATCTAGATCTTAACAGCATTTTTTTAAAGATTTTAAATGACCCACTCCCGATTTTAATGCGATGTAGCTTCTCCAATGGAGCTGTTCACATATCACAGCTCAATGTCGCCTGTAGCCCGTCGCTATAGCTTGTCACTGGTACATGACCCTTTTTTTGCGATTTGTGACTTGCATTCATGGTGTTGCGCATAATGGCGATATTGCTCAATGTTGCATATATCAAAATCGCGTGGGGAAAAACACGCTATTTTCATGTCTCAGTGTGATTGGGCCCGAAGAGTTCCCTCTCACAGACAGGGGGCTGCTAACCTCGCCCTCCTCGTCTCCGTGGTAACTCCCCATGCAGGGAATATTATTTTCACTCTGCTACAGAGCTGCTGTAAACTTCAGCAGCGGACAAGGAAAACAGCGTTCTGCAGAAAGTCAGACCTGAGCTCTGCTCTGCCTGTCCGGTGGGCTAAAACGACATGAAAAGTACCAGCCCAGCAAATCTTAATGTCCGGGGCGTCGGGCTATATGAAGCTGGCATCCCCTGCATGATGTTCAGCTACTCCTTAGGTACTCAAAGCTCATGGGAAATGCAGTTCCAAAACATCTGGAGGGCCAAAGTTGCTGACCCACACTGTAGGACATATGGTGCCTGAGAGGGGCCAAAAGACCCTTGCATCTCCTGTAAATGGAATTCCCTGCCAGATGGGAGGGAAGCCCCATTTCTGTTATCACGCTTGTGTAATATAGTCAGCGGGCAGGGAAGTCCTACTGCAAGAGTTGTCAGCCTGCTGTGGAGAAGCCCCATATAGGCACTATTCCGTGAGACTAGCTTGTCCAATGATCGGCAAATAAAAGGCCAGTACCGATATCGGTAATTTTATATTGGCTGCCGAATCGATCTATCCCTAATCCACAAAAAGAAAATCTAACCGTGAACAATGCTAAATGTGTTCATAAAAAAAAAAAAACATGGGTGCCTAAATTATCCTTGTAGAATGATTTGTCCTGGACAGAGGCGTAGGTGCCGTGTGTAGTTAAATATTTATACATTGTGGGCCATATTACATACTTGGTGCTAACTTAACCAGGGCTGTTGTAAACTTCCCAGAGCCATTATAGCCTATGGAGGATTTAAGTTTACAACAGCTCTGGTTGACACTTTCCATGCGGAGGACGCGCTGAGCGCGTCCTGCCGCATGGCCACTTCGCCGCGGAGGACGCGCTGAGCGTGTCCTCCCTTTGCAGCAGCGATCGTCCGGGATTCTGGCCGATCGCGGCGGCCCCCGGTGCGGGCTGACATCCTCAATGTCAGCCCAGCCTCCAGGACCCCGACGGCCACGCTAGACGTCATCACGCCTGCGCACTGACGTCTATTTCAGGCACCCCCCTGCCATTGCAAGGAAGGTGCCTGGAGGGAAGGGGGGGGGGGTTCCTTTGGACCTTTCCCCGTCCGTGCGGGCCATCGGGTAAAGACAGGTACCGCTTGGAAGGGCACAACCTGCCCTTCCAAGCGGCTGCTGTCTTTAACTCCTAGGGGGCTGGATCGTGATATGGCGCTAACATGTGCCATATCGCGGTCCCCTCCCGGAGCTGGCCTACATCTTGAATGTCGGCCAAGCTTCCGGGATATCCCCACTAACGACAGGCATCATCGCGCATAGCGCCAGTTTCACAATTAGCCCCTTGCTGCCACCTATGGTGGAGATAGGGGGTTCATTGAACCCCCTATCTCCCGATCCGTGACAGCTAGGGGTTAATGTTTGATATCATTGGAGCGGCCAGAGCGTAGCCTTTCCAATGATACCAAATATGACCATGTAAAAACAAATGAAGAAATTTTTTTTTTTTTTTTTTTTTTTAGTGCAGCAAGATTGTTCCAGTTTCAATTATAATGTGAACAATGATGCTGCACTAACGATTTTTTCTATGGGGGCGTTTGCTAACTACGTAATTTTTCCCAAAAAAGTAACTATTCCCCGTTTCTAATTTTTTTTTAACAAGCGCAACACATAGAAAATATAACCGCAAACGCTCGCATGTTAAAATGTGAAAAAAACACTTTACACATTGTAAATTATTGAATTCTAATTTTATTGCGTTTTTTTTGTTATAATATACAGACAGGACATAACGTATACATATAATAATGACATATTATGAATCTGCCGGAAAGAACGATATATAATATGTCTGGGTCATATACTAAAAAAAGCCTTCAAACCGCGTTTAAACATGATGAGCGAAACCAGTAAAAATGAGCTCAGCACACAGGCGTGAAAGGGTTAAGTTGGCACCAAGTTTGTTGTAATATGGCCCTGTGTGTTTCTGGTGCAAAAATGTGTAGGTGCCGGCTATTACTTTGTAAAGACTATAGAATAGTTTGTAAACCTAAGAGAACAGGTTAATGCTGTTTCTTCCTGTCATAGGGAAAAGGGTGCATGTTCTGGCAATATTGGGGGTTAATCAAACATGGCCTCCCTTGTTACTGAATATCGAGCGTCAACCGTGTTTTGGCTTTGTTCTTCATGGCTGGTTACTGTGGGATTTTGTAAAATGGGTGCAGAGTATATGACGGGCAGCTCCCTGGGCCTCCATGGACTCTTTAGACCTGCTTATCCTGCATGAAATGAGTTGCTTACAGGTTGAATGTTGGATCCTGCTCTGAGGAGCCGGTGCTTTGCTCCTAGAAGCCCATGCAGTGCCGTGAACTGTATAAATCAAGCAAATTGAAATTGACAAAGCAGGATGATTTGCCCGTTGATGGAGTTCACCACCAGTGCATCAGGTTGTTTAGCGCTCACACTTGCACGCACCCCAAACAGCACTGCTACATGAAACACGAGTGCAATCAGCTTTGCTCCCAGGGCTAGGATACGCAGCTAACGGCGCAGTATGTATTTTTCATGACCTTTATACTATTTTATACATCTGGGGTCGCTTTTTAGCTCCCTATTCAGTCATAAAGTGTATTACTAAAGGTTGAGGTGTCATGGTGCCTGAAAGCTGACTGTTAATGCACAGTCCTGCTTAGGAGTGAATTTTACTGAATAGGATTATTAGAGCCAGTGGTTCGGGGAATGGTGGAGCCATGGAAACAGCTTCAGAGGGGTGAGTTGCATCAGTGATGTGGGACGCTAATCAGAAGAGATTGGTTTTGAGGGATTTCTTGAAGGCCTGAAGATTAGGGGAGAGTTTGATAGGGCGAGGCAAGTCATTCCACAGGAATGGAGCTGCCCTTGAAGCCTTGGAGTCGAGAGTTGGCTGTGTGGGTGTAGACAGAGGACAGGTGGAGATCAGCCGCCGACCGTAGTTGTATAGATGGGACGTGCTTGCGGAGTAATGAAGACCTGCAAGGAGGGGTTGAGCTATTGAGTGTTTTTTTGTTTTGTGAGCTTCAGTAATTTAAACCGTATCCTGAAACGTATAGGAAGCCAATGGAGGGACTGGCGGGGGGGGGGGGGGTGAGGTGTGTCTGAGAAATGGGAGACTGGCACCTGCATTCATTAGATTGCAAAGGTTCAATATGGACATTGGGGAGGCCTGTAAGGAGCGAATTGCAGTAATCAAGTCATGAAATGACTAGCGCATGAACCAGCACCGTTGCGGTATCTTGGGTCAGAAAGGGGTACATATGTACTACTTTACATATTTAAGGTTCACCTGTAATCAGTTGGGTCCTGGGTGACCTCTAGAACAATGTCTTAGACTTCCCAAAGTCCATGTCTTTCCCCCTCCCCAAACCTCTCATGCACTTATAGTGCTAGTCTCTGCTATGGCACCCGAGCCATAAGCTTACCCGCACTGTGGCCTACCTGGGCCCACCGGAGAATTAAATATGGCAGCCGGCCCCCTCTGTCAGGGAGGGCACACCGCACATTTGCTGCCCATACCCCATCCTGGCGGATCACACGTGGAGTAGCGGCCGCACCCTGTAGCCACCACCAACTTTTCCCTCACTGCTTTGTTACTGGGGGTCTGAAGTCTGTTTTTAGCAGTTCCATATTCGTATGCCCAAGTCTGAGCGTCTTGTTTGGCACAATAGGCACTACGATTACACACTGACGTGTAATACTTCTTGTATTTTTTTTCTTAGACTTAAGCACATAATTAGTTCAGACAGTTGAAGTGTTTTTTCTAAAATAAAATCGTCAGTATTCCGGTTTAATTGCAGGGTTGGCACTTTGAGACACGTACGTTGGTTCAGCAATCCAGTTTGGGCATTCGGGCTCAAAGGTTTGCCATCCCTGCACTGTCATTTAGCCTCCATTAAACCAACGAATATTATACAAATTTTTATTGCAGGGCTCCTATGATCCCGTCCGCTTCAAATTGGTACCTTTTTCTGACAAAAATCTGGTGCTGGGCTTAGCGGCTGTGTAGATTACACCAAGAAACGGTGTCCACTGGATAAACTGTGTTTTTTGAGCACCACTGACTTATAGGTTAGTGACATTGTATTGTGGCTTAAAGTAACGTTTTTAGCCCCCGTGACCAGTTTTCGCTTAATCGGTCCTGATACTGGACATGTGCCAAAAGCTGGTCTTTGGAAGGCTGTCAGCTTCCACTGGACAGCCTTCTGGGGTTTCTATTGTAACTGGTGCTGCAACTGTTAGGCAAAGCTGACTGGCCAGTGCCTCGTAACACACAATATATAATATTGGATCGATAAGAAATTAAAACAAATACACATCATGGTGCAGTACAATAGGCAATCAAAAATAAAATTAACCGCCGTTGAACCTCATAGTAAAATATCGGGCACATCCGGCTACCAATGCTCAACGGATCGTCCTTCTGATCGCACCCGCCGTTGACAGGAACACAGGATACACGATCAGTTTCAGATTTGAATTAAATTTATTGGTAACACAATTAAACTATTTTGACGTTTTTCATCCACTATACTTTGGACTTCATCAAGGAACAAGGTGCATAAAACAGTGTGGTTTTCCTGGGTTCTTGTTAATAACCTGGATGGGACGTCAGACGCCGGCCAGTTCCTGTGTTACTGCCCTTATGGTCCCCTCCATTGTGTGCCTAGCTGATAGCCAGATGTTGGTCATTCGCCTTCTGCCCGGGCCACAGTCTCCACGCTGTTCCACTGCGTCTTAAACACCCGTTCTGGCGATTCCTAGATGCATCACTTCTGGTTTGGCTGGACTTAAAAGCGTCATATCCTGGTGACTTAGAGAACAGGCGGCCCTGCAAAGTGCGCACACGTTTCGAGTGATCCCTCTTCTCAATGTCATTTTGGTAGTTTTTAACGATGACATGGCCTGTCCTTATTCTGCTAGCCGGTGCCAGTTTTTTCAGTTCGATTATCTCCAAACTGCAATGTCCCTCATAAATCCCCATAACAGTTCATACCCCCAAAAAACAAAAGGTGGGGGTGTGACAAAATGTCATTATTACATACTTGCATTCACCTAAACCACTAAAATACTGTAAAATTCAAACTCAAGCAGATCCGTATGCTTTAAAAATGATTGTATAAATAAACCACTTTTAACATCCATTTCCACGTTGAGGCCCCCGGATTTCCAGGTCCCAAATCTTTTCCTTTTTAGTTAAAGCCCGAAGATCATCCCCCTCCTCTCCAATCTTTCTCAACACATTAATGTCTCTTAACCCCTTCAGTACATGGCCATTTCACCTCTGTGCTGAGCTCATTTTGAACAGTTTTGTGCTCATCATATTTAAATGTGTTTTGAAGTCCTGTTTTAGAAGACCTAGGCCAATTATCCTTTCAGCACATTCATAATATCATTATGTGTATACATGTCTGTCAGAAAGCTAGTGCAAAAATGTAAAAAAAAGGAAATGGATTTCTATTCAGGTTTCAGTCATTTACAGTGTGTAAAATTTGTTCACATTTTATCATCCAAACCTTTTGTGTCTATAGTCTATGGTTTACTCTGGTTTATAAAAAAAATATAGAAATGGGAATCTGCTGCTGTATTCTGAGAAAATACGCGATTTTTAACTAAAACTTGAAAAACAAAATGAGTTTGTGCAGCATCATTGTTGACCTTTTTATAATTAAAAAGTGCTGCATTATCAACGAGGCTTATTTTTTTGTTTTTACATATAACCTGGTCATGTTTGGTATCATTGGAAAGGCCTTTCCAATGATGCTAAACATGACTCTCTACCTTGTATCCATCTCAAGATATTTTGGACCCCCGGATCTCTAACATGGGGAATCCCCCGCCCTACTAGGGGATTCACTTTCTGACGTCAATGCGCCCATGTGTGACAACGTCAGTGGACAAGGTGAGGGCCCCCGATGCAAGGCTGACATCCAAGATGACAGCCCCCACTGGAAGAACCCCGTAATCCGACAGATTGCCGAATTGTGGTACTGGCAGGTAAGTGGTTAAGAAATGCATAGAGGCATCATTGGAAAGGGCACAATGTTAACCATTCCAGTGATGTCACTCATTTCTATTAGCCCTTACCAATTGGCGGAGCTGAAAATAATGGTGTCCGGGGGGCTGTTCCACAGTAATGGCTGGCATGCAAGATGTCAGCCTGCTGTGGTTGAAGCCCTGGTTTGGCACCAAACAAAGGCAACGTGAAGATGTGTGGGGAGCTTGTCCTTCACATGCAAACAGTTTAATGTGTTCTGTTTTTTTTTTGTTTTTTTTTTGGGTGGGGTGGACAGTGCTTCCTGATATCCATATCTTTTGAATTGGAGCTGGGTCACAATCTGGGAAGTGGTGTACCATAAAAATTATATCTGGGACAAGGTTTTAGATTTCAAAAACATTAAGGCTTTAGGAGCTAATTGGTTACCTGACATAAAGGGATTACTTGTGCATTACAATTAAACACCTTATAAAAAACACGTACTGTTTTAGCTCCTTTTTTCAATTTTTTTTTTTTGTGAATTTTTTTCCCCCCTCATGATGCAACATTTACCAAAATATGTGCAAAAGTTTTTTTGTACTGTCATTTATTTAATCTAGAGTATGTAACGGTTAATGATGTGGAGGTGGGAATGTTTAAGGTTGCAGGTCGTCTGTTCTCCAGGCTACCTGAGAGAATTGGCAGCTGAATGGGATGAGACTGAGTTTAAGACTTCTAATCTACCCCCTGGTGATGTCCTTTGAATACATCCCACAAAATACAATGGTATGAGTTGATGATGGTCCCTTAGACTCCATTATATGGCTATTGCCACAAAGTGAGGATCAAGTGATGTTATCCCCCCCCCCCCATCCCATACTATCTTATCACAATGGATGCATCCAGTGACAGAGTAAAATGTTTTAACTAAACAGTCATGAGAAAGTACATGTAAGAGATCAGCAACATTCACAAAGGGTTCTGAGATATTATATATATATATAATTTTTTTTGTTTGTTTGTGTCAATGGATGCACCTCCCCTTCTGGAATCCTGTTCAACCTCGAAAGCCTCTTTTAATGTGTTTTTTAGATCGTATTCTATAGATGTCTTTGCTTGGGTTCCTTGGCTGACAGATGTCAATCTAGGAGCCAGCTATTCAGAGTGAGATGCAAACTGAACCAAAGCTCTGTAAAGTCTGCAGGGTTTACACCGAACTACTGAATATAACACAAGGTGTAGATTAAAAGCAAGAAGAGTATAGGTTAGCACATTGATCTTTTTATGTCCTCTAATACCCCTTTTCAGGCCCTGCCTTTACATTTGCAAGGATCTTCTAGGAAGCTGTGAATTTGGCTAATACTAATTGGCTTTCTAGATTTCTTTTTCTTGTATTATCTAAATCTATAATTGAGAAAATGATGTTGCCTGGTTCCTAAATGCTATTTTACATTTTTTTATTATTTGAGTGACCCTTAGGCTGGTGGTAAGACGAGCGTGATTGGACAGCGGAAAGAACGTCTAAGAGTGCACGTTCCTTCCACTCGATGCCTGTCTGTCCACCTCGCTGAGCGCAGTTAGTGCGCTCAACGTTGCAAGGCTCGATCCTCCTATAGAGGATTGCGCTTTGCAGCTCCGTCAACACGCGTACTAGCGCTTTGACGGAGAGGCCTACAGCACAGCTGCTGTTTGCGCAATTCGTGCGTGCGCAACAGCATCAGGCTGGCTGCGGACGTCGTAAGCCACGTTAGTATGGGCACACCTAATGCGCTCCTCTGACACTGGCCTTAAGGTTCTGTTATGCACCTTGTTGTTCACACCAGCCTCTGGGAATCCTGCATCTTAAATTTGTATTTCACGCAATATTCTCGGGATGTCTCCAGTGATTTTATATATGTACTTTTAGTCTTTATACACTTTGTTTTATATAATGTAACTACTTTTACATGCATAGAATGTGCTTAATGTCTGCTCTCTTTGGCAGTTTTGTGGTTTGCGGCTGGACTCTCCCCTCCATTCCCTGGATATGAGACTTGAAAGAAAACGATGCATACAGGTAAACAATGGCTTTTTACAACTTTGTGGGTGATATTTTCTTTTCGAAAATATCCATTTCTGAACAGTGCACCTGTGGGTTTTTTTTTCTTTTCATTATCCGGAAATTAAGCTAATGTTTTTCTTATGGAAAAAAGTGAAAATTTGTTGTCTTCTATTGGTTTCCTGGGTGTTGGTTTGCTTTGAACAGGGAAAATGTCTGTTTTGGAACTTGTGATAGAGGCTGCACCTCTCAGTTCGGCACAGGCATGCGTCTTCGCATCTTGTTTTGAACCAATCATGGTCTATCGTTGATCCAGTTTTGGTAACAGAATGTAAGCGATGGAATGATTTTGAATAGTGATGGAATTTGTTTTGGTTGGAGTCCTTATTGAACATATCCATAGACTTTGGGGCATCCAGTCGATCATCAGCGCTGCAGAATATGTTGGCACTATATAAAGTTAACGGTTATGGTGATCAGTGTTTTCTTATGCTGAGGACTTATCCGGAATGGTGACTCTCCTTGGACTAGCGGTGTTCATAGCCATTGAGCTGGTGCGTTCTGGAGAACATGCATGCAATGGTAGCGTTGCAGTGAGCAGGAGGTCTGTCTGGCTTTGTCCAATCGGACTGCTTTTTGGCACCGTGGCATGCACTGAACTCGGTGCTTGGTGGGGGAGGGGCACCTGTACCGTGGAAAACATTTTTGACATTGTGGCGAATACAATGTGTAGACTAACCTCAACATGGGCCACAGGAATATGGGTGTTATGAGTTCACTTAAAACCTTGATGATTCTGATGCACTACAAATCCCAGAATTCTTAAATGGCCACAGAATCATGGGGTATGTAGTAGGGCTGCAACTAACGACTCGTTGGTCTAATAGATTACAAAATAATTGGATGAACTCTTTATGCCGCTGGCATACTATGTCCACGCAGCAGGTGGGACTCAACGCTATGGGGCAAAATGGCCCTGCTGGGGTCTATGGGCTGCGTCATTTGCTGCTGCGGGCCACCTGGTCTAGGGTCGTTCCCCTGCAGCCAATGACACGCACTGCGTCTAGTATGCCCTTTCGGCGTTAAAGCCCTTCTGCCAGGCACAACATGCCTGACGGTAAGGGGTTAAAATATTTTGTTAACTTAAAAGGAACACTTAAAATCAATCCTCCCCCTTTTCTCCCACTTTTTTCTTACACAATTTGCGTAGGGTATGTCCTTACACAATTTACGTATTTCAGGTACCTTGCATACCGTTCGCACATAAGCACCTGGTCAGTCATGGATTGATGCTCCCTACGCAGCTCTAGCCAAAATCTGCTTTCTCCCTGAAAGAAAGCTGCTACAAGCACTCTTAGACCTGATGTCAGCATGAAACCGGGTAGGAGAAGGTGGGAGGCACTCCACGCTTCCTGTTCTCCTTTAATAAGCTAAAGTGGTCTTGGTGCATAGAGTGGTCTTTAATTTCATGAAGAAACTAAGTCGGAGGGACCAGGGATGAGAGGGAATGAGTTTGGGCAAAGGAAAGATCTAGCGTTTGAGGGAAGGGACCAGGACCACAGGTCATAGTTGACAACTCTGACTGTAGAGAGGGTGGGGTGGTGGCTCAGAACTCCAGTTCCAAGTAAGGATAAACCGCTGGCAGTACCTCAGGGTCTGTGTGATACTTCTGATACTGTTTTAAACTCTTTATTTGCAAAGTATTTTACCAGGAAGGATACATTGAGATTTCTCTCGTTTTCAGTATGTCCTGGGTTCAAGAACATTGAATTGTTAGTCGTTACAGAGATACAAAGTAGTAAATGCAAGATATTAAAAAACAAAACGCAAATATACAGATTAACACAGAAAATAAATATGTGTAAACAAACTGGTTATGTCTAGCAAAACACTAGAAAGTGTGTGTTTGGTGTTTGACATCAATTAGGTCAGGGATAACAATTTTCTCTTCATATGCTTGTGCTGGGAATATCTGACACAGGACAAGTTTCAGGTCCTTCATCGGACAACTATGTTAATCGAAGCCCTGAAAGGTTGTCCTGCATGTGCTTATTGACAGCAATCTGGGGTGGTAGCAAGCTGTCAACATATAGAAGTTTAATATATTGCATTAATTGGTTTTGGGGGCTCATGTATCCCTTTTAAGTTTTCCAATGTGTATTTGTGTGTCCTGTGAATGTGTAGTTATCGCCTCCCCTGTTCATGCTGCTGTCAGTGAACCCATCCAATACTTCATAGACTTTAACTTAAATATAGAGGATGAAGCAAGCCTACCTGTCACCTAACACAGGATGTCTATCCAAGACAACACAATGAGCCAACAGTCTGGTGTTGGGTAGCCATGGGATACTAAAATATGCTCTCGGGCTGCTACATTTTTGGATTTTTCACTAGACTGTACCTGGGATCACTGTCAGTTTGTGAATTGCTGGATGCAGAGCTTGACTAATCCAAGAGCTCCTTTAAATATGTTTGGCACCAATGTTTTTTTGTGGTGGAGACATCGGCTCCTGTTTTTTCTGCATTATTGTAAAATATTTTAGGAAACGAGTCCTTGCTCAAAAATATACTGTTGGCGCCTGCAACTTGTTCCTGATTCACTGCTGTGGTAAGAGTTGGCCGAGCCCTACGGTAATTTGTCTCGATTTATAAGGAAACAGTGAATGGCAAGACAACTTTGTATAAATTTCAGTACCTACAACCGTTTCCTGGACTGCATTGTGGCAGGGCAGGCTGCTTATAGTGGGGATCCCCAGACTTGCCTTTTTTAGATTCTGAACTGCAATTCCCAAGAGTTGTGGGAATTGTAGGCCACCAACATCTGGAGGGCCAGATGATCATGGGAATTCCATGAGTGGGGGGGAATAGTTTAAGGCCCCTATTTTTCAGAGTGTCTGTTCTGTGAGGGTGGGTCTGTCAGTTATCTTCTGATGTCCCATGTATATGGAGCAGAACATTCTCACATTATTGACTCCCTGCCGAGTGTGTCTTTGAAAGGTTACCACCTGGATGGAAAAAACGTTTTAGAACTGGGTTTGTATCCACAGCTGATACTGATGTTTCTGGCACCGAAAGAACCACCTTGGGATAATCTTGGATTGTGACCTGGAGCCATTGCCACTCGCCTTATGTGACTGTATCAAAGCTGCTGGGTCATTGTTTACAGTGACACTCCAGACCCACCACGGCACAGGTCCAAGAGATGCCCAAGATTGGGGTCATAGGAGTAGCTGACTTGGGCAGATCTTTTTAGAGTGGAACGATCACCTCGAAACAACCCCTCGCAGAGGACAAATATGCTGATTGATTAAAACAGGGTTTGACAATTCCATTGGTCCTGGCTCTTAAAATTCAGAATTTGCTCTGCATTAAACCTCCCTGGCTCCTATAAACAAATTAGATTTCTCTTAATGACGTGAGATGGCTTTGGCCCAGGTCTGCTTCTCCCGTAGTCCTAATCCAGGGACAGTGCTGTGCGTGTGGGGGGAGGAATCCCCATGAACCCCAGTGGGGCATACGCTCTAATGGCTGCATGTTTTTAATATATATATATATATATATATCTCTCAAGCCTGTATGGATCTAACTAAAATGCAGTTCTTTGGGAATTAAACTGGTGCCATGTCACATGACCAGGCAGCTCATTCAAATACACTTCAGCAAACGCCTGCAAAGAAATAAAAAATACTTGCTCTACAATGTTTTGTACCTTCTAAGCTGATATGTATTTAATGTCTCTAAATTCCTTGTTTTCGGTGCCCAGTTTATATTCTATACACAAGTCCTCTGTGGGTGGAACGTTAACCTTCAATACCATGTATCAGTGATATAATGTATAGACTTACTGTGACTTGTGAATTTTTGTTTGACATATATATATATTTTTTTTAAATAGATCTATCCATATCCAGTGGTTTTTTTTAAATACACAATAAGCCCCATTGACCTTTTTGGGCTCACTGTATTTCTGGAGATGTATACCTTTCCATGTGGTTTTACAGCATGGATATGTGATAAAAAATATATACAACGATTTTAAAGTGTTTAAGGCAGAAATGAGCCCTGCACGCAGCTTACTCTAGAGCTGGATGTTTGATTTGCTGTGTATGTAGGAGTGTGGACGGGTGCCTCACTTTCTGCCTAGAGATTAAATCTCCTCTTCTCTCTGCCTCTAATACACTGGGGCATTTAAATCCACTGGTGCAGGCAGGACTGGAGGGGGTTCCACCTCCCCACTGGAGCACACGGTTTACCCCTTGCTGGCCCAGAGCTGTGAGCTTGCCAGGCCATCAGATGCTGGACTCGTATTTCCTGGGCCAGGGGTGGACATCTAGCCCCCTTATCTTATGTTTTCGTCTCCGGTCCGAGCCGGGGCATTACTGGCGCTGCAGCTGCTCGCTCTGCTCTCCGGCAGGCAATCTGAGAGCTGTCATCTGTATGCGAAAATAGCTCTGTGCACGCACGCCACACACTTGCTGGGGAATGCACACCGTGCATATTTCTGCATTTTTCGCATTCAGCTGGAGTGCAGTCTGAATCCTGTGGCATTGCTGGCTAACCTGCATTGCCAGTCCCATGATGCTCAGTCAACGTTAAATGCTGGAGCACAAATTCCTTATTCCTGCACCCTGGATATTTCAGAACTATGTCACCCATGATTCCCTGGTCATCTATTGCATTCAAAGAATTCTGGAAATTGGAGGTCATCAATATGGGGGTGGGGTCTGAGTTTGACAGATGTATCCCATGATGCTCAGCCAGCTTGAAGCCTTAACGGGCACTTCCACAAACTGTAACTGAATTACTTGTGCATTATAAAACACATGCTGCTTTTTTTAAAATTTATTATTGCATATAAAGAATAAGAAAACAGATTATTTTTCCTTCCATTCTGTGGATTTTTTTCCCCATGATGCAATATTTACCAAAATCTTATGTCAAGTCTCACTACACTATGTGCAGTGGCACTATGGGATAAACCCAGAGGCAATCGAG
Source organism: Leptobrachium leishanense (assembly GCA_009667805.1). Taxonomy (NCBI): domain Eukaryota; kingdom Metazoa; phylum Chordata; class Amphibia; order Anura; family Megophryidae; genus Leptobrachium; species Leptobrachium leishanense. Next base: position 28,070,398 of record CM019064.1, on the reverse strand, counting down.
TGGGGGGAGGGAATGTTTAGACAAGGCTGCAGGGAATCTATTGTATGGTCTAGGCTACCTGATAGTGTGCTAATACCTCTACTCCACCCAGCCGGTAAAGTGTTAACATCAATGCTCTGCATGGAGAGAGCCTGTGGAGTTATGGGCTCGATCCCGACGAGCACCTCTCCAGTAAGTGTCCTTGTTAACGGTACATACTCGCCACCCAGGACATACTTGAAAACGAGAGAAATCTCAATTCTTCCTGCTAAAATACTTTCTCAAAAAAATAATAAAAAAAAATAATTTACCCCGGTGATGTCCTCTGCATTCACTCCACACAATACTGAGCAATAAGTTGGTTTTCTGGAATTTTGATCCACAGCGCCCATTCTATGCCCAATGACCCACTGTGAGGAGCAAGTGCTGTAAAGATATATTGTAGGGAACCGTTTACAAATCAAAACCGATGTGTACAGTGACGGACTAAAATATTTAAGGACATTTCATTTTGGTGGTAGTGTCCCTTTAAATGCTAAAGCACTGGTGCCTCATTCTGGAAGCTACATTCTTATCCTACATCTCCTATGATGCTCTGCTGGCCTCCAGCTGAGGTACACTGTTAAATTCAAGGATTACTTTGACACCCCCAGATATTTCAGAATTTCACATCCCATGATGCTCAGCCAACATTAAAGTGATCTGATCCACCAATATGTCTGCACTACCTGGACCCTGTTCCTCAGCCAGTTTTAATCTGGGTACATGTTAAACCCTGTGATTGCTAAATTGGACACCCCTGCTAACAAGTTCCGTAGCGCTGTACAATGGGTGAGGCAGAATAACAAATAATACATACAAGTTACACAGAACCGGAGGAGAGGAGCCTCTGCTCGAGAGTTTACAATCTAAGAGATGACACACTAGATGATGGTATTAAAGTTTCTAAACCCTACAGTACTAGTAGCTTAACCTTGGCAGCCACCATTCCCAGGGTGCCCTGCTGCCTTTAAGATTGGCTGATCATCATGGGGCAGGCAGTGTAGAATCACCTGGAGGTGCCAAGGTTAGCCATCCCTGTCCTAAAGAACGAGGCTCCTTCTCCCTGCTACCCCCCCCACCTCGCTCTTCATGTCAGCCCTGCTACCCCCCCACCTCGCTCTTCATGTCAGCCCTGCTACCCCCCACCTCGCTCTTCATGTCAGCCCTGCTACCCCCCCCACTTTTCATGTCAGCCCCCTACCCCCCCGCTCTTCATGTCAGCCCCCTACCCCCCCGCTCTTCATGTCAGCCCCCTACCCCCCCCGCTCTTCATGTCAGCCCCCTACCCCCCCGCTCTTCATGTCAGCCCCCTACCCCCCCGCTCTTCATGTCAGCCCCCTACCCCCCCGCTCTTCATGTCAGCCCCCTACCCCCCCGCTCTTCATGTCAGCCCCCTACCCCCCCGCTCTTCATGTCAGCCCTACTACCCCCCCTCCCCTCTTCATGTCAGCCCCTGATGCCCCCTCTCTTCCCCCGTGGCTGGTTAGAGCAGGCATGAGTCTAGCCCCCCCCCCCCTTCGGTTTCTCCTGGTGATTGCCGCCCTCCCGCCCGGGTAATGTGACAATGGCCAATTTCCATGTCTTGTTTATTGTTTGTTTTACTAGTCGGCTGCCGGGGAGTGGCTCTGCCCTGGCAACTTGGCTCTGAGATTTGCATAGGGTCTCTGTGATTGGCCGCCGGTCTTCCCGAGCCCGTCCAATGGCGGCGTGGCGCCCGGGTGGTGGGCCGTGCCCACTGTCCGCTGTTGCCGGGGCGCCTGGCTGCCATCTCCCCCTCCCCCCGCCCGCACCGTGATGCTCTGCATTGTGTTGCCTGGCGAGCGAGACGTTGATAAATGAGTATTTAACGATCTGCAGCAGTTTGTTCTCACTGCAGCCTCAGAGCTTCAACAACGGCGGCGGCCCCGGATGAAATAACTTTATTAATATACACACACACTGACACCGAGCTCTGATCCCCTGCAGCACCATATGGAAACACCCCCCCCCAATTAATGGCACGCGCTCATTACAAGGAACATTATGGGGGGGGGGAGGGCACAATCTTCCCGAATGTTTGGGGAGGAGTGTCAGAGGTGACGTCACACACCCCGTGTTATTTTTTTGGGATAAGTCGGGCACGTCCAGAGGAAGCCCCCCCCCCCCCCATCACGTTCAGCACATTCGCTTTCAGAATTTCTTGCGGGGGGGGGGGAATGAGGAGGTGGTCCGGACACGGTGCTGGCGGGCAGTATGTATAATTCATACGCTGCTTGCCGGAGAGTTGCGTCAGAGCCGGGCAGGGCTGCGATTGGTTTTGCTCCTGGCAGCCGCCTCGGGAATCCTGCGTCCTGCCGGGCAGCGCCATTCACGTGCTCAGCGGCAGCGCGCGTGGAGCTCATAGCAACACGGCCGGCGGAGGGGGCGGGGCCTTGCTGTGACGGTTTACCTGCGTGTGTCTCTGCATCCCATCCATCCCCAGGCTGCACTGTGTGTGTGTGTGTCCTGCCTGCAATACAGGAGCACACTGACAGCTCCCCCCCCCCTCACTAAACAATGGCCGAATCTGCCCCAGAATACAGGCTACATGGAGAGGATTCCCCACAAATCCAGCCCCGTGTATAACGTCTGAGTGATGTGCTCTGATTATGTCAATTGATATGCACACTGATTTCTAAAGGGGGGGGGGATATATATATATATATAGATATATTTGATTTACACAAAGGGGGTTAAGCATCAATAGCAACCAGTTGCATACTATCTCTTGCTGATGAGGGCATATGAGCATGAAATAGCTGTACAGGAGTGATTGTGATTGGTTGCATAACCTGGCCTTTGCTAAAAAATAAATAACACAGAACCCTCCTTGGCTTCTATTTTATTACAAAGCCTAGATACAAAAAATGTGAGAATCTGTGGACTTCATTTGCATATCCTACCCAGAGTTCTTTGCTGCATATAGGGTATATAGCACGTGAGCTCTGTAAGCGTTTTTCTGAATTGCTGGAATGTTATAAGTTTTTATAAAGCACTAACAAGTTCTGCAGCGCTGTACAATGGGAGACAGAATAACAAATATACACAGGGGTTCAACACACCGAACAGTGAGAGAGAGGACCCTGCTCTGATCTAAGAGGATAGGGGGGACACACTAGGTGAGCGTTTAGAGAATATGAAGTAGCGGGGGAGCATGTGGGAAGATGCAGCAAGAAATGAAGGGGGGGGGTTAGGGAGTGAGCTGATGTGTTTTCAGAGACTTCTCCAAGGACTGGAGAGGCTGGGAGTCTCTGTTTTTGCAGGGGAGGGAGATCCACAGAAAGGGGGCCGCTTGGGAGAAGTCTTGAAGGTGGGAGTTGGGTGCGGGTACAAGGAGACGATCACCTCAGATCATTGGCAGAGCGAAGTGGCTGAGATGGGATGTACCTGTTTTAATAAGGGAGGAGCTGTAGGCAGCGGCGCGGTTATGGAGATCTTTGTACGTGAGGATCAGTATTTTGTATTGGATTCTATAGGAGACAGGAAGCCAGTGTAGAGATTAACAAAGGAGGGAGGTGAGGTGAATGAGCCTGGCACAGGCGTTCATAACAGACTAAAGAGCTCCCAGATTCTCCCTCTGAAGGCCAGTGAGGAGGTTACAGTAGTCAAGGCAGGAGCTAATTAGAGCTTGGATGAGCATTTTAGCCGAGTCCTGATTAAGAAAGGGACGGACGCGTGCAATGTTTTTTAGGTGGAAGTAGCAGTATTTGGTTAGTGACTGAATGTGAAGAGTAAAGGAGAGATCAGAGTCTAGGAGGACACCGAGGCAATGAGACCGAGAGGTAGAGGTAATGGTGGCACCATTCACATGAAGGGAAATGGGCACAGGAATGTTAGTTTTAGAGGGTAGGAAGACGAGAAGTTCAGTTTTAGAGAGGTCGAGCTTTCGGAAACGGGAAGTCATCCAGTCGGAGACAGCTGAGAGGCCGGCAGTAACACGGTCCAACACCGGAGGAGAGATCTGGAGAGGAAAGGTAGATTTGGGTGACGTCAGCATAGAGAGGATATTTGAGTCCATAGGAAGAGATGAGGTTGCCAAGAGAGGCGCTATAGATTGAGAAGAGTAGGGGACCCAGAACAGAGCCTTGAAGTACCCCAACTGAAAGGCGTTGGGGGGGAGAGGCACCAGCGAAGGAGACACTGAAGGAGTGGAGAGGTGGGAAGAGAACCAGGAGAGAGCGGTGTCAGAGGCCAAGTTGATGCAGCGTGAGGAGCAGAAGTTGGTGGTCAGCAGAGAGATCAAGAAGGAGGGAGAAGAGACCGTTCGGTTTTGGCAGCAACTAGATCATTGGTCACCTTGGTCAGAGCAGTTTCACTGGAGTGCTGGGAATGAAAGCCAGACGGGTGCAGATCAAGTAGAGCGTTAGCCGGGAGATAAGGCTGGGTGCACACGAGCGCACTTAGTGCGCACGCACTTACCGTCGCCCGTCGCAGCCATGTGATGCTGCGACGGGGCCGGTCACACGCTTGTGCGCGCGCAGCAAGCGTCTGCCTAGAGATCCTCCCCGTTGATGCGCGTCGACGGGCTGCAAAGCGGGATCCTCCATAGGAGGCTCATGCTTTGCAGCGCTGGGGGGGGGCAGGCGGGCATCGAGTGGAAGGATGTCAACGCTCACCGACGTTCCTTCCACACTGAGTGTGCTCTTGTGCACCTGGACTAACCGGTGAGCTAGTTATAGAGTAGGCGTTCTAAGATTTTGGAGGCAAAGTGGAGCATAGAGATGGGACGCTAGTTTGAGAGGGAGGTAGGATCAAGAGATGGCTTCTTTTAGAATGAGGGTGATCCGAGCATGTTTGAATGCAGAGGGGAAGATTCCAGAGGAGACGGAGAGGTTGAAAATATAAGTCAGAGCGGGGACAGCAGCTGGTAAGACAGACTGAATAAGGTGCGAGGGGATGGGGTCAAGCGGACAGGTGGTTGGGCAGGAGGACATGAGACGTGCTGGGACCTCCTCAGAGACCAGAGAAAAGGAAGACCTTAGAGGGGGCAGGGAGTGAATGAGGTTGAGTGGTTCATGGAGAAGGGCAATGAAGAGATTTCTAGTCTTAGTTTAGTAATCTGATCAGTGAAATATGCAGCAAAGTAGACAGCGGCGAGGTCCATGGAAGGTTGTGGGGTACATTAAAAGATTTAACGTATGAAACTGACGTCTACAATCATGATACAAGGTCGAGGATAAGGGACGAGCAATATGTGTAAATGTCCTCTGCAACTATTAACTTTATTATTTGCTATGTGGAGACTTTTAATCTCACTTTTTTGCCCTCTACCACTACTTAAATGCGTCGCTCTGCCAATGATCTGACGGTATCCGCTTCACGTACCCGCACCCCTTCTCCCACCTTCAAGACTTCTCTCAAGCTGCTCCCTTTCTATGGAACTCCCTCCATGTAACATCAGACTCTCCCCATCTCTCCAGTCCTTCAAGAAGTCCCTGAAGACATTACTTTAGAGAAGCCTATCGGCTCACTCCCTAATCCCCCTCTGCATTTCCCACAGGATCTTCCCACCGAGCCCACATGCACTCCGCTATTTCACATTCTCTATAAACCCTCACCTACTGTGCCACCCCTATCCTTCTAGATTGTAAGCTCTTGAGCAGGGTCCCCTCGCCTACTGTACTGTGTGTTGGACATGTATTTATATTTGTTGTTCTGCCTCCCATTGTACAGCACTACAGAACTTGTTGGCGCTTTCTAAAAACGCGTAACTATATATGTGAGATTAAAAGCCTAGCAAATAATAGTTATTAATTGTAGAAGACATTTACACATCCCAGCAATTCAGAGCACTACGTTGCCCACAGTGCTCATGTGCTACATTCCCCATATGCAGCAAGGAACTGTGGGTAGGACATGCAAATGAAGTCTCCAATTTCTCACATTTTTGCATCCAGGGTCTGTTTTAACACACAACCCTCCTTGCCAGTACAATGCCATACTGGATGGCTGTTTAGCAAAGGTCTGGTCACGCAACGAGTCACGGCCCCTTCTGGACAGCTGTTTTGGGATTGTCATGCCCTCATCAGCAGGAGATAGGCCGTGACTCGTTGCTGTTTGATGTGTATATGTATATATAAGCACTGAAATTGCATGCAGTTTCGAGGGTTTGTGTTTTGCCGCAGTGTAGCGATTCAATTTAGCCGAAAATATGGTTTACTTACTATTTAGCAAATGGTTGCTGTATATTGCAGAATTTGGAGTCGCCAAAGCCGTTCAGACATCGGTGAAAACCACCGAATTGGACTCGGCGAATTCCATAAAACTGCAAAAAAGACTCGTATCCTCCAAATAATATATCTATACTATAATTGAGTAAGGCTTGGCGTGTCCGTCGCCAAGCCTTACTCTGCGCATGCGCGCGCAACCAGCGGCGGTTGGTTGCGCGCGCATGCAACCGCCGCGGCACGAGCCGGCTGTGCGCTCGCCGCGGCGGTTACAAGATGCACACAGCAGCCGGGTAGAGGCTGCGCTCGCAGCCTCCACCCGGCTGCCGCGCGCATCCAACCCCCGAGCCATACTTACCTTTCCGAGCGGCGCCGGGGAACTAAAAGTTCCTCGCTTCCGCTCTTTGAAGGACCCAAGCCCCGGTCACGTGGGAGGCTTGGGTCCTTCAACGACCGGAAGCGGGGAAACTTTCACTTCCCCGGCGCCGCTCGGAAAGGTAAGTATGGCGCGGAGCTCATGGGGCGGCTGTTCGAATGCCGATAGAGCATTCGAACAGCCGCCCCATGTCTGGTCTGGGGCAGTATATCCACGAGCTGGGGGGCAGTATATCCACGAGCTGGGGGGCAGTATATCCACGAGCTGGGGGCAGTATATCCACGAGCTGGGGGGCAGTATATCCAGGAGCTGGGGGCAGTATATCCAGGAGCTGGGGGGCAGTATATCCAGGAGCTGGGGGTCAATATCCAGGAGCTGGGGGGCAATATCCAGGTGCTGGGGCAGTATCCACGAGCTGGGGCAGTATATCCACAATAGACTGCCCTCTGGGCAGGCTTTCCACCTTGTAGGAGTATAAATCAACAAAATGTGTCCGAATAATAAAAAGGCCCTTTTACAAAATAAACGTCTTTTTAAAAATGAGAACCAAACCTGTAATAGAAAAAAACAGATGTTCTGAAAAACAAAAAGGGAAAATAAACAGCTTTTAGAATTTTTTTTTTGTTTTGAATCCAATGGGATTCACCTGTTTAAACCTGTCAAATTGAACCACCGAAAGTCAGGTAATTTCGCTGTGAGTTTGGTGCAATTAGACATTCTGTGAATCGAAGAAGAAAGTCTTCTATGGGGCAATTACCGTGCAGCAGAATTGCACCATATTTTGCTGTCCATTCGCCAGTGATGGCGAATTGACAGCTTAGTGAATGGACACATTGGTCCGAAATTGCACGGGATGGTGAAATTTGGGGGGACCAATTCGGTGGTTGGTGAATAACCTCAAACGGGTGTGAATTACGAGACTCTCTAAAGCTTCTCGTAAATATTTTAGTACTATAATAAATACATTCCTACACAATGTATACACACTTAGTATTGCCTGATGCAATAATTTTTTAAAGAAGCCCTGATCCTGGGAATTTTCACGAGTACTTCTACTTGTGCAAATGCCCCTGATACTTGTACCGATGGCTTGCCGGGCCAGTACATGAGGGCTTGGGTGGCTGGCAGAATGCACTAACAGCATTCTGCCAGGCCAGTCCGGCATGCCTTGTTCCAGCGAGTGGCCACCAGCATGTGAAGGTTGTAATGCGTTGCGGCAGTACTCACCAAATCCGGGGCCCCAGTGGAGCCACATTACAACCTTCATATGCCGGTGGCGGCTCGCTGGAACGTGACCTGCCAGAGGGGACTGGAGAGAAATACTGTTGGTGCATTTTACCCACGGTCTGATGTCTGGGATGTGTGTCTGTGTACATCAGTGTTTCCCAAACCTGTCCTCGGACCCTCAACCAGGCCAGATTTTGCAGATCACCTTGGGGAAAAGCAGACGGAATCCTGCAATCACTGAGCAGCAAATCATATCACCTGTGCTGTGCTTCAGATATCCTGCAAACCTGGCGAGGCGGAGGGTCTTGAGGACAGGTTTGGGAAACACTGGTGTACATGGATCTGAGGTCTGTGTGTGCAGGCTGTGCAATGGGTAAATGGGGTATCTGATTCAAACGGGTGTTATACTCTGTACACCACACTGAAGGAATTAAACTTGGGTGCACACCAACAATCTCAGGACACCTCCAATGTCCCTCTTGAGACAAGGTGACCCTTGACAAAGGCTTTATCGCTGAAATTTTGTACCTCCATCGGGCCTCTTTTGGTGGTTTATTCTTTCTTGTTCTTTTGTCTGGACATATGTAGAGTACCTTGGTTTATTTAGCACTCAGGCATTTTTTTTTTTGACTCTAGTATGCTTTGTGTCATTTTTCTACAGTTGCAAGAAAAAGTATGTGAACCCTTTGGGATTACGTGGACTTTTGCATGAATTGGTCATAAAATGTGCTCTGATCTTCATCTAAGTCTCAACACTTTGAAAAACAGTCTGCTTAAAATAATACAACACAAACTTATGTTTTTTATTGAACAGAACATGTAAACATTCACAGTGCAGGGTGGAAAAAGTATGTGAACCTTTGGACTTAATAACTGGTTGACCCTCCTTTTGGCAGCAATAACCTCAACCAAACGTTTCCTGTAGTTGCAGATCAGACCTGCTCAACGATCTGGAGTAATTTTGGACCACTCCTCTTCACAAAACTGTTTCAGTGTAGCAATATTCTTGGGATGTCTGGTGTGAATCAATCGGGTTGAGGTCAGGACTCTGACTGGGCCACTCCAGAAGGCGTATTTTGTTTTGTTGAAGCCATTCTTTTGTTGAATTACTTGTATGCTTTGGGTCATTGTCATGTTGCATTACCCATCCTCTGCGGAGCTTCAGTTGGTGGATAGATGGTCTTACGTTTTCCTGCAAAATGTCTTGATAAACTCTGGAATTCATTTTTCCATCAATGACAACAATCCGTCCAGGCCCTGAGGCAGCAAAGCAGCCCCAAACCATGATGCTCCCTCCGCCATGTTTTACAGTGGGGATGAGGTTTTGATGTTGGTCTGTTGTGCCTTTTATTTTCTCCACAGTGTTGTGTGTTTGGAAAAAAACAACTCAATTTTGGTTTCATCTGTCCACAGAATATTTTTACCCAGTAGTGCTGTGGAACATCCAGGTGCTCTTTTGCAAACTTCAAACGTGCTGCAATATTCTTTTTGGACAGCAATGGCTTCCTCCGTGGTGTCCTCCCATGTACTCCATTCTTGTTTAATGTTTTCCTTATTGTAGATGTGTCAACAAAAATGTTAGCATGTGCCAGAGATTTCTGTAAGTCTTTAGCTGACACTCTAGGATTCTTCTTTACCTCATTAAGCATTCTGCGCTGTGCTCTTGAAGTCATCTTTAAATGACGACCACGCCTAGGGAGAGTAGCAACAGTGCTGAACTTTCTCCATTTGTAGACCGTCTGTCTTACCGTGGACACATGAACATCAAGGCTTTTGGAGATATGTTTGTAACCCTTTCCAGCTTCATGCAAGTCAACAATTCTTGATTGTAGGTCTTCTGAGAGCTCTTTTCTGCGAGGCATGGTTCACATCAGGCAGTGCTTCTTGAAACCAGTAAACGCAAAACTGGTGTGTGGTTTTTAAAGGACAGGACAGCTTTCAGCAACACATCCAATAATCTCACACTGATTGGACTCAAGGTTGGCTCACTCCTGGCTCCAATTAGCTCTTGGAGAAGTCATTAGGCTAGGGGGTCACATACTTTTTTCACCCTGCACTGTGAATGTTTACATGTTATGTTCAATAAACACATTGAAACATAATGTTTGTGTTGTATTATTTTAAGCAGACTGTGTTTTTCAAATTGTTGTGACTTAGATGAAGATCAGAGCACATTTTATGACCAATTCATGCAAAACTCCACGTAATCCCAAAGGGTTCACATACTTTTTCTTGCAACTGCATTTGAGCCTATATACTACATAGATTTTGTTGGGTATATGTATATTGAGATGACTATGTTTTGGATACTGAATACTTTTTTTTTTTTAATATTTTATGGTTGTGCCATCTAATTATTTTTGTTTGTAAATGGTGTTTCTGGCCATACATTTCAATATTAACAAGTTGGACAGGCTTTCAACAAAATCCTAAATTATTTATTGGAAAGCGGTCACATGACATTAAAGTATCAGTACTCCTATGCTCCGATACCAATTTTTTTAAAAGTATTTACAGTTTGTAGTAAATGGTCCCTAGATCGGAGTTTGAATTTAAGCAAGCATGGGATAGGCATAAGGCTATCCTAAACAAAAGATAAATCCAGGTAAAGTATCCATGTAATTGGGCAGACTAGATGGGCCGAAAGGTTCTTATCTGCCGACATTTTTCTGTTTCTATGTTTGCTCGGTTGGCAAGGATCATCTCAGTCTGTGTCATTTACTCTGGGGGTACGATCACCTCCTAGTTCAGCGGGAAAGGGGCTCCTGGGGTACCGGGATTCTCTACACTGGTTCTGTTTCCTTTTAGAATCCAATTCAAAACACTGATCCTCACTTGCAAAGCTCTCCATAACTGTGCCCTGACTACATTTCCTCACTTATTAGCTGGTACATCCAGTCCCGACCACTTTGCCAATGATGTGACGCTATTAGTTCCTTGTACCTGCACCCCAACTCCCACCTTCAAGACTTCTCCCAAGCTGCCTCCTTTCTATGGAACTCCCTCCCCCGCAACATCAGACTCTCCCCATCTCTCCAGTCCTTCAAAAAGTCTCTGAAAACACATTGGCTCACTCCATAATCCCCCATTGTTCATTTCTTGCTCCTTATTCCCACACTGCCCACATGCACCCCGTTACGTCTTGTACTCTCTTCACCCTCACCTAGCATGTCACCCCTCTCCTTTTAGATTGTATGCTCTCGAGCAGGGTCCGTTCTCCTTCTGTAATGTGTATGTAAATTTGGTATTTTGTCTCTCCCGTTGTACAGCGCTATAGAACTTGTTGGCGCTTTATAAATGCTTGTAACTGTAGATGGTAGCTTGTATTTCATAGAAATTCTAGATTGTAAGTTTCCACAGAAATAGGGCCCTCATTTCTTCTCAAATGTTGGCTTTTCAAATGTTGTTCAATGTATTGTAACATTGTCTATATTGTATCCGTTGCTCAGCGTTGCAGGGTATAGGTTGGTGCTATATAAATAATAATAATATAAAACAGCTGGGTGCTGATCTCTGATCCTTTGCAGTCAGGGAAGTGCAGCCTTTAAAGCCGTGTTTCTCAAGCAGTGGGTCGCGACTGGGGGCGGATTGGGTCACGAGGCAAGTGCCCCCAGGCCCCTCTAATGCCTGGGACCCGCTGATGCATCTTACCTCTGTCTCCCTCACCAGCAACCGCCTGCCAGAACTTCCCTGCTTGAAGGAAGGTCCGGTGCGCAGTTGCTAGTGAGGGAAGCCGAGAGAGGCCCCCCCCCTCTCATTTACAGGTCCAGGCACCACCTGGGACCCACTGCATCAGGTAAGGCACTCTGTAATGGCAAAGGGGGATCTGTAATGGGAAGGTGTGGGGTTGAACTCAGTGACTGGCAGCAGCTCTGTACTCCCAACAGGGATTGACATGTGTCCAGAGCATTATACTACTGGCTGCCAACACCAGGAGCCACTGTGCACAATGCACATCTCAGTGAAGCAAAAAGGCTGTTGGGTAAGGGGGGGGGGGCGCTCCCTATGTATATTTGATTGTATGTCCTTTTATTAATCTGTCCTTTTACCTATTTATGCATCCTTCTTTCTAAATCTGTTATTCTGTCTGTCCATCTATATCTGTGTCCTTCTGTGTATTTTGCCATCTGTCCTTGTATCTATTTCTCCATTTCTCTATCATCTTTCTCCCCCTGTCACTCTCCCTTTTACTCTATAAATCTCACTCCTCTACCTTTCCTGCCTTCCTCCTGATGTGATAATCCCTGCAGAAAACTAGAATGTACACAGAATTCTCAGCAGAATCACACACCGCTTCCTGATCCCAGTCTCCCTGCATACCAGGGACTTGCAGTGAGGTCAGTGGGTAGTATCAGAGCCAGATATACACAGGTCACGTAAGTTCAGGTTCAGTGCTCACCAGGATCTGGCTGCTCTCAGTGCTCCTCAGGATCCGGCTGCTCAGTGCTTCCCAAGATCTGCGTTGTTCACTCATGGCAGCAGATTGTCAGCCGCGCATTGTCCCCTCCCCCTGCAGGGTGGAGGTGCCGTCTCAGTGAACAGTCACACTGAGGCCACAGCCCCACGCCCACTGACAGTGCGATATTCAATGCATGGGAGGCCAGCCTCCCATGGAGGCATTTTTTGAATGGCTTGGAACGATGGTGCTTTCCCATTGGTCCAAGCTATTCCATTGCTCTCAGTGCCTCTCTGAGGCACTGAAGAGCGTAAGTTCAGGAAGTAGGCAGCACCAGATGCGCGCTGAAGACCTCAATCTCTTGGCCAGCTTTAGCTTACGCGATTAGTGTAGCTGTCAGCTACGCAAATTGCGTAAGCTCAGGGAGGGCAGGATGCCGCTGCTGTGAAGAAATTATGCGCGCAGAGACAGGCAGCAGGGAGTGCCAAGCAGGTGAGTTTAAGTTTTTTTTTTTTTTATTATAACTTATTATTCATTCAGTAGAGATTTAAATTGGTGTCTTTGTCTACCATCACCCCAGACTTTGAGACATTTAAGAGCAAGAAGCATCCCCAGTTTTCCCATAAGTTCTAATTAATTTCATATGTTTCAATTACAGTTTATTTTATTGGTTTTTGCCTCAACAGTACTTTCGTTTTCACTAGTTTTGTGATTACTGCACTATCCTTTTTTGGAAAGAATCCCTGTTTGTTTACAAAAAATTGTTTAAAAAGTGCATACATTGTAAAATATTGCAGATGTTGTTCTGTGGAATAAATTGTTTCAGAAATTCAGTTATTTTTGGGTCGTGACTTAATGACCAAGGGCAATTATGGGTCCTGAGGGTCCACAGGTTGAGAACCACTGCTTTAAAGCCTAGCGTTTTATGTGTTATAGGGAGGCCTATGAAATGTGTGACCCGTTAGATTTTGTAGCTGCTGTCCAGCCCCAGGAAACTTGATTTGCTTTTTCTCCTAATGTGAAAGCCTGAATTATGCCGGTCGCTGTCCTGCAGGGAGAGCTTGAACTTCTCCCACTGCAGGGTGTGATCGGCCATATTTTCTGTACATTGAAGTAGGGATGCACCGATACTGCCGTTTCGACGAGTACTTAGTACTCGTGCAAATGGCCCGATACACCAATACCAGAAGCCAGCGCTGGGCCGGCTTGCCGGTATCCGCGGGGCTGGGGAAGCTGGCCGCGTGCATGAAAAGCATACTTCCAGCGTTCCCCTCCAGCGGCTGCAATACTCACCTGCTTCTGAAGGTCCGGGTCATGCTGCTGTGGTGCAATCACGTGGCCGTCGGGCGCATCTGTGACTCTGCCTCCAGCCGAGAGGCTTCTGGAGGCAGCGTCACAGAAGCGCCGGCGGCCACGTGATCGTGCCACAGCAGCGCGTCTGGACCTTCGGAAGCAGGTGAGTATTGCAGCCGCCGGAGGGGAACGCTGGCCGTGTGCTTTTCATGCACGCGGCCAGCTTCCCCAGCGTTCGCTGGAGGGTATGTCCCATATGAGCTGAGGGGGCATGTCCCATGTGAGCCAGGGCTGGACTGGCCTACCGGGATGAATCCCGGTAGGCTGCTGCACTATTGGGGCCGTTTTTAAATTTTACATATGCAGCATCATCTATTTGAGAAACCGCGGGCTGGTAGCGGCCAGCAGGGGCCGGGCCAGCCCGCGGGTTACACACTGTCTGGCCGCCGCGGCCATCTTGTGTGTTTCTCTCGGAGGGAGGTGGAGCTGATTTGCCCTCTGACACTGCAGGCTGCTCGCTGCCGCCGGCCCCTCTGTGAGGAGCCGGGCTGACAGCCACTGCAATGTGCATGCCTTCCCAGACACTGAAAACAAGTCTGGGAAGGCACGGCACACACTGTATTGGCTGCGCCCTTCACCCACCACCACCACGTGATGCGCAGAGACGCGCAGGCGCAGAACATCCCCGCGCGTCTCACGCACCACTAGTGGCTTGGCCGCACATAACAGGAGGCCAGCCAGTCAACTCCCGTTGCAGGCTCCTGGGCTGGCAGCGCTGGCCTGCCTCACGCTGAGGTCACATGTCAGCTTCGCTAGAGCACCGTGGGAAGACTGACACCATGAGTGCCCGGCAAAGGACCATCACCAAGGCCATGGTGAGTGTGGTGGGATGGGGCAGGAACGGGGTAAAGACCTCAGGTCACAGACTCATTGCTGGGAGCTGTGCAGTTTTGCAATTCTGTTATACACCCCCAAAAATATATGGAGGAGACCTTAAAATGGGGGGGGGGGGGAGTTAGGCTCATAAAGTGGACTTGGTCACAAAATAGGGACTGGTGTTCCTGGGTAGGGACACTTGGCAGTTATGCACAGCATACCCTAAGCTCTAGGACATGTTTGCTGCCACCCCCCATAGCATTTATATATGCCCCTCTGTGTCAGCACCCCCTGTATACAGGGCTCAGTCTGCGCGGCCCCAAGGGAGCGTGCAATGTGCCGGGAGGGGAGGTGGAGCGTGCAGCGCGAGCACACTGCAGGCAGGTCTCCCTCTCTGGTAGGGTCAGGGGGTGGAGAAGCCAGGTCTGTTCCTCAAGTAGCCTGTGTATTAGTATAGGCTGGGCGAAGTTCGCTAATCCTCTGCTGGAGTACACAGGGTGAGTGCTTGCTGGGGTCCTGGCTGCGCCACCCAGACTCCTGGCTAGTCCTTCTCTACTAAATGTAAACTTTTTCCTGTAGCCTGAAGGGCCCCTCTTAGGCCAGGTGCACACAGGACATTTTCTTTAAAGCACAGTACGTGCGTAAAAAAAAAAACGACAGTGATGATGTGCTAGGGTGAGCGTTGTGACAGGACTGCGCTATCCTCCTATGGAGGATCGCGCTTTGCAGCGCTCGGGAGGGCGGGCGTCGAGTGGGACGCCGTCTTTTTAAACGCACGTACTGTGCGTTAAAGAAAATGTCCCGTGTGCACCTGGCCTTACCTAGCGTAACTATATAGCTCTGCGATGCCTTCAGACACACCGCACATTACTGTGTAGCTCTGCGATACCCTCGAACACACCGCACATTACTGTATAGCTCTGCGATACCCTCCAACACACCGCACATTACTGTATAGCTCTGCGATACCCTCCAACACACCGCACATTACTGTATAGCTCTGCGATACCCTCCAACACACCGCACATTACTGTATAGCTCTGCGATACCCTCCAACACACCGCACATTACTGTATAGCTCTGCGATACCCTCCACATTACTGTATAGCTCTGCGATACCCTCCAACACACACTGTTTAGCTCTGCGATACCCTCCACATTACTGTATAGCTCTGCGATACCCTCCAACACACACTGTTTAGCTCTGCGATACCCTCCAACACCTGGCACATTACTGGGGCTGGTGTGAAATTATTTCCAGGGCTGGTTTTTATCCCCAGTCCGGCCCTCACATTGTGAGCTGGGGGGCAAAAGCCATGTGAGCTGGGGGGCATTCTGTGTCTCTATCTCTCTCATTTTTATATGAGGTCTGTTCTTATTGGAAAGCGTTCACATAAAATTTAAGTATCGGTACTCAGTATCGGTGAGTACTTTTTAAAAAGTATCGGTACTCGTAGTCTGTCTTAAAAGTGGTATCGGTGCATACCTACATTGAGGTACTCGCAGAACAAATAGTTCTCAGGTTTCCTGAATAACGGCATTCAGCAAGTGTGCATGCGTCTCCGCGGGGTCCTGATGATCCCAGCAGTGGCGCGGCAGGTATAGAATAGCAGGTCCCAAACATATGAGCTGCTAATGTAGTGGCTGAAATTCCATAGAGCTACTTACGTTTAGTGCCTCACGTGGTCTCTCTCTGTATTAGCGGCAACCTGTCACTGGCTGTGCTGGCCTTGGGCCCCGCACGTATTAAGGTTTATTTTTATAACACATAAAAAATAAAATGACTCTTTATTGTGCCTGCGCGTCACTGGAAGCCGGGCTGAATTTTCTATGTAGTGTTAATACATTTAGGGGCTGTATGATGGGTGCCTGGATTGTTCTCAACAAATCTTTATCTAAACCTGTCACCAGTCCTTTAAAATTGGTCTGTAGGGCAGGGGTTCTCCTTCTCAGCCCTCTAGATGTTTCAGAGCTGCATCCCCCATGATGATCAGACACTGACTCATTACGTTGACAGAGCCTTATGGGAATGGTGGCCAAGGTTGAGCACCCCTATCCTAGTGGGTGTTTGGGTTTAGTTTTACTGATGTGTATATGCCAAACCTTTTTTTCTTAATAAAAGTCACAATAGTCATCGTTAAAGAAAAAATATATATTAACGTCTGTGCTCGGCTGGCGATTCGTCAGCAAGATGTAACGTAGAGAGCCGGATATATAAACACTCATAGCTCTGCCCAATGCTTGGAAATCACACTGGCGTGGTTTAGTTTGCTGTTCTTCTGGATGGAAAGACTTGCAGCCAGTGTATGGTCAAGCGGCTCTAATCTTACCCGGGTACCCAGAGTGCCCCTTTTTAAAATATGAAGCCTAGCACCCTGCACATGGGCTTTGCTTCTCTACTATATGAATGCTTATATGAATTTAGTCCATCCAGAATTTTGTCTGTCCTTGTTCATCATAAAAAAAATAGTCTGACCTGCATTACGCTGTGCTGATTCTTCAAAGAATTACCAAGGGAGCAGAAATCAACGTGTCGGTACCATGCGGATGGTATCAACTGCTCATTGACAAGGGTCTTTAAAGCACATGCATGAACAGCGCATCTGACTTGCGTCCATAGAGTATATTATTTTAGGGATGTCCTGATTGCCATTTTTGGATCTTTTGATCTGTGCGGTATTCAGGAGTGGCAGATACCAAGTCCAAATCCGATATGGCAGGACTGACTGCTCCTTTCCAAAAGGGAACTTTGTTTCCTTGGCATTCACTTGCGGGTTATTAAGCAGGCGGGAAAGACTATGCTCTTCAATGAGCGCCTCACTGCCCGGCTTGTCTCGGACTCTGATCTGCTTCAACAAACTGATCCCGAAAGAATAGGAGGTACCGATCCTAAGGATTAGATTGGGATGTCCCTATTATTATTTAGTAATGGGAGCCAGTTACATTCCTTGAGGGGGGCCAATCATGGCTATGTAGGGATTTGCGTAGAAAAATCTGAATGTTTGGGAGCTGTGGGTTGTATTCCAGGAGCCAATAGGTAGTTGGCTCCTTAATTCATCAAGCCTGGTGTTAACGAGCAACTCTGAACCCTTATCTAACCAGCTTCTTTAGGTAACTTGTGTTTCTATGTGCTGACAGGGGCTATAGCGCTGCTGTGTGAGCGCCAGAGAAGTGGACCTCTCAGTGGAACTTGGGTACCCAAATGTCGGGTGAAGGACTTGACTCCCTACATTGACATTGTCGGTGCTCCTAGTCTGGCTCGTGACTAAAGCGTGTGTAACGTGTATATCCACCGTATATCTTTCCATACAGGTTTTAATTTTTAACAATAAATGTGTATTTTGTGCTACATCGTGCGTATAGCTGCTATGGTCCCTTAAGTTACCTCTTGTACTTAATGTGTTTTAGTGAACTGAAAGGCGATGGGAAAATACACTGTTAAAGTGCGCTTACAATCTATGCCGCAGGGGAGAGTAATTTGAAAATGTAGAAAATGGTATCTTGAAGAGAAACCGATCTCCAATCAGCGTGTTGGGGTACCTGGGCCTTTTTCTGTAACCACAAAATGATGGTCGGGCGTTTAACCCTTTCATCGTGTCACTGGAAGGCTAAGGCCAGGAGTCAAATCTTTTCCTTCAGATTATTTAGAACTAGATCTACCATGATGCTCAACTCGTTAGGTAGGCTGAGGCTCCTGGGAAATGTAGTTCCAAAACATCTGTAGGGCCAAGGCTGCCGACACCTGGTTGTAAGCCTTTCCTGATGCTGCTGAGCAGAGGTTTTTCTCATCATCCACTTATAAGACTTTTAGCTCAGTTGGGGGGGGGGGTGTGCCGCGTTTTCACATATTGCTTCTCTCCGTTACATGTTACCAAATGTGAATAGCGGGATGTACTGTCAAGAACTGTCCACCGGTAGCGTCTAGCGCCACCTAGTGGATCTTTATTATATTTATTTGCAGATACTTCCTTCGTTTGTTTATTCTTGATGCGTGTATTTTTATGTCCCATAGAGTTTTATTTAATGCATTTATAAGCACACACAAATCCAAAATATGCAATTTAAGTTTTTTTAATAGTATTTTGGTGTAACTTTTTTTTTATTTTTTCTTAACACAAGTATGCACAACATGTTTGTTGATTTTGCAGGAGGAGAGACTTCAGCATGCAAACCGTCATCTGTCCGGCTTGCACCATCATTCTCATTCCATTCTACTGGCCTCTCGATGGCTGGACAAATGCCCCATTCACATCAGCAGTACAGCGACTGCCGCCAGCAGAACCTGAATGACCCGCAAGCCTTATCTTACAATGACCAGAATCCACAACCTTTGGCAAACCAGGTATGTGTGCCGTTTTACTTTTCTCTCCGTCCAGGGAGTCTATTCTTCTGTCACAAATTAAAACAGACCCCTTCTCCCTAAAAAAAAAAGTACTTGCACTGGTGAAAGCTTTAATATCCTCTTCCTGCTGTATTATACGAATGTTCCTACCACTGGTTAACAAAAATAAACTTTCACCTAGACGCCAAGATTGTTTGATATTTGTAGGATATTGCGTTGGGGAGGGGGGGGGGGCGGGCGGGTGCTGAATCCAAAAACGATACAGTTCTGCCAAACAGGCTCTAGTTTTTGAGATAATGGATACCTTCATCCCCTCCTAATCATTTCACCCCAGTGACATGCAGCAGGGTTTGGTCTGTCGTTTTTTTTTTTTTTTTTTTACTCTGTATCATTGCTTTTATCTAATGTTATCTTCTTGCTTGAGCAGCAAAGTGGATACGCGAAGTACAGTTTCATCTGCCTGTGGGATGTTAGGACAAAGCAAGACCATTGGAAAAAGGTGGCATGGACATCAAGGGAAAACTTGACTGTAGGTGCATTGAACGTCATTAACGAGCCATTGTTTGACAGAAATCATTCTCCCTCCACTCCATAACGAGCTCGGACTGACAAAGCAGTGTTTATGCCTTGGACAGAGGTGGTGATTGCTCAGGACACAATTGTAGATTGTTTCTTGGGCCGGGTTTAGGAAAACTATAGGCAGTGCTCTTTGATGGTCCTCCTTGTGCAAACTCAATCGTTTTTAACATGAGTTATGAATGATGTTGAAGTTTCGGTCTGGTGTCTTGGTTACCAATTGTTTGCTTTGTGGCAAGCACCGGAGATCTTCTGATGACTTGGTGCAGAACCAGCTTGTGTAACTTTAAATTGCCCGTGTCGTGTTCACAGGATGTGGGGCTCAGGTGACAATCACTCCAAATATACGCAGTACCATGGTTTTCCTAATGCACATAATTGAAGAAAATAGTGTTATTCCCTTTCTAGTTTTTGCCATCATTCACTTCAGTGTGTCCTGCAGTAAGGGAGTAGGAACTGCGGAGAGCCATCCCAAAGGACAGCCCTACTTTCACTTCGTCCAGCTGATCAGCCGCTGGAAATGTTGCCTCTGAGCGTGGGCCGTGCAACTGCGCATGATGGCGTTTGGAAAGTTCCACCCACCGAGAGGAAGCTCGGCACTGGTACCAGGCGTACTGTGACTGTGAGATGCCATCAGGGATGGGATATTACAGTGATCTTTGAGACCAATATGATATGCACCTCCTGGTGGGATCTCACAGGCAAAGCTCACCAGGCCAGTACGTTGTAGACGTAAAGATTTTATCTATAGCCACAGGTTGATTTCTGTATTTTTGATGATTTTAGTGAGGAAGAAGGGAAGACACCAGTTCCATCATGCTATACCGGTGATGGCGGGCAGGTAGCAGATGGGGGCAGACTACTTAATCTGGTGCTTGCAACACGTTTGTCCTGATGACCCATGGAAAAGTGTTCAAAAAAGCTGTTTTCAATGCATTGTGATGTTGTTTGCACCGTCTGACTGGTTTTGTGGTATTGTACTGAATACAACGCCATTAGGTGTTTGATTTGAGACAGGTTCCATGTGGGTACGGTCCGCCTGGGCATTATTGCATCTTCATTTTTTGTTTCCAATGGGGCATCCGTTATCTCTAAAATCAGAGCCGATCCAGAAAAAAAACAAAACGATGCGTTCTTCAGAATCGGCAATACAAAGTTACCCTATAAAGCACCTATTGTCATGGATAATAAAATCCGTTCGTGGGTTGGTGACCAGAAAATGCTGAGGTGAGAATGAATCATTGACAATGGTATCTCCATCTGCAAAAATGTCAGAGCAAGAATTATGGCGGCTATAGATTGCATTGCTTCAGTGTATCGTTTGTGTTTGTAGTGTCAACGTGGATTGCAGTCACGGGTTAAAGCAGAGCTCCTTGCATCACTAACATAACGAAACAAGCAGGCATGCACATGGGGTCTTATTCTTCCAAAATGCTGGAGGTTTTATTTCCAAAACCCGCGTTTCATTTTATAACAGGGACTTTGCTGAAGACCTAAGCCAGGTTTATGGGCTGAAACGTCGACTTGTTAAATTGTTAAGTTTTTATATAGACGTTCACGCACAAAATCCAGCACACTGGGGATGTTCCCGTCGCAACTTTTGGGTTGCCAATCTGGGACTGCTCTGCGGTGTTCATGCGATACTGATCCGTTAGCGAACGACAGCTACCCCACAAAAAGCAATCCCAGGGCCTGGGGAATGCAGCGTCTTCCCTGTCTGTTTGTCATGGAGCAGGCAGGGAGTGAATGCAGAGGCTTCCAGACTCCGGCTGGGAGAATCACCGCATCCTTCCTGCCTCCTCCACGTCCCATACACAGGAAGGGAAGACTCCGCAACTCGATGCCAAAGCTACGGGAGTCTTGCTGCCTGCCATGAATCGGGTGTTGTATCGGCTTGAAAATGCTCACATCAGGTTCCAATCCTAGTGATGGGGCCAGGGCATCCTTAATGCACACAGACACTTTAAAGACTTTTCAATTCTTCAAAACCTTGCTGTGAATGAACACTTCTTGAATCACTGAAAGCCTTTACAGACTGCACTCATTCCTTGGTAAAACATACAAATGGCTCCAGAGCATTAAGGCTAGGGTCAGACGAAAGCATTTTTCCCTGCGAACGTGAAAAAGTGCGTCCGAACGCATTGACGTATTTTTTCACGGAATGCGCAGAAACTGTCAGACGACGCGCATTGTCGGTCGTGATTTTGTACGGATCGTCAATAAAACTTTTTGCGTCTGGACGTTATGTAGGCTGGACATTAGCAGTGTCTGACATCTCCTAATCACGCACACACGCCGCTATGCCGCAGCTGCGCACTCAGTACGTCAGTAATAGCGGTTCAGCGTTCTCAGAAAAATGCGTTCAAATTCCACTTGCGTTGCACGGCCGGACGTTTGTGCGGCCGTACATCGTATATTGGCCGTCATTGCCCGTCATCTGCTGCTAGTGCGGCCGTAATTATGTGCGCCAGAACGCACGTTAAAAGTGCGCTGGTCTGACCTCAGCCTTACACATCGCAGTTTCGAGTGCAGATATCCAGGGATTGTACAGGTCGAGCACCCCTAATCCAGAATACTCCGAAAACCAGAATTTTCTGAGCCATCGTGATGTTAGTAATTCTGGACTATGGACTCTCCATATGGGTCCTTGCTCTTGGGACGCTGGGTCCCGAGCGCTGCAGCAGACACGGAACATATTGGGAGCATCTGGGCAGCCCCAGCGTGTGACGCGCTGCAGAGTCACGTTAACTCCATGCAGCATGTCCGTGGAATAACCCCACACATCATTCCTAGCACGTGCACACCCTGGTGGCTGCAGCAAGAAGGGAATCATGGCTCCTCTGTCACAATCTCCTTCTAAAACATGGGATTGTTCCAGATGTCCTGGAATGCTTATGGTCCCAAACATTCTGGATATGGGCTTTTCAACCAGTATATTTAGTTATTCAAATGTTTAACCCAGCTATGAATTCTGTAACCGCTTATTATAAACAGCTAGAGCGAAAGTTCGGCCGCGCAACGCAAGCGGCAAACGAACACATTTTTTCAATAACGTCGAACCGCTAGTACTGACGCACAGAGTGCGCAGCGTCAGCATAGCGGCGTGTGTGCATGATTAGGAGACGTCAGACGCTTCACATGTCCGGTCAACATCACGTCCATTTGTTTTTTATAGCTCCGCCAAAAATAACGGCCGTAATTGCGCACCGTATGACCACTTTCGCGTCTTCCGTCAAAAAGTGCGTCCATGCGTCCAGACGCACTTTGACGGAAGACGCGAAAAATGCGTTAGTCTGATCCTAGCCTTAGAGACCTTCTGCTCTCGTAGTTTTCAAACTTAACCTAAAATTCACTATGGTGGGAAATGGGGAAAGACCATAAATAATGTAAATTGGAGAAAATGCTTGTTTTGTTTAGATCTATAGTTTTTGCATGCTTTCCGCAACCAGTTTAATTAAAAGCATCAGTTTGACATTTTGCTTCAATCGCATCTACCAAGAGGAATATTTTTTAACGAGTACGGCCTCTGAGATATGTCCTCTGTTCTTTATTACAGCGGCGGATGCCCCAAACCTTTCGTGATTCAACTGCAGCGCCTTTACGGAAATTGTCAGTCGATTTGATTAAAACATACAAACATATTAATGAGGTGAGCAGTCGTGGCAACTAGTCCCTCAACGGCTCCTGCCAGTGATTCGTAGCTGTGACATGAAAAATCTCTACTGCAAAGTCACCAAAGTTGATCATTACCACTTGTTAAACGCTGCCGAGCACATAGGCTTTGAATGGGTGGGGAATGTGGCCTGATCACTCTCATCTTACTCCTTTTCCCTCCCTCTGTTAAGGTCTACTATGCAAAAAAGAAACGGCGGCATCAGCAAGGCCAGGGAGAGGACTCCAGTCACAAGAAGGAAAGGAAAGTTTACAATGACGGCTACGACGACGACAACTACGACTATATCGTAAAAAATGGCGAAAAGTGGATGGACCGCTATGAAATAGACTCTTTGATTGGGAAGGGGTCTTTTGGGCAGGTGAGCAAATGTATCATCGCCTGAAAGCTGTCAACGCAAGCAAGATGTGTTCTCAACGTTAACATTGCCGACCTGTCATTATGCAAACTTTGGGGATGGGTAAGGGGATCACAGGAGAGCACAGCAATGAGTACGTGGTTACTGTAGGTTTGCCAGATTTTTTTTTTTCCTGGACACACATTACTGATTCATGCAGTGGGAGAGCTTAGGGAAGGAGCAGCCCTTTACCATGTATAATTCAGATGCTGCAGAAGGAAAATCCTGTCCCTTGTTCACTCGGGATTTTGCTTTGATTTCTTACCTGCAGTATATGGATTGTTCATAGTGCAGGGTTGCATTCTTCATGCACTCCCCATCAGCATGAATAAGTTATATGTGTCTAGGAAGACCTGGCCGATCTGACATCCCTATGTTAGATAAATGTGGTATTAAAGGGAATTTGGGTCCGGCCAGCACTGCTTTGATTTGGTAGGTCCCTAAGGTTGGGAATGGTCTGTTTTGAAGGGTTTCCTTGTTTAATGGGGCATTCCAACCTGGGACGGACCCAATCTTTTCCATTCATGTGTTTGGAGCCTTCCATCTGGATTCCAGCCTTGTAATTAATAAACAAAAAGCTAGAAATCTGGATTAAAAACACACTGTAAGGGAAGCTGCTACAGCTTTTCAACAAGACACATCTCTCAGGTGCTTGGGCTGTTACAGCGTTGCTGGGCTGATGGAAATCACTGACCCGCAAGCCAGTTTATTGCACGTAGTCAAATAACTTCAGCAGGACATTAATAATTTAAAGCTTACCCAATCGGTGTCAGCGAAGTAATTCCACTTCTACATAGCAACACGGCCCAAGGAAGACTATAGTACGTGGGCCGCTGAGAAGAGGAGGAGACGTGACGTATTCAAACACTTTGAAGAGCTAAAGTGAGCCTGCTCCTTATATTAAAAAAACTGATCTCTAGATTAAGAGAGCCTCAATGTTGAGAAATGCGTGATAAACGTCATGGGATGGATGTTCTATAGATTGGCACCAGTGCCTGCTAGAAATAAGCAAATCTGTGTTTTAAGGCTGCTTTACCCATCCTAGGGATGTGTCAGATGGGTTAAGGAATTGGAAGGAACCAAAGTGTTATCTGAGCAATGCCCTTAACCTCTGAGAAGGCAGCACATTCGCCATTGACATCGGTGATGGTGATATTGTATCTTCACTTTTGTTTCTCTAGTTGTTTCTCTCTTCATAATTTTTTGGAGGGCTGATGGGTGACAAAAAAAATATACTGCATGTGGTCAAAAGTCACACTAATATTTGGCTGTGTCACCTTTTGCAGTGATTGCGGCACGCATTCTCTGTGGCATTGTTTGGATAAGCTCATGCAATGTCACAGCATTTGTTTGTGTCCAGAGTGGCATTAATTTGTGGCCAAGATCTTGTATTAATGATGGGAGAGTCGCAGCGCTGCGCAAAGTCTTCTCCAGCACATTATCCCAAAGATTAACCTCAATGGGATAAAGGTCTGGACTGTGCGGTGGCCAATCCATGTGTGAAAATGATGTCTCATGCTCCCTGAACCACTCTTGCACAATTTGAGCCCGATGAATCCTGGCATTGCCATCTTGGAATATGCCCGCTGTGCCATCAGGGGAGAAAAAACCCATTGATGGGAAAAACCTGCTCATTCAGTATATTCAGGGGGTCACATAACTTTGTGGAACCTAGAACTGAAGCGACCCCAGATCATAAATCTTGTCTGGGTGGTGGCTTTTTTTGGCCATGCAGTGAATGTGTATATACACATCCATCCAGTTTGCAAGAACTCCACTCACAAATCTACAGTGACCGGTAGAACACACATCAGAGGGCCAAGTATTGATGAAGGTTTCTGTTACCCAGGCAAAATGGTAATACTCGGTGCTGTAGAATACTGGCTGAAAGAATAAGTAATGTTGGTTATGATCTGCCATTAATGGTGAACTTTCTTGCTGTGCAAGTATTTGTAAACCATGCTTTGGGTGATGTTGTCAGAGTTTTTGTGTGCTTGGGTTAGATCATGCATTTCCCGGAGGCCATATGTCATTCTTTTTTCCTCTCCTAGGTTGTAAAGGCATACGATCGTGTGGAGCAGGAGTGGGTTGCGATTAAAATTATAAAGAACAAGAAAGCTTTCCTGAACCAAGCCCAGATTGAAGTGCGACTTCTTGAGCTCATGAACAAGCATGACACGGAAATGAAGTACTATATCGGTATGGTGCCTTCTGTTTCCAATCCCCAGCCTCCTTTGTACTCTGAATGAATGTCTGGTTTTATGACTCCTTCCCTACATCATAAATCTCGTGCCTCGTTGATTTAAGGAAATACACCTTTTTGTGTACTACTTCTTATTTGTGTGTAAAGAACCTGCTGTCAAAGGAACCAGTGCATAATTTTCTTGGATTAGTGTTACTGCCATGGAAGAATGTGGAGTTCTGGTCAACCCCCTTAGTAACACCCATCGTACCAATATGTTGTGGGGTAACTTGAACAAATGACATGCAACGTACTGGTATGTCCTGATGGTAAAGTGGTGAATCCCTAGAGTGATATGTGACAGCAAGTCACTGCGTTCGTGGAGCTGATCGACATCAGTACACACTCATTTTGTCAATTCTCTTTTCCTGTCCCTGCCTTTTAGTTCGTGTGTGTGAGATATATATATATATATATATATCAAATTCTCTTCACGCACGAAAGACAAATTCAGATTAAGACGGCAAAACTTTTAAAACAAATTGCATATGCCGTTTGTGCTCCGTCAAAGGAAGGGACAATGTGTCATGAAGGGGTTACAGATCGGTTGAAAGCCACTTTGGCAACACTTTTATATTGGTCAGGATTAAAACTGTGTCTTCGCTTCTTGCTAGTCTCCTTTACCGTTAACAACCTTATATTTGATAATGCAATCAAAAGCTGCCCACATCCTTATCATGTGGCGCCACCTAGTGGGTTTTACAGATCCAGAAAAGGGGGGGGGGGAAACTGTCAGTCATTTAGAAACATGCAGACCCGTGACTGAAGTAGGTTCTTGCCTCATGGAAATCACTCCCCACTACACTGTAGCCTCCTGCACGTTTCACATGGTTTTAGCTTGAATTTTTACAAAGCCGGAGTATAACACGGCAATTCAATGTAAGTGCAAAATATCATCTTTTAAAATGTAGGCATAGTGGCATAAAAGAAAAGGATCACTAGTAAATATACAAAACACATTAAGGGGGTTACTCGCAATGCGCTGCGGTTTGACAAAGTTGCAAACGCCAGAGAAAAATTGCCTGTGTTGCAGCAGTGACAAACGCCATTTTTCCATGAATGAAAAATCCAAATGGCAGCTAGGTGTCTATATCTTTAAGCTCTCACCCCATTGCAGAACGCTAATCTCAGCACACCCCGTAAATCCTCACAGCATACCATGTAGATGTTGTTGTCCTTTGATTATGGTTTTGATAATTATATGTCAAACTTGCGAGCCCATACACATTTTTCGGAACCCGACAAATATTTGTTCATGAAGTGGCTGGAAATAATATAGAAGGTTCTATGAATAACAATAAAAAGGTCCATTACAGAATAAAAAAAAACTATCAGAATTACATATACATACAGATATGTTTCATTTTAGATTTGGCCCTCTGAATTATTTAAAGCTTTGCCGGTATATCTGAAACCTGCACATCCTGCGAATATTATTAATGCAAGCAACATGATCATGGCCAATGATATTCCTCCGAAGTCTTCGTCGTTTTGTTTTGCAAAAAAAAAATCATAAACAAAATAGACTTTTTGCTGCAAATGAAAAGCATAATCAGTTTAATAAAAACGGGGAATATTTATTTACATTGAATCCTATGGGATTCGCCTGAATAAACCTGTCGCATGAAACCACCGAAAATCAGGGCATCTCACTGACCTTTCTCTGCTGTTCGGTGTCTCTGAAAAGATTAACCATTGCTTCTCTATGGGAAATTTCACAGTCGCTGAAGATCACCATACTTCGCTGGCAATTCGACAATATTTGAACTGCCTGCTTTGTAAATAGCTGAATGGCCACGAAATTGCACCATATGGGGAAGTTCACCGTTCGGTGCAATTTTGTCGCCAATTTGATGTCCTGTGAATTACACCTATAGTCTGCTAGAGGTACAACTCTTGTTCCTAAAGTTTTTCGGATAAACTTTATTTTCTACTCTAAAAATCACTATTGTATATGTCATGTTCTGATTTTTCTATTTCCCCCCCCTGCAGTGCACTTAAAGCGTCATTTTATGTTCCGGAACCACCTGTGTCTGGTGTTTGAAATGCTCTCCTACAACCTCTACGACCTGTTACGGAACACCAATTTCCGAGGAGTTTCCCTCAATCTGACGAGAAAGTTTGCGCAGCAGATGTGCACGGCGCTGCTGTTCCTTGCAACTCCGGAACTTAGCATCATTCACTGTGACCTAAAGCCTGAAAACATCCTGCTTTGTAACCCGAAACGGAGCGCCATCAAGATTGTTGATTTTGGAAGTTCGTGCCAACTTGGGCAGAGGGTGAGTTTTTGTTTGGCTTTTCTACATTTCTGTTTAACTCCCTCAAAGAAACGTTTTTACAAAATTCCTAACTGTTTTTCTTCTGTTTTTCACAGATCTATCAATATATTCAATCTCGCTTTTACCGGTCTCCAGAGGTTTTATTGGGAATGCCTTACGATCTCGCAATTGACATGTGGTCGCTTGGGTGCATTCTGGTGGAAATGCACACCGGGGAGCCTCTGTTCAGTGGGGCAAACGAGGCAAGTGCTGGTCTTACTGCATTAAATCA
Source organism: Leptobrachium leishanense (assembly GCA_009667805.1). NCBI lineage: Eukaryota > Metazoa > Chordata > Amphibia > Anura > Megophryidae > Leptobrachium > Leptobrachium leishanense. The sequence goes on along the minus strand of CM019064.1, from coordinate 28,042,244 downwards.
CTGTGATTAAAGTCGTTTAAAACAGTTTGTCCCACCTTTTATAACATTGTGACTTCATCTATCATGATGGTTGAATCATGCCTACATTATACAAGTTATATAAGTTGAATAGCTATGCGTAAAGATTACACCTGGCCTCGGCAAATTTGGTCTAACCTGGGGGCCAGTGATAAAACTCAGGAGCCAAGTACACGTATTTTAGGAGCCAGATTTATTTATAAAGTATTTTAGCAGGAAGGATACATTGAGATTTTTCAAGTTTGTCCTGGATTCAAGAACATTGAATTGTTACAGAAATACAAAGTAATAAAATGCAAGATGTTAAAAACAAAACACAAATATACAGATTAACACAGAAAATAAATATGTAGGAAATATAGTCACTATGTTACATGTTTACAGGTGCATTCTGTATATAGTCACTGTTACATGTTTACAGGCGCATTCTGTATATAATCACTGGTACATATTTACAGGCGCATTCTGTATATAATCACTATGTTACATGTTACAGGTGCATTCTGTATATAGTCACTATGTTACATGTTTACAGGTGCGTTCTGTATATAGTCGTTATGTTACATGTTTACAGGTGCATTCTGTATATAGTCACTGTTACATGTTTACAGGCGCATTCTGTATATAATCACTGGTACATATTTACAGGCGCATTCTGTATATAATCACTATGTTACATGTTTCAGGTGCATTCTGTATATAGTCACAATGTTACATGTTTACAGGTGCATTCTGTATATAGTCCTATATTACATGTTTACAGGTGCATTCCTTATTGAGGTATGTTAATAGGGAGCTCTTAAGGGACTTTAGACTGGGGTAAGATTTGATGGTGTCTGGGAGGTTATTCCATAATTTCGGTGCTCTGTAGGAAAATGAGGATCAAGCCATTTTCGTTTTGTATTGTGGTATTGCAAGTAAGGTGCTGGTCCTGGATCGGAGGTTATAGGAGGAGGGAACTATTGGGGGAAGCCATCTATTCAGGTAGGGTGGCAGCTTCCTAGAAAAGCTCTTAAACATCAGGTTGGAAAGGTGAAGAGTGCGTCTAGATTCCAGCGACATTTTATATTTAGGTGCAGTAAAACAAATCTTAGCAGCCGCGGGGTGAAATTCTAGGTGCCCATTGTCAATAGATCCCCGTGAGATGTGTATTTTGGGGTGCACTGTATAGAAGATATTTTAATGTGAATACCCAAAAGATGGATGATCTATTCCCAATACTATGGTTAATGATTGCTAGGGTAGGAACCAGATGGAGATGGCGAAGGGCAAGTTATATAGTTCTTCTTTGCTGTGGCCATTTCTATGTGGCTTTTGCAAATCTGCATATACTTAAGATCGCTGTAAATTGAGCAAGGGGGTTTTATGCCCGATTTACTAATGTGCTTTTGTAAATAGTTTATTATCACCAGGTCATCGCCCGAAGGAGTGGAAAGCCCTATGCTGTGATTAATTTGCCTGATTGAAAAAGGCTCTTTCGTTTTTCAGGAGCAATTAGAGCAGTGTTTTTCAAACCTGTCCTCGAGACCCTCAACCAGGCCAGATTTTGCAGATCCCCTTGGGGAAATGCAGACTGAATCCTGCAATCATTGAGATGCATATCATATCACCTGTGCTGTGCTTCACATATCCTGCAAACCTGGCCTGTTGGTGGGTGCTGAGGACAGGTTTGGGAAACACTGGTTTAGGGCTTTTTTTTTTTTTTTTTCCCATAAGCATTTGAATTTTAGGGTTAAGGTTGGGGATGGGTTTCAATTTGGTTTTTTTTGGGGGTTTGGTCACTGTTGGATGTTTTAGGGCTTGTAATTGCGTTAACTGTTAAAGGACACGAGTCTTCAAATTCAGATGTGGGTCTGATGGCTACTTTAAGATCTCATTTATGTCGTCACCACAAACCTAATCAAGCACTGAGCATGGGCTGCACTCTGCGAATAAATCATGTAATCAACACTCGGGATGCCGTTGGATATATCACCTCTCCCTGCGCTCCCTTGATGTCCCCGCAGCCTCCTCCGGTGATCACGACCTCATTAATTCCTGGTTCCCTCGCGAGAACGAAACCAGGAAGTAAAACGCTGCGATCGCCGTAGGAGACTGCAGAGATTAGCGAGGGAGCGCAGGGAGAGGTGATGTATCCAGCCCGAGTGTGTCTCGGGGTTACCGCTCTCAGCAGTGAAATTTAACCCCTGAGACACACTCGGGTACACCGTCAGCGGGGTTAAATGTGTAAAGTTGACTTTTTTTGTTTTCAATTTCTTTTAAAATGGGATGCTTTCAAAACCACAAATTATTATATCAACATCCTCATGCTGTTACGCTTTAACGTCATTGCAAACGGCTAAACACGAAACGCTTTCTAAATTCTTATTGTATACTTGATTATTAGATGTATAGAAGTATAACTATTAAAACTTCATGTGCCACGAGTGGTACACTTGTTTGGCATCTCCGTTAATACATTCTCCAGTGTTTGTAAAGCGTATTTTACATGCACATGCCATGCACATTTAATTTCATTTGTGCTTCATTTTCTCACACTCAAACAGGTTGACCAGATGAATAAAATTGTGGAGGTTTTGGGTATCCCCACCGCTCACATCCTTGACCAAGCACCAAAAGCCAGGAAGTTCTTTGAGAAGGCAACAGATGGCACCTGGATCCTAAAGAAGACCAAAGATGGAAAGAAGGTAGGATGTGCCGCATGAAGATCTTTCCTTCTGTATGCATAGAATTTTACCAGCTGCAGGCAGATGTAATACATGGTTCAGAAGTCCATGGTGTGCGTTTCACACGCCTTGTATTTATGTGTTGTATCTCATACATGTGAGGCTGACAAGTTAAGTTGAACTTGGAGAGTGGTGGCGTTCCACTTCGGATCTTGAGAAGACTTCCTGTGATTTCGATATTCAGATCTGTTATCGGTGTACAAGCTGAACACCCCGTTTCTGGAATTCTAAAATACAGAAGACTCTGGAAAAAAAAAAGCCCTCTGGATTTTTTGCTAAATCTGTAGACCAGTCCCTGTGCGCCCCTAATCCAGAGAGCTGCAGCAGACCAAGGCGTATGCTGGGAGCCACTGGACAGCCCCGGGGTGTGACATGCGGCTTAATTGATAATTTTCCTAAGTATGACGGGAAGTTAGAATTTTAAGAAAGACTCGGAGGCTCCTATTTTGCATCTCTTTCTTAAAGTTTTTTATGCTGCTGTTAAATAAATGCTAACAGGTAAACTTGCCCCTCCCTTCCCACAGTCCTTTGCAACAAGCACCCTCCCCTCTCTATAAACAGGCTCTTCCCGCCAAAATGACCCTCTTTCTTGCGCGCGAGTCATCATCCAACGGGCAGAAGAGCCAAACAACGAGGAAACCATCCAAATGAGACTGGAGAAAATCAGGAGGCTGTGGGAAGAAGAGGAATAATAAGGACCATGAACCAGCGAGCCAACGCCCAAGCCGCAGAGCAAAACCCAGGGTGGGACCGGGCGGGAAAATACTCGCCTCCGAGTCTTTCTTAAAATTCTAACTTCCCGTCATACTTAGGAAAATTATCAATTTTAATTCATGACTCGGAGGCTCCTATTTTGCATATTCAAAGCCTGTCTAGGACCGCAGCCGACCAATGATCGACAGGCTTCAAATAGAACGTTCGGAAGGTCGATTCCCTGGACCAATCCGCCGCCCTCATGAGAACCTCCAACCGGCAGCCTGACAGCACCGCTGAGGAAGCCATGGCACTGCGCGTAGAATGCGCACCAAACGTGGAGACCTCAACACCGGCCGATGCCATCACCCAACGCACCCATCGGGCTAGCGAGGTGGATGACACCGGGCGATGGGGAATCACATAGAGGAATAAAGGCGAAATGTCCATAGGACGCCAAGCAGCCGTGCGTGTTTCGTAAGCGCGCAGGCAGCGAACCGGGCGATCAGCTAACCTAGGATAGAAGACTGAGGTAATGGCCGTTTTTTTGTACGTCGCGAGACGTCAAAACGTACACCATCGTGCAGAAAGGAACGCGCACCAAAATCCAGCGCGCGAACGTCGCTGACGCGTTTACATGAGAGCAAGCAAAACAACATCAACAATTTTGCGGACAGTTGGCGTAACGACAGGTCCTCATTATCCGGCCACGCCGTCAGAAAGTTAAGGACCACGGAGATGCCCCATGTGGAAGAATAACGGGGGCGCGGGGGACGCGATAAGCGAATGGCGCGCAACAACCTACATACCAGGGGATGACGTCCCGCCGGGACCCTCTGGAATCCGAGGTGGCCTGCCGAAATCGCCGAGCGAAACGAATTAACCGTACAGTATGCCAATCCCCGCTCGAAGAGGTCTGTGAGGAAATCCAGCACGGCATTCACAGGGGCTGAAAGGGAATCCAGACCCCCATCCACACACCAGCGAATCCACCGGGACCAGGCAGTGCCGTAGGCCGCTTGGGTACCGAGGGCCCATGCGCGTTGGAGCAAGGCGTCAGTGCGTTCCAAAACACCAACGACAAAGCCGGGTCCCCGGACACCAACCATGCAGTCAACGGACAGTGAGACGTGATAAGGGGGTGGGGTCTGCCTTCCGGATCCGTGATGAGATCCGGGGGGCAAGGCAACACCCTCGGATAATCCTATGGCCATCTCTAAGAGGGCCGGAAACCAAGATTGGCTCCGCCAGAGGGGCACCACCAAGACCAGGGTCGCCGATTTTGAGCGGACCCTGGCCAGGGTGCGAGCCACCATGGTGAAAGGGGGAAAGGCGTAAAGCCGTCCCTGGGACCAAGGTTGTAGGAATGCATCTGTTGCTTGCGCCTCGGGGTCCGGACGCCAGCTGTAAAACATCGGAAGCTGGCGATTCAGACGCGAGGCGAACAGATCGGTCGTTAACGGACCCCAGAGACGTGATAAACGAGCGAAGATTGCGGGTAGCAGCCTCCAATCGCCCGAATCCAGCGTGTGTCTGGAGTTCCAATCCGCTACCACATTGTCGAGACCTGGGAGGAACTGTGCATGAACCGCGAGCCCCGAGGTGAAGCAATGTGCCCAAAACCATTGAGCTAGCAGTGTGAGCATGGGGGACCTGGGACCCCCCCCAGGGCGTTGATGTTGCGAACGGCCGGGAAATTGTCCATGCGCAGGAGGATTGTGCAATCCCGTAGTCCCTTGGCGAAGCACTGGATTGAAAACAAGCCTGCAAGCAGTTCCAGGCAATTGATGTGGAGGAGGGTCTCCTCCTTCGACCAACCGCCCCCTGTCTCCAGAGAGCCGCAGCGAGCTCCCCAACCGGAGCGGCAAGCATCCGACTCTATCGTGAGGCAGGGAGGGGCCGGAAGGATCGCTTTCCCGTTCCAAGACCGGAGGTCCGTCGTCCACCACGCGAGCTTCGTCCGAGAGGGAGATCATCCCTGTGTAAGGCACCCCTTCCCGGAGGAAACGGGCCATCAGGCGTTGGAGGGCCCGATAATGCGGGGGGGGATATCGCTAACCTGGTGGCCGAGAGGAGGCCCACCATGCGAGCGAGAGCCCTCAGGGAACAAGGATCGTGTCTTAGGAGAGAGCATGCCTCCCGTTCTATTGTGGAAATCTTGTCAGCTGGAAGAGTGAGCCGCATGGATGTTGAATCCACTATTAGGCCCAAGAATTCCAGCCGCAAGGTTGGTTTGAAGAATGGATTTCTCCGCATTCACCACGAAACCCAGCCCCTGCAGGAGGGAGAGGGTCCACTGCAAGTGCAGAGAAAGCAACTCTTTTGTGGATGACAGAAGCAGAATGTCGTCTAGGTACACGATGAGGCGAACACCTCGTTCTCGCAAATTCGCCATCACCGGCCTCAGCAGTTTGGTAAAGCACCAAGGTGCGGAGGAGAGCCCGAAGAAGACTGGAGAAACGCCAGAGCTCCCCCTGCCAATAAAACTGCAGGAGTCTCTGTTCGGTCGTCACGGGGACGGATAGATAGGCGTCCTTTAGATCCACCTTTGCTAGCCAATCCCCAGCAAGAGAAGGGGAGGAAGATCCTTCATGCCCTCCATTTTGAAATGACGATACATTATGAAGGAGTTTAGTTCCTTTAGATTTATGACGGGTCTTGAGTCCCCGCCTTTCTTGGCCACCAGGAATAAATTACTTACAAACCCCAGTTTGTGTGACTGAACTCGTTCTATCGCCCCCTTCCGAGCCAGACTCCGCACCTCCTCGTCTACCATCGTGGAGCACTCTGAGGAGAATCGGAGGGGCGTAGGAAGGGCCATCTGTGACGAAACGGCTTCGAAGTCCAGGTGGAAGCCTGTGACTGTTTGCAGGACCCAGGGGTCCGAGGTCAGGGTTTGCCAATTGGCAAGAAAACGCGCTATGCGCCCCCCCCCCACCCGTGGTAAAGTCTGCGAGCGCAAATGGTGTCTTACCTGGTGGACGACGGGAATTGAAGGACCCCCCGGGGGCCACGGAAGCCTCTACCACGCCAACCGCGGGTACGCGAGGGGAAGAATCCCGTGTTGTAATACGGCGCTTCACTGCCTTGCATTTCCGGGGCAATGGGAGTCGAAGGGTTGGGCCGTGTTGGTACCCGGTCCTGGGCGGCCGGTATAGTTCCCCCTAGCTCTACCGGCCTTGCCAAAAACAGGCCCCTTGAATACTTTTTTCATGGAGGTCGAGACCTTGTCAAGGGAGGTGAACGTATTGGCGTATTTGCCCAGGTCTCGGACGAACTTTTCGCCAAACAGTAGCCCTTGGGCTTCACTGCCGAGATCTGAGTCAGCTTTCTCCGTGAGCTGATTGTCCACTTTTAACAGGATAGATCTGCGCCTCTCAGCCGAGATGGCGGAATTGGCATTAGCTAAAAAACAGATGGCCCGTTGGAGCCAGCCCCTCACCATGAAGGGATCCAGGGTGTCCCCTTGGGCTTTTGCCCCTTCCGCAACATCAAACAGCTTGATTAAGGGGCCCACAGTGTCCAGTAGGCGATCCTGGCACTTTTTAAAAGCTTGGTCAATGCCTGCTTTTGCGGACCAGCCATGGTGGGTGACATATTTTTGGAAGTCCTTGTCCACTAGGAGTCAGGCAGGTCTTTCCCAGAGTGGTGGGACGTTGGCATTCAGCTCGCATCCTGTCTCGTGTGGCTTTGTCTAACGGGCGCTGCATGCGGTCGTCCAGCCACTTCTCCACGTGGGGCCTTGGTGACCAGGCTGAAGATCGGGGGTGGGACAGATCCTCAGGGTAGAAGAGGGGGTCCCCTTGTGGGTCACAAATTATCGCCTTATCCCCAGTAGGGGCATAGGTCACCGTGTCTCCCATTTCAAATAGCTCATCATAGGGAGCGTGGAGCACCACTTAATCATCCCCGGCCGACAGACCATCGGGATCATCTGAGTGAGAGGCGTCTTCGTCCTCACCCTCCGCCTCCGCTGGAGGGGAGTTATCCACCTGTTTGGGCCGTTTTGCAGCAGTAGCTGCTGGTGTTTGGGTAACTGGGGCCCTTTTACGAGGGGATGTTTCATTAGGTGGTGGCAGTGCTGCAGGGATGCCAGCCCCTCGAGCCAAGTGCTTTGTCTTCCGCACTGACATTTTGCCCACCCCATCGGGGGGCAAAACTACTGCCGGGCTGGAAGATGGGGCCCTCCGCAGGGCTGGAGCCCGGAGTCGCGGGTATGGCAGATTGCTGTAAGGCCTGAACGGCCGTCAAAACCTCTAGGAGGGAGCTAGAGAAGGTGGAGGATAAACTAGCTACCTCCGCCTTGACTGCCGAAGCATTGGAGGCCTGCATGTCTGAGGATAGCGTCAGGGAAGGAGGGGCCGGGTCCCCCGCGGGAGAGTGAGTGACCTGAAGCTCAGCATCGCTGTCCCCGAACCTTCAGATTCCACCGAGGGAGGAGGTGACTTGCGTTTTCCTTTCACAGGCATGGTGGAACTCGACTATGCTCGTGGCAGGCAAACGGCCGAATGAGCTCCTGCGTGCGCGACGCGCCGATCACGTGAGCCGCTGCCGCGAGAGAAGTAGATCCGGCCGTAATGGAAGCGCATCGTAACCAGCGGTTTTAGAATATATTAAGGGCGAAGCGCAATAGCCGATACTCTGCCGGCGCCCGTGTTAAAATCGGGACGCCGGGACCAGAATACCGACCAGAATGAGGAGCGCTGCGCAGAGGTACTTATCTGGTCACGAGCAGCTAAGAAAGAGGGTCATTTTGGCGGGAAGAGCCTGTTTATAGAGAGGGGAGGGTGCTTGTTGCAAAGGACTGTGGGAAGGGAGGGGCAAGTTTACCTGTTAAAGTTTTTTATGCTGCTGTTAAATAAATGCTAAGAAAGAGATGCAAAATAGGAGCCTCCGAGTCATGAATTAAAATTGCACTGACTTTTAGAGTTATGTCGGCAGAGAAAGACTGCACAGTACTCCCAAGCTGTGTACGTGCTGGTGGCTGCAGCAGGAAGGGGGATTGTGACTTTCCTACCACAATGTCCTTTCTTATGGACCTCAGATTCTGCAAAGTGTTTTGGGGGGGGGGGGTCAACCGGTGTTCATTCATATACGTTGGCGTGAGCATAAAACCAGACCCCTTCCTCATCAATAAGAAATCTTGCAATCATTTCATAACCTTATCCATATTGTTACTTAGGGGATTGTATATATGTGACGTGTATATTGACACCACAGAAATCTGTTTAAAATTTATAGAAGTGGGATATCTTGCAGGAGATCAGGCCATGACGTACTTCTGGTGGTGTCACCATGTTTTAAGGGAGGAGCTTTGCTTTCCTTTTACAAGCAAAGGACGGGACAGGCGTGCTGAGTCATTTCAGTCATTTGTGGCAGGGCTGTCGAACTCTTGACGCTTCAGATGTTGCTGAACTACAACTCACATGATTCCCTGTCCATCTGTTGCATTTAAGGAATTGTTGCCTCAACCTCTGTTTGTTGTCCCCCCCCCCCCTTTTTCTAAAACAAACTTCATGCACATAGAGCAAAGTGGGTGCGGCAAACACCGCGTGACTGAAAGAACACAGTTGTGCTTATTAGCCTGCTCGGGCTAATCATATAAACGTCCGTCAATACTCCTGTATTTGCAATTGTTTTCCTATGCGGTTAGCGGAGTCGTCAGACAGGTGCAATTTACTTAAGATTACTGACTGGTTGTGCTGATTACCGCTTACTCGGCTTCTATTGAACTGGGCCTAAAAAAATATTATTCCTCCCCTGATACAGTCTGCTGACAGGTTCTTCCAACATTTGCAAATAATGTGTTCATATAATAAATATATATGCAGGTTTTCTAACTTGTGTGTATTTGTATTTCTATAATTTTTTTTTTTGTTTTTCAGTTGTCCAGGTGCTAGATTTTAGGATTATATTCTGGTGAATTTGGTTGTATAGGATGAAAGGCCTTCCAGCAAGCAATCTATTGATGGCAACCTGGAACGTTTAACCTCCTGTTTACATACCTCCTGTTTATATGGATCTTCGCTCTGCCTTTTGGTTTCCATTGCTTCTATATAATAAATTTTTCCTCCAATCCCCATTAGGAGTACAAACCTGCAGGAACCCGAAAGCTTCACATTATACTCGGTGTAGAGACCGGAGGACCAGGCGGCCGCAGAGCTGGGGAATCGGGTCACACCGTAGCGGACTACTTGAAGTTTAAAGACTTAATTTTAAGGATGCTGGATTACGATGCCAAGACGCGTATCCAGCCTTATTATGCTCTGCAGCATAGTTTCTTCAAGAAAACAGCTGACGAAGGTACCAACACGAGTAACAGTGTTTCTACCAGTCCAGCAATGGAGCAGTCCCAGTCGTCTGGAACCACCTCTAGTACATCCTCTAGCTCAGGTAACCACCCCATTGCAATCTCGTTATAGTTTAAAGTTTGGGTTTTTCCTTCTCTCACTTCAAGTTTGCCAGGAGCCTCTCTGACGAGTCGCAGTATCTTTCCATGCAACGAGTATGGCACCGATCATAAAGATCAATAATAACTATCACTTTAAGGCTTTACTTGACCGGGTGGCACCGACATGGCACTGATCCATGGGCATTCCACGAGTAACATCACTAGGGACCAGGTACACGAAAAGTGTGTGGCCCTAAACGAACTCTGAATGTCAGCAGTCACTGGATACGGGGCGCTGGACGACAACCCCCCCCCCCCGCCAGCTCCTTACCCCTGTGCAAATGATTTCACTGAAAGCTATGAGAGCACATCGTTTAGGTGCTCAAATATATACCTTTTTCTAGCAGTGACTCTGTATAGGTGGACCCTAAATCAGTGTTTCTCAAACCTGTCCTCGTGACCCTCAACAAGGCCAGATTTTGCAGATCACCTTGGGGCAATGCAGACTGAATCCTGCAATCACTGAGCAGCGAATCATATCACCTGTGCTGTGCTTCACATATCCTGCAAACCTGGCCTGTTAGGGCAGGGTTTCCCAAGGTCCCCCTTAGGGCAGGGTTTTCTCAGGTCCCCCTAAGGGGGACCTTGGGAAACCCTGCCCTAAATCCTATCAAAATGAGATAGTACTCCACTGTTATGAGTCTAAATGCTCAGAGAAGGGCTAAACGTGCCATTTCCTTTATAAATTGAAATCTGGTCATGACATTACATGCCATTAAATGTCCTATAACACACCTCTTGAGCGGCATTCCCCTGATCTGCACATTGCCTTTGACATCAAATTGGATTCTGGTCAAGTAATACAAGGAAAAAAATGGTTAAAAGCCCCAGGCCTGGCTTACTCAGATTGCGTAGAGACCCCCTCTAGGATAATGCTGTTGTAACTTTAATGTTCCTTTCTACTCGTAATGCTATATACCCAAGAATAGCCAAACATTGGTGTTTGGTGCTAGTAAGTGAAGGAGACCCACTTCACTTGTTTCATACAATTTATTACTTATCGAGAGCCCGTCTTGGTGATAATCCAGGGTGAGGTAACAAAGAGCGCTTAAACACTTTATTGAACATAAAGATCTGAGGGACGAGAGGAAAGAATCAGGACATACACAAATCTCGAGCAGAAGACGTGACACACTCTCTTCCAGAACCCTTTATTTTTACAGTATTGACAATTTGTAACAAAGGCAAAAATTAAATCCTCTTTTCACAGAAGTTTGCAGGACTCTGCTGCACCACGTTTAATTGTATTTCTGCAAAGGTGTTTTTCTTTTCCAAGTAATGATCTTGAATTCGTTGTCTTTGAAAATCTATCACACTTAATTGAGGCCAACCTGATGCATTGTGCTTTTTGCTCTGATGGACTATTTTCTTCTTCCAAGGTGGTTCATCTGGAACTAGCAACAGTGGGAGGGCACGGTCTGACCCGACACATCAGCACAGGCATAGTGTGGGACACTTCACTGCCGCTGTTCAAGCTATGGATTGTGAAGTCCACAGTCCGCAGGTAATCTGTTAACTGTAACCAGAGCTGGAATGTTTGCAGAAAAGCCAAATCAGACCTTTGTGTAGTCGATGGGTGTACTTGCCAGCTTGAGATTGGCTAATCGCCTTACCTGCAGCTTTCCAGATGTTTTTTTAACTACGTCTGAGTCTCTACCAACATTTAAAGCATTAACTCCGCATCATGGGAGATGCATTTCCAAAACATCTGGAGGGCCAAGGCTGCCGATCTGTGTCCTGAGGAAATGTCTGGTTCAGAAGTATGAGCATGTTTCCTGACCTGATTGGCTGAGCCTAACCTGACAAGTACAAGTCAGCAAATACAGCCGACCTACACATGTCATCACAATGTGAACAGCATACTCTAAGGCTAGTGTCAGACGAGCGTCTTGTGAGAGTGGACGTTCCTTCCACTCGACGCCTGTCTGACTGCTTCGCTGAGCCCACTGTGTGCTCAGCGCTGCAAAGCGCGATCCTCCTATGGAGAATCACGCTTTGCAGCCCTGTCAACGCGCGTCCTAGCTCTTTCCTGGAGAGGCTTGGATAACGGACGCTTGTTGCGTTCGCATTTCGGAAGCGTGCACAAGCATGTGACCGGCCCCGTTGCCGCATCACAACACTGCGACGGACGCCGATAAGCACGTCAGTATGGGCGCATATAGCCTAAACTAAACTGTTTGGGATCTTCATCTCCCTTCACCTTAACGCTCTCCCGAAATGAAAGTAATCGTATACAGCCCACCTACTGAAGCAAAGGTCCGACACGTCTGGCCGACGGAATCGCGTGGTCCGGCCCTTAAAGCCACACAGCAGGGGCGTTTTCAAATACACTCTCCCGCGGCCGTTTTACCTGACCTCAGCATGCGGCGAGTAGTAGAATGAGGGGGCAAGGATTATCCCCACTCACCGCTATGCTCCAGATCCTCCTTCACGCTGCGCTCCCCATCGAGCAGGATCTGATGCTGTTCAGCGAGTGAGGGAAGCAGGGGATGATCCTCACCCCCTCATTTTACTACTTGCCACGCGCGGAGGGGGTTTAAATGAATTGGAGGGAAGGTGAAATTAATTAAATGGGGAGGGTGTGTGTGTGAAATTGACCCCCCCCCCCCCCAATATTTCTTTTTAAAGAGCAGGTAGGGAAAAAATTATAATGAAATATATATAAAAATGTCTTCCTAAATCTAGCTGGCTACATATTAAGCTGTTCTTTTGTATGGCCTTCGAATAATCTTATAAATCTCCAAATGGCCCTTGGCAGAAAACCAGTTCCCCACCCCCTGTAATAAGTGTTTCTAAACTACCGGTTGAGAATCCCTGATCTGAAATGCTCCCGAAATCTGAACGTTTTAACTTTGCCATGATTACAAAAGTGTAGAATCCAACGCCTGTCCTTGTGACTGCAGACGCAATAATTAAAATTACTGTATGAAAAGCGCTTCAGACTTTGTGTATAAAGTTTATAGGAAACAGCTATTTAGAGCCACCCATGGACTTTTAATTGAAATTAATCAGACTCCCACCAGATGACACCTTTCCATCACTTTCTATCATGTAAGGTTGCACATCGTGTTCATGTAATAGCCTCGATAGGCCTTGGAAGTATTCATCATTATCTCTTTTCAATCGAAATGTAAGTTGGCTTTGCCAAGGTGTTTTTTGTTTTTTTTTGGCAACTAGGCGCTGACGCTGAAGCGCAGTTCATGTGCTTTGCACTAGGTTAATGTTTAAATCCATGTCCTTAATTTTGATTTGATTCACCTTGCAGATTCGGCAGCAGTTTCCACCGCCTGTGGGTTGGACGGTCTCTGAAGCCCCTACGCAAGTAACTATTGAAACGCACCCCGTTCAAGAAACTACATTTCACGTGCCCCATTCACAGCAAAGCGTATCTCATCACCATGGGAATAGCTCCCATCACCACCACCATCACCACCACCACCACGTACAGCAAATCCTGGGCAACCGGACAAGACCCAGGGTCTATAACTCTCCTTCAAATAGCTCCTCCACCCAGGATTCGATGGAGATCGGACATAGCCACCACTCCATGACATCCTTGTCTTCCTCAGCTACTTCTTCCTCGACATCTTCCTCCTCTACCGGCAACCAAGGCAATCAGGCCTACCAGAACCGCCCCGTGGGTCCTAACACCTTAGACTTTGGACAGAACGGACCTATGGGTGTTAATTTAACGGTCTTTTCAAACCCCCGCCAAGAGACTGGCATCACTGGACATCCGACGTACCAGTATTCTTCAAATACGGGCAATGCCCACTATGTGACTGAAGGACATCTGACTATGAGGCAAGGAATCGATCGAGAGGAGTCGCCCATGTCAGGGGTTTGCGTTCAGCAAAGTCCCGTGGCCAGCTCGTGACTAAATTAACTTTACGTTTGTTTTTTCTTGTGGAATTTTTTTTCTTTTCTTTTTATAAAGTGTTTTTTCCTTTTTTTTTTTTTAAAAAAAATTCTTCAAATTTTTAGATTTTTGGGCTTTGATTTTATTTATTTTCTTTGTTTGGGTTTTTATTTTGTGTGCTAGAAGTGGTTATGTTTTATATATTTTTGTTTTCTGAGAAAAAAAGTGCAAAAGCTGCTTTAAACAGAAGGAGACGATAACCTAAAACAAACAAACACATTTAACCGCTACAACAGGGAAAAGCTATTTTTTTAAACTTGAAACGGTTGCAAAGGGACGATGAAGTGAAGCTATTTTTTGTTTTTTACTTAATTTTTTTCCTCCTTTTTAAGAGCTGTATTCCAACACTCCCCTGACACACACTATGTTGGATGATAGCTTGGTGGCATCGCCTCTTTTGCTCCCCTTCCCCATGTACCTGTACACTCTTATCACCATTATTTTATAGAGATCATATATGTATTTGGACATGCATATATATTTATATTTTAACCATAATGATACTTAATGTAGTTGCCAACAAAAACCATACAAATCCACGACCGGAAACCACAAACAAGTTGATTTTGGCACCTTTACGTCCACCGAGACTTGGGTGCAGACGCCTAGTACTGTAAGGAGAGGCGACTTTAACGTTTTCTAAAATCACGCAACACCATACTATCCGTGGGATGGGTAAATGGTTACAGTTTGATCATCCAGGACAGTGGTGGGCTTTGGGTCTTGGAGAGAACCTGCTCAGTAGCTGGAAAATGTTCAATCATGGGACGGGCAGTCAGCTAGGATTTTGTCGTCGTCCCCCCCCCCTTTTTATTTTTTTAATCTTATTTTTATCAGGATTTATAATAAAACCAAACCCTTAAGTCATCAGGTGACCAGCTGTAGGGGTGAATGGATTGGGGTCATGTTTGGCCTTATGGATCTTGACTTTCGTGAGGGCATGGCCTGCTGTTTTGAGGTACGTGAGTGACCTTGTTTTATAAATAGACTTTCCTGGCCGACTAGACTCCAACAAAAAATAAAAAATTGGCAAGGTATGCTTGGCCTCGAGGTCGACATGCTAAAACCCTTCGCTGACATTATTTCCCATAATACCACTGGCAGGAACTGGGGGGGACTTCAAGAGAAGCCACTTTAACCACACAGCAGGGGTCCGCAACCTTGGCACTCCAGATATTTTGCAGCAGTTTCCCATGAGGCTCTGCCAACCTAACGAGTAGCTGAGCATCATAGACGTAGTTCCAACACTGCGGACTCCTGCTGTAAAGACTCTATGGCCCTATCTGACAGGTCTTCCCCTACTGGCCATATTGCAGTACTGCAGCTGGGATTAAAGTCTCCTAAGGAGACTCGGACGTCCCAGCACTTAAGAGAGCTCCAGTACATTGCCCCTTTTGTTGCGTGTACTGGAATTCGAGGGGGCACAATCTGGAGCCAGTTTGCAGAAATCAGTGCTTGCGTTCCTCCAAAAATAAGACCAGGACTATTTAACTTGATCTTCAAAAGCACCATCCGATACCAGGGATACTTAACGGTTCAAGCTCCTAGAAGTAGAGGTCTCTTTGAAAACACATCTGTGTCCATCCTGCTTCCCTAGTTTGTATATATACAATGTTACACACATGCATGTGTATGTTACAAACAATACAATACAGTGATGTGTGTGTGTGTATAGAGATCTAGGCCCCTATTGCATTCCTCGTGCATCGGTTTTGCGCGCACGCAAATGCGCATTTGCGCGAGGACAAAACCATTTGCGCAGAACGTCGTATTTCAATGTTCGCGAAACGATGCGCGTTATCGTTTAACGCGGATGGACTTGCGCGAGCGTGATGAACTGTGCGCGTCCTATACTTAACATTGTGAGCACAAGTGCGTTAAGCGGATGGTATTTCAACAGATGCACATCTTCCTACGAACGATGTTTGCACGCATTATTTTAACGTCTTTGAAAAGCTGGTGGTAACGTTAAATCTGAATATTCTGGCCGAAACAAAATACACCAGCACGGAAAAAAAATACAGCACAGTATAGTTACACACTCTACACAAACCTAAACAAAATTGTGAATTCGTGCATATTTCTTTTATTGCTGCAGCATGTATACTCAGATTTACTTTGACAGGCGCAAAAACATTAGGGAGTCAATTAAGGTGAATTGATGTCAATTAAGGTTAATTCTGATTGGCTGAATGCCGCGAAAAAAAAACAGTCCACACTGATTCACATGTGCAACGTTACTGCGCGCGGATTACTCTTCGTTTTGCGCGGTCTTTACTAACGTTATTTTTTGACAGATGAGAAAATGCGTTCGGATCCGACTATCACGTTAATTTTTGTGCGATAACGCTGGACGATGTGCGCAAAACAAATTGCGCTGCGCGAGTGCATTTGCGCAGAGAATGTAATAGGGCCCGTAAGAACCACAAAATATACACATTTTGAGGTTAATAAGATTTTATATACACAAAAACATGTTTTCTAGAATATTTTGGCTTTGTTGGAGTTGTAAGTAAACCGCTTTTCCATACCCCCTCATTTATGCTAATATATTGTGCCGGGTCCCCCTTTAATCTGGGTGTTTTATCCCTTTGATTTCCTAACACACAGATGTCTGTAATTGATAATGTGGTGGTTTGGCCACATTTATTTAATTACATCTTTTAAAATGACATTTCAACTGGATCAGTTTGGGGAGGTCAGCGAAGCTTTTCATTAATGCCCTGAGTATTTAACCCTTTCACTGCTGAGGACGTGTGGGGAACGTCCTCATTGACTCCTAAGGAAAGATAGGGGGTGGAGATAAGGGTTCCTTTGAACCCCAATATCTCCTGACTGTTTTCAGGAAGCAGGGTCATGTTTGGTATCATTAGAAAGGCCAGAGCATGGCCTTTCCAATGATACCAAACATGAGACCATGTTTAAAGTAAAGAAGAAGAAAAATAACCATAATAATACAAAAAAGAAAAATGTGTTTTTTTTTCTTTAAGATGTGAAATGGCTCAGCAGTGAAGGGGTTAAACAATCTCCCCACTTGGCTTCACAAAGGAAGTCGTGTTTTTTTTTTGTGTGCTTTCAGGCTCAGTGAATCACAAAGAGATAGACCCCAGGCTCTTCAATTTGTGGGCGACAAGAGAACAAGCCGGAGTCCTCTGCAAAGGATTCTGGGAGTTCTGAATCGGTAACGTCAGGAAGGGGAGTGTACGATACTCCTACACACACCACGACTAGAGGAGCATTAGGTAGAACAGACAAATAATGGTATTTTATAAAAAGAAAAATCAGGCACCCCCCCGGTAACGCGTTGGTTAAGCCACACTTTCCTCGCCTTGATAACTGGATGATGTGTGTTCAGATTTAGTTCGGTAATAATGGACATTATGTGCCCGTCCTTTGACGTTTCAGAACGGGGCACATTTTAGTAAATTGCATGTTTAAGCCTGCAGACAAATAGTGGAGGGGGTGCAAATGATTTTTTTGTTGTTGTTTCTGTGGCAAATCATGAGTTTTAGTGTAATCTGATCTAATGAGTTTTTTTATTTTATATAAACCAAATCATGTGTTTTTTATAATGAGAAACCATCACTTGGGGGCGCTGCAGCACTGCGTTCTATAAAACAAAGGCCTGATATCCATTGTATTTAATGCAATGATCTTGTATTCGGACGAAATCCCACGATTCCATGCAAACGCCTCACAGGAAGGTATCCAATTCAGCATTGTGGTGGGAAAGGCATAGCCCCCTGTGCACATGCATTGAGCCTTTGAGAGGAGATCTCAGGTGGATGGCCAAGGGTAATGTGATTTATATTCGGCCTCTCCAGTGTGTTGCACACCGCCCCCCCCCCCCTTCCTTCGCTTCTACTGCCTTGAGGTTTTGATTTGACATTTTAGGGAAGAATCAGCTGTAGGTTTTTAAGGATTTTTAGCCCTATTTTTACTTTAAATTTTTAGGTCTTAAGTGAACCTTGAGTCAGGCAAAAGATTTTAAATCCAAATTATCATACACGGCAAGTTTGGCCCGTGCAGCCAATAAATCGGAATTGTGTGTCTGAGACTGAGTCCGTAAAAAATAAAAAATAAAACAGTATATTTGTGAGCGGCCCCTTGGCGCGGTCCAGGTCCGTGCTTTTTTGCTACTACCGCATGGATCTGTCAGCACATCTGTGTATTGCATGGAACAGCATCCTTGGCTTTCCAGGTGTTTTGGAACTACACCTGTTGAGAGACTGAGCATCATGGGAGATGTAGTTCCACAACATCTGTGGGGCTGTGGTTGCTTAATCTTGGTGTATCGCAATACATGGGCCCAGGAATAGGTCCACTTCGGATCAGAATTCAGATCAGGACTTGTCAAGTCTAGCATAAAGGAAAACAAAGAGAAGATGTAAAAAGACCCTTTATTTCCCAGTCCCTGCTGTCCAGGGTGCCATAAACCAGTTGGCCGCTTTTTGCTCAGTCCGCTTACTGTCGTGCAGGGATCCCAAACACTGGCTCCCCCCAGATGTATCTAAACTACATCTCCCATCATTCTCTGCACTTCTATTGCATTAATAGAATCCTGTGAATTGTAGGCACCAACATATGGGGGGGGGGGGTTTAAAATTCCTGTTGTAGTGCTTTTAATTTTTATTTTTTTTACCGTTCTTTTAATTGATCCGAATCCTTTAAAATGTAATATTTTACTTTGCAGTTAAAGTTTCTGCATTTTTTTTTCTTTGTTTGAGGTTTTTTTTTTTTATATTGAAATGATTTGGATTTTAAATTGCATGAAACCCGCTTTTAGAAAAACTTTTTCCTTTTAGTCTTAGATTTTCTGATTTTGCAATCATTTAACCGTAATACCATTTTTATTTAACAAAGAACATCTTTGGGGATTTTAAATTTTTCACCTTTTCCCTTAATTTTAATTCCCCCCCCCCCCTTATTTTTTCACTCCTTTTTCTCACTTTTTTTTCCCTGTCTAACCGCATTCTGGAGATAGGTGAGCACAGCTCTATTAGATTAAACACAAATGCCTTTAACTTCAGTTGCTCAGTGACCGGCTGGATACATTTTTATTTTTGGGTTTATTTTTTAATTTTATTTTTTTTATTGTATAAATGTTATCTAGTCAGAATGTTAAGATCCCAACTATGTTTGTACGAGACGATGCTGGTCTGATCACAGGAAGATTGCCTTTTAACTTGCCTTACTGAAAGTCAAAACCAACACCCGTCACGGTCAGTGGACAATGGTAAGATTTAACGACGCCCTTCTGTTTGTCACACAAATCTGAAATATATTTATACAAAAAAAAAAAAATTCTAAATATATACAGTGTATATTTTGCTCATCGGAGAAGATGAGTCTAAAATATTATATTTCTTAGAGATGTGTGTGTATATATATGTATATATATGTGTGTGAGTGTGTGTATATATATGTATATATATAAACATGTGTGTATATAAATTTGTTATGCCAAAGCCAGCTTTAATTCAATGTTACCGTATCAACAGATTTTTATTTGCTTATTGTTAAAAAAGAGAGAAAAAAAAAATTATATAAAACCATTGAGCACTAAAACATCGATCTTATCCAGAGACTCTTTCCCTTTCCATTAGGCGTTTATAGGCACACACACGTTTTACAGGATTTGGTGGCATTAATTTCACCCGTAATTTGACCTTTTTAGCAGATTTCGTCATGTCCATTTATCCGCATTTTTTTTTTTATTATTTCTTCCGGTGATATTCTTGGGAGGGGGGGGGAGAGGATATGCCAGACTCCGTACGTCTGGAGAATCATAGTTTGGTCTCTTTTATTATTTTGCAGTTTTTCAATTAAAGAGAATTTTTAGTGTTTTTTTTTTTTCTCTTTTTATTTTGTGTCATGGAAAGAAAAATAAAGACAAAATCACACAAGTTATTACATTTGTAACCCCATGAATGAAAATAAATGGCACTCGTTTTGCCATTTGGATAGTGGCATATTTTTGTACTCCTACCTGTAGATTTAAGGATTACGTTCACCTCCTCCCCTCCCCCCCCCTCTCTCCCCCAAAATGTATTTTGTCATACTCCCTTTTAATCTGTATATAAATGCCGCTTAATAAATAAGTGTACAGTTTATTCCTCAAAACTGTGTTTTCTTCACTACTCTTTGGACTCGGAGAGCGATCACGGACCTGACGGTTAAAGGAGGGGGAAAAAATAAAGCAGGTTGATGCCATTTCTGGTGGGTGGGTAGATGGGTGGTGCCTCCTCCCTGGCTGAAGACCTCACGCCGTGAAACACGTCCATAAAAATGGCATCAATCTTCTTTCTGATTTGATACGGCTGTGGTTGTCGCAGCGTGAGGTGTAGAGAGCAGTGACCAAAACACCACGGGCCTCATCCCTTTTTGTAATCACGCGGTAGATGTGAAACGACTCCGGTGAGTTTAGAACGACCCCTGGCTACCTTCATACCCAACTCTGGATCTAGATCGCCATCGGCGAACCCCCACTGCTCTTTCAAGATTTTATAGTTTTTTGGCTGCGGGATATTTTCTATTTAAAAAAAAAAAAAATACAAAAATTTTCTTTTTGTCTCCATCTTTTTTTTTTTTTTTGTAATTTTAATTTTTTTTTCCTATCGATACTTTAAAGTATTTGAAATACAGGTTGTTTCCCGCCTTGGGAAATGTGTAATTAAATCCAGCTGTTATGTATTGCTATAAAAATGCTTTATTGATGATACGTTTTAGAAATTAAAGAGTCTAAAAGGAAATCCTTGCTGGCTTTCACAATGACATTCTGCACTTTTTTTATTTTCCGCTGTTGTGTTCACTGATTGTTTTAAAGTGGAATGGGGTTCTAGACGTTTGAGTATGTGGCATCCTCATGTTGGTCATTAAAGGAACACTCTACTGAAAAATAGTGTCCTTTTTTGTGCCATTAAATAATTGGGCAGAAGCCACTGACGGCCTCGGCCCATTTATTTTTTACTTCTTTTGTTACTTTTGTTTTTTGATGATTTTATTATTCACCTTTTTTTGTCCTTCGCCGCACACAGCTTCTGCTCGGGGCTTCTGATCCCGGAAGACAGTCTTTTCTGCGCTACTTGGAACACAAATAGGGAATGCAAATCCTGAGACTCATGCGCAGAATGATGGATCGGAGCTGCATGCTTGCTAGCGCAATTGGTCAGAGTTGGTGAAGTCGACGTGCTCCCTGCGTGCAGTAACCGAGTGCTGGGAAATACAAATTTCCTCGGAGGGGTGGAGGAAACGCCTCCACTTCACTCCACCTTTTATAGCAAAAAGGGGTCGGCACTCCACACATCCTGACCATTTTCTAAATTTAAAGTGGTCAGGATGTATAGTGTTCCCTTAATATACTTCGGCGCTAGATTCCGCGGCGCAGTACAAGGCAAGGGGATGGTACAGTACAACGTAGGAAACTTGCGGCTTTTTTTACCTTTCAGCACTGAAGAATTATTTTATTTTTTTTGTGGGGGGGGGGGGGGATCTGCATACTGAGATACTGGAATTGCTAAAACAAATCTTTACAATAAAGAAAAATAACAATGCTGCGAGAGCCCATTAAGAACCGGATTTTTATCAGGAATCAAAATAACGGTAAGCCCGAATTCGAATCCTTGCCCCCCAGACCCCCAAAAAATTGCAAAAATGTATGTATTTTACCAGGAAGGATACATGCAGTTGATAAAGGGACAAATTAAGTCTAGGCATCTGGTACAGAAAAGTCACCGTACAAGGACAAATCTACACCTGATCTTTCAAAAACAGATTTGTCAGAGATTAACCTTTACACAACAGAAGTACAGTTGAACAATCCAAAACGTAACAAAGCCAATACAGTGGAACCTGTTCCTGAAGGAATCAACAATCTGAATTGGAGGGATGTGAAGGCATGAAAGGGGGAAATACAGTTTAACCTCCCTGGCGGTCTAATTCTGACATTTTATGTTCGAATCGGTCCAAGTGTGGCTCGGGGGTTAACTTTCAATACTGAAAGCGGTATTCCCGAGCCCCACTCTGGCTGATACTTACATGTCCTGCGCTCCCTCGCTGTCCCTGCAGTCACACTGCAGCCGATTGCGACTTGACACTTCCTGGTTCACGCTTCACGAGAAGAGAACCAGGCAGTGTGATGTTGTGAGCGGCTGGAGGAGACTGCGGGGATCAGTGAGGGAGCGCAGGACATAGTTACATAGTTATATAGGCTGAAAAAAGACATGCGTACATCGGGTTCAGCCTCTCCCACATAACCTACTGCTGTTGATCCAAAAGAAGGCAAAAAACCCAGTCTGAAATATGCAACATACCGGGAAAAAATTCCTCCTTGACCCCAGAATGGCAGTCAGATTTCTCCTTGGATCAAGAAGCTTTTACCCACATAGTATAACCCTTAATATTTTGTGTCTGCAGAAAGTCATCTAGTCGTTTTTTAAAAGTCTGTACAGACTCTGACCCAACCACCTCAACAGGCAGAGAATTCCACAGCTTTATTGTTCTCACCGTAAAATAACCCTATGCTTTAAGCTAAATTTTCTTTCTTCCAGTCTAAATGGATGACCCCCTTGTCCTATGTATAGTCCTATTAATGAATAGGTTATCAGACAATGGTTGATAATGGCCCTGTATATATTTATATAAGGTTATCAGATCCCCTCTAAGGCGCCGTTTCTCTAAACCGGTTTAAGCTTGTTAGTCTTTCCTCATAACTTAACCCCTATTCCCTTAATTCCCCTTATTAATTTAGTTGCCCGTCTCTGCACTTTTTCTAGCGCTATAATATCTTTTTTTAAGACAGGTGCCCAAAATTGCACGGCATATTCAAGGTGCGGCCTGACCATTGATTTATACACAGGCAAAATTATGTTTTCATCCCGTGAGTGAACTCCCCTTTTAATGCATGCCAATACTTTGCTGGCCTTTGTGGCTGCTGTTTGACATTGCACATTGTTACTTAGTTTGAAGTCTATGATTATTCCCAAATCCTTCTCCTGCTTGGATTTCCCTAACTCCGTACCATTTAGGGTATAAATTACTTGTGTGTTCTTCACTCCAAAGTGCATAACTTTGCATTTATCTAGATTAAATCTCATCTGCCATTTAAGTGCCCAGACCCCAATCTATCTAAATCCCTCTGCAGCGAAGTAACATCCTGCTCACATTGTATTACTTTTCCTAGTTTTGTGTCATCTGCAAACACTGATACATGGCTTTCAATGCCTATCTCAAGGTCATTTATAAATAAATTGAATAGTATTGGTCCTATAACAGACCCCTGAGGGACACCGCTTACCACTGGTGTCCATCTTGAAAATGTACCATTTATGACCACTCTCTGTACCCTATCTTTTAGCCAGTTTTCTATCCAAGAACAAGTATTTTCATCTAGACCAATTTTTCTCAATTTAAATAGTAACCTTTTGTGTGGAACTGTGTCAAAAGCTTTGGCAAAATCCAAGTAAATCACATCCACTGCGACCCCCTGATCTATACTTCTACTTACTTCCTCATAGAACGTAATTAGGTTAGTCTGACATGATCTGTGTTTCATGAAACCATGCTGATTTTTGCCAATTACATTATACCTCCCAATAAATTCCTGAATATTATCCCTTAGTAACCCCTCATACTTTCCCAGCCACAGATGTTAAGCTCACAGGTCTATAATTCCCAGGCACAAATTTTAAACCTTTCTTAAATATAGGGACCACGTCAGCTTTTCTCCAATCCTCCGGTACGATTCCTGAAAGAAAAGAATCTTGAAAGATTAATAACAGAGGTTTACATATTTCAACACATAGCTCCCTCAGTACTCGCGGGTGAATTCCATCCGGCCCTGGGGCTTTATTCACATTCACATTGTTTAATTTCTGCAAAACCTTGTCCTGAGTCAACCAGTCACTTTGTATTCGTAAGTTTTTATTAATGAATTTCATGTCTCCTGTTATAGGTTTCTCTTTGATAAATACTGAAGAAAAATAATCATTTAAAATTTCTGCTTTATCCTGATCTTCAGTTAACAATAACCCTGACTCAGATTTTAGTGAACCTACATTTTCACTCTTGCGTTTTTTAGAATTTATGTACCTGAAGAATCTTTTAGGGTTGGTCTTGCTCTCTTTGGCTATCTATATTAGGTGGTTTATAGCATATGCCAACCAATAGTTGACTTCCCTGTTTATTCCCCAACGAAATATTTACCCATAAGGATTCCACATTTCCCTCATCGCTTTCCAGTTGTGTAATATTAGGCTTTAAATCCTGATTTACATATAAACACACTCCACCCCCTTTCTTATGTTTCCTATCCTTTCTAAACAATGTATAACCGTTTAAGTTTACAGCCCAGTCATGCGTTTCGTCCCACCACGTTTCTGTTATTCCTATTATGTCGTATTGCTTAGTGTATGCTATTACCTCTAGTTCCCCCATCTTGTTATTGAGGCTCCTTGCATTAGCAAGCATACATTTAATGGTGTCTCTACCCACACATGCTGAATGCGACTTTACAATACATGCCTCCACTGTTCTGACATTACCCATCCCCCCGGCTCCACCTCCCTTAGTCTGAGCTGAAACCCTTGCGCTATCTGCTCTGTCTCCATTTTGTAAGATACTGTATCCCTCCCCCCCTTCCACTAGTTTAAAGTCTCCTCCAACCTTTTAACCATCCTCTCCCCTAGCACAGCAGACCCTCTTCCATTCAGGTGCAATCTATCACGACTATACAGATTGTACCCCAGTGCAAAATGAGCCCAGTGCTCTAAAAACCCAAAGCCCTCCTTCCTGCACCAAGCTTTAAGCCACGCATTGACCTCCCTGATCTCCCGCTGCCTTTCCACTGTAGCACGTGGCACAGGTAGGATCTCAGAAAATACTACCTTGGAGGACCTCTTCAGTTTACTTCCTGAAATCATTCTTCAGGTCCTTCCATCTTCCGCTTACTTTGTCATTGGTACCAATATGGACCATGACAGCTGGGTCATCTCCAGCCCCTCCCAATAATCTATCAACTCTGTCAACCACATGCCTAACACGGGCACCCGGCAGACAGCAAACTGTCCGGTTAAGGCGATCAGCGCGACAGATTACCCTGTCTACTCTTAATAATAGAGTCCCCTACCACCACAACCTGTCTAGGCTTACTTGCCCGCTTTATCCCTTCCTTACTTGGTGGGCTGATCCCCCGGCTGTTAGAGGGAGCAGCCTCCTCCAGTACTGCTACACCTGAGCTGATGCACCCAACATTTTCGCTCAAAGGGGCAAATCTGTTGGTGTGCGCAAGATCAGGACTAGCCAACCTTTTCCTCTTCCCTGCTACCACGTGTTACTGACACCCAGCTACCAACCTGCTCCCCAGTTAACTCCACTCCTCCCACACCCCTAGATTCCTCAACTATACTTTGCTCCATGAGAAGCCGCTCCTTTCAAGATTGTCAATCTGCCTCAGCGTTACGATTTGCCCTTCCAGATCTCCAATATGAGCTTCCAGAAGAGCTACACGTTCACACTTGCTACAGAGATATGGACCCTGGAAGGATTCCTCCAGACATGCATACATGCAGCAGGATGTGCACTGGGTCAAACCTTCAAGCTTGCTAACACTCATATTTGTTCTCTTGTTGTGGGTATATCACAATTTGTACCTGTTATTTGAACTCCTGTTTTTAACTCCACTTGAAAATAGCCCACTTGGGCTTGTCAGTGGTCTACTTCCTTTGTGAGCAAGCTCAGTGAGCTGCCACTGAGTTTATGTAGCCATACAAGTGAAATCACCTGACAGGCTACACGCCCCCAATTAACAAGCCACCAGGTGATTTCAGTGACCTGTATCCAGCCCGAGTGGGGCTCGGGGATTCCGCTTTCGGTACAAAAAATTTAACCCCGAGCCACACTCTGGGAAACCGTCAGGGAGGTTAAAGTGGCTCTGATCACTCAAATAGGCTTTTCAAAATACAACCCAAAGATCTCAAACTAAAGAGTCAGGCCGGGAGTCAGATGAGTGTTTTTTGAGTGGAAGGTAGGTCTGTGAAAGTGGACGTTCCTTCCACTTTGACGCCTGGCTGGCCACCTCGCTAAGCGCAGTTACTGCCCTCAGCGCTGCAAGGCTCGATCCTCCTATGGAGGATCGTGTTTTGCAGCCCCATCTAAGGTGCGTCGTAGCGCTTTGACAGGGAGGATTTCCGCATGGCCGCAACATGTCTGCTGTAGGGTGTGCAATTTGTGTGCGCGCTACAGCGTGTGGCCGACCATGTTGAAGCGTCACCATGCTGCGACGGATGCCAGCAGTCACATCAGTATGTGTGCATGTAGTGCACTCGTCTGACCCTTGGCTAAACTGTTACCGGTAGATGCTTTATCACATGTATGGGTTTAGACATTTTGGAATCGGGTTACAAAGTTTGACCCAACTGTATTGGCTTCCTGTACGTTTCAGGATACAGTTTAAAATACTGATGCGGGTGTTCAACTCACTCAATAACTCAACCCCCCCCCCCTATATGTCTGTTACTCAGCAAGCATGTTTCTTCTAGAACACTCCGGTCATCTGTGCCTGTCCTCTGTCTACACCCACGCTGCAAGCTCTCGCCTCTAAGACTTCTCAATGGCAGCTCCATTCCTGTGGAATGACTTACCTCACCCTATCAAACTCTACCCTAATCTTCATGCCTTCAAGAGATCCCTTATGCCAATCTGAAAAGATGTGATAAAATCCATCACTGATGCACCTCATCCCCTCTGTTCATCTACTCACCATAATAGATACCACTTCCATGGTCCCACCTTTCCCAAACCACTGGTACTAGTGATCTTGACAACCAATAAAACTCCTAGTCTTTCTCGGCCCCCCCCCAACTGCTCTAGACTGTAAGCTTCTCTGAGTGGGGCCCTCTACACATCTTGTTTCTGTTATGTTTTAATTTTGTCTCGTTGCCCTTGGTCATTGTAAAGACCTGCGGAAACTGTTGGCAACATATAAACAATGATAATAACTATCTAAGTCTAGCTGCTAAAAGACATCAGCGTCAAAAGCATAACATGTGGAATTTTCCAACTGTATTTGGGATACCGAACCATTGATTAAAACTGCGGTGAACGGAAGTTTTATTTTGTTAAAAAAAATTCTGTAAATTTTAACCTCCCAGGCGGTCTAATTTTTTTCAAAATTTTGTATCTAAAAGCGTCTCAATTTTGTTTTAAAGGAAACGTGTTTTTGTACAGAGTTAGCCTGTAATAATTAGGAATCACGCACTGAAATCCGTGCAATCGAGTCCTTACTGGTAAAATCCTTTATAAATAAATTTTAAAAAAAAATAGCAAATACACTGAGTCCAATAAAGTTTGAAACACAACATAATGATTTATTATCCCAAAAATAATTATCCAAAATAATGCAAATAAATGATAATAAAATACAGCAAAAAACTCTGAAATCTGTCTGAAAACAAGGATGAGACTAGGTATGGTCTGTTTCTTATCCTGTAGTGCCACCTAGTGGCCGTTTATAAACATTGCACATTTAAGTTTGCTGCCTGGTCCCGCCCCCCTGCATCGAGTGACTCGCAGGGAGCCTTACCAGGAAGCAGCTCGCCGCGATCACACTGCGGGGCACAGCCAGGGAACGCAGGAGGAGGTGAGTATGCATCCAGCCCGTGTGTGGCTCGGGGTTACCGTTCGCGGTAGTGAAATTTAACCTTGAGTCACACTCCGGAATACCATCAGGGAGGATAACCATCGAAGACGTTTTTTTAAAATTATTTTGGTAAATACTGTAACAGAGCAGCTGTACCTAAACTGAGTACCTCCGTCAGTGGGCTCTCTCCCAATCTTCCCCAACAACCCACCCAAACTTTAACCGCAGTCGAAAGAAGGATGGAGACCGTTGAGCATTCAAAAGCAAACTAAGTTTATTCAAGCAGATATACAGCTATGTGCATTAAGGGATATGCATTCATGAATAAATCACAGATAACTTCAACAGATCCAGTAACAGCACAATGGGAAGATACATTCAAAACAATGGACAGTCCACCCAAGCGATCTTATCTTAAACTGCCTGCTAGTTCATGGAAAAGGGGGGGTGGGAGCAAAGCACGTGAAAACAGGATTTTTTTTCTTACAGAGAGAATGTACACTATACAGAGAGAGGATAGTAATACAGAGGTCTATGCTATACAGAGAGAGGATAGATAGTAGGGAGAATGTACACAGTATACACAACAGGAGACTCTACAATAAATACATAAGGGACTATTACACAGACATCAGTTAGTTGGGGGAGATGTTTAAACCAGTGAACAGATGTACAGTGAAAAACCAAATATATTTATAAGATCCACGAATTCCCCAATAGTCTCTTTTACGGGCCATAGTCGCTGGGCAGGAGGCTAGCCCACAGCCCCTTTCAGATGCCCCCTGCGATGGTAGGTTCCATCACAAATACTAGGGATGCACCGATACCAGTATCGGTATCGGTGCCGATACTACCGTTTTGACGAGTACTCGTACTCGTCAAAAATCGCCCGATACTTTTACCGATACTTCCGCTCCAGTGGGACAGCAATCGCAGCCTCCGGGCTTGAAACTGCTTGAATCGCGGCATCAAACACGGCCTCTGGCGCTCACTCTGTGTGTGTTCGTCGCACGAGTCACGCATCACCGCCCCGAGAGACTGACCGATCACGTGTGACTGGCTGCTAGTCATAAAAGGAGTGGCACGTCTCACTAGAAGCAGGTGTGTATGTTCTGGCTGTCTCTTTCCCCCCCCCAAACGAAAAAAATTATTTATTTTGCCCAGCAACTTGTTTTTGTTAGTTTGCAGGGGGAAGGGACAGACATACTATAAACTTTGAAGGCCTGATGCAGCGGATCGGACTCAGAGGCCTGTCCCGACACTCCGATAAATAAGTTGCTGGGCAAAATAAATTATCGGAGTGCCGGGACAGGCCTCCGAACGGCTGCATCAGGCCTGCAAAGTTTATTGTTCATCTGTCCCTTCCCCCAGCGAAGGAAAATAAATTGATAGGGGGGGGGGGGGAACAGAGTGTTGGGACAGCAGGACTCTGAAGTTTATATTCAGTTTGTCCCCTCTCTCCCCCCACCGCCTAAACAAAAGAAAATAAATTGATAGGGGGAAAAACGGAGTGCTGGGGCAGTTATTATAAACAGTGATTATAGCAAATTAATATTCATTCAATCTTTGACCATGCTGTGAATACAGAATGAATAAACAAAATGGCATTTTTTTTTTCCCCTTTGCTGAATAGTGAATAGAATAGTGATTAATTATTATTAATCACTATTCAGCAATGGAAAAATAATTTATTCTTTCGTAGTTTTAGAAAAAATGTGTCCTGTCCCTTTAAGAAAAAGTATCGGTACTCGGTATCGGTGAGTACTTGAACAAAAGTATCGGTACTCGTACTCGGTCTTAAAAAAGTGGTATCGGTGCATCCCTAACAAATACCTACATTGCTGTTCAGGTGTCATGATGGGCCGAAGAACGTTTCCGATGTGTGTATTTTAATTATCACACAGGTCTGTCAAGTACCCGTAATTTGTTTGTCCCCAGAAGATTTGTTAATTCATGCAAACCGATCAAAGACTAAAAAAAAAGCCAAGTTTGAGATGTACATTGTGTTCAGCAAAAAGATAAAATCAATAAAAAGGTAAAATCGATAGTGCGAGGTGAGAACAGCATAGAGGAACAATGGGAGGCCATGAGAAGGGGGCAGAGATGCAACGTAGCCGAGAAGGATGCGGCAGCACACTGAAATCGACTCCAAGCTTGAAGAGTTCTTGATCCAGCACTGCTAACAAACATTTTAAATGAAAAAAATAATGCAAACGAGACCCACAGGCTCTATTCGGTCAAGTCAGAGTTGAAGCAGAATATCTTAAGCCTTTCCGTAGCAACATCTAGTTAACTCACTTTTGCGATACAATGCATTGAAACACAATAGCATATAAAAAAACTAGGGATGCACCGATACCATTTTTTTAAGACTGAGTACAAGTACCGATACCGAGTACTTTTATTTGATGTCATGTGACCGCATTTCAATAAGAACAGACCTCATATAAAGTGTCCCCAGCTCATATTGCCTCCAGCTCAGTGCCCCAGCTCATATTGCCCCCAGCTCCGTGTCCCAGCTCATATTGCCTCCAGCTCAGTGTCCCCAGCTCATATTGCCCCCAGCTCCGTGTCCCAGCTCATATTGCCTCCAGCTCAGTGTCCCGAGCTCATATTGCCTCCAGCTCAGTGCCCCAGCTCATATTGCCCCAGCTCATATTGCCCCCAGCTCGGTGTCCCAGCTCATATTGCCCCCAGCTCGGTGTCCCAGCTCATATTGCCCCCAGCTCAGTGTTCCAGCTCATATTGCCCCCAGCTCAGTGTCCCAGATCATATTGCCCCCAGCTCAGTGTTCCAGCTCATATTGCCCCCAGCTCAGTGTCCCAGATCATATTGCTCCAGCTCATATTGCAAACAAGCTGCAACTAACAGCCCCAAACCTCACTCTAACACAAATTTCAACAAGTGTTTTGCTGCATTACAGTAGCCAGGGAGTCTGAAAAGTTGGCCAATATGCAACATACTGGGAAAAATTCCTTCTTGAACCCAGATGGCGTCAGATTTCTCCTTGGATCAAGAAGCTTTTACCCACATATTAAATATTATAACCCTTAATATTATGTTTTTGCAGGACGTCATCCAGTTGTTGTTTAAAAGTCTGTACAGACTCTGACCCAACCACCTCAACAGGCAGAGAATTCCACAGCTTTATTGTTCTCACTGTAAAATAACCCTTCCTATGCTTTAGGCTGAATTTCCTTTCGTCCAGTCTAAATGGGTGACCTCGTGTCCTGTGTATAGTCCTGTTAATGAATAGGTTTCCAGACAATGGTTTATAATGGCACCGTATATATTTATTTATATAAAGTTATCAGATCCCCTCTAAGGCCCCGTATATATTTATATAAAGTTATCAGACCCCTCTAAGGCCCCGTATATATTTATATAAAGTTATCAGACCCCTCTAAGGCCCCGTATATATTTATATAAAGTTATCAGACCCCTCTAAGGCCCGTATATATTTATATAAAGTTATCAGATCCCCTCTAAGGCACCGTTTCTCTAAACTAAACAGGTTTAAACTTGTTAGTCTTTCCTCATAACTTAAATCTTTCCTTCCCCTTATTCATTTAGTCGCCCGTCTCTGCACTTTTTCTAGCGCCATAAAATCCTTTCTTAAGACAAGTGCCCAAATCTCACGGCATATTCAAGGTGCGTCTTACCATTGATTTCTAAAAAGGTAAAATTATGTTTTCATCCAGAGAGTGAATTCCCTTTTAATGCCGTTACCTTGCAGGCTGCTGTTTAGACATTATTACTTTGTTTGAAAGCTATGATTATTCCCAAATCTTTCTCCTGCCTTGATTTCCCTAACTTGGTACCAATTAGGGTATAAGTTGATGTGTGCATTCTTCACCCCAAAGTGCATAACCTTGCATTCATCTACATAAAATTTCATCTGCAATTTGACTGCCCAGTCCCCAATCTATCCAAATCCCTCTGTAGCTGTCAGGGATCATGTCGAGGCAGCTTCCCTCAGACCTCCGTGCTCTGTTATCTGCATTCACTAAGGCTAGGATCAGACGAACGCAGTTCGACCGCGCGTGCAGCCGCACTTTATCATGGCCGTAGTAGCAGCAAATGATGGCCAATGACGGGCAATGTACAAAGTACGGCCGCGCAACGCAAGCGGCAAACAAACGTCTTTTTTGTTCGAGAACGTGATACCGCTAGTACTGACGTACAGAGTGCACTGCGTCCGCTAGCGGCGTGTGTGCGTGATTAGGAGACGTCAGACGCTGCTAATGTCCGGCCAACATAACGTCCAGACGCAAAAAGGGTTTTATTGATGATCCGTACAAAATCACGTACGAAAATGTGCATCGCATGACCGCTATCGCGTATTCTGTGAACAAATACGTCCATTCGTTCGAACGCACTTTTCCACGGACGACGCGAAAAATGCGTTCGTCTGACCCTAGCCTTAGTGTGTGAAAACGTACCTGCCTCTGCTTCCTGGATTACTGCTCTGGACTTAACCTCGGCCCTTAACCGTTCAAGATTCTGTTCTGCCAGCCCTGACCTTGGCTCTGTCTGACCACGTTTCTGGATAGTCCCTACTCTGTACCGTGTACCTGGATCTGACCCTCTGCCAGCTCCCACCACACAAGGCTCAGAACCCTCCTGGTTACTTTGTGTAGTGAGGTTCTGTAAGGGTGTGTGCCTTCATCTTCATTCTGGGTTCCAACTCCCGGTAAATTCCTGACAGCAGCGAAGTAATATCCTGATCACCTTTCCTTGCTAACATGACACACAAACATGACACACGGAAAACATGACACACGACTTTCGATGCCTATTTCAAGGTCATTCATAAATAAATTGAACAGAATTGCCCTATAACAGACCTCTGAGTGACACCCCTTACCACTGGTGTCTATCTTGAATATTTACCATTTATGATCACTCTCTGTACTCTATCTTTTACCCAGTTTTCTATCAAAGAAGAATTTTCATCTAGACCATTTTTTCTTAATTTGAATAATAACCTCACATTCAATAAATCACATCCAATGCGACCTCCCCTCCCTGATCTATACTGTCACTTACTTCCTTATAGAATGCAATTAGGTTAGTCTGACATGATCTGTGTTAGCAAAAATTAGCATGGATTTATTTAATTACATTGTACCTCCCAATAAATTCCTGAATACTATCTCTTAGTAACACCTTATATATTTTCCCCACCACAAATGCTAAGCTCACAGGTCTACAATTCCCAGGCAGACATTTTGAACCTTTTTTTAATATAGGGACATCAGCTTTTCTCCAATCCTCTGGTACGATTCCTGAAAGAATAGAATCCTGAAAGATTAAAAACAGAGGTTTACATATTTCCACACATAGCTCCCTCAGTACTCGTGGGTGAATGCTAGCCGGCCCTGGGGCTTTGTTCACATTCACTTTGTTTAGTTGCTGCAGCTTTTTTCTTGAGTCAACCAATCACATTTTATTAGGTTTTTATCAATGATTTGATTATCTCTTGTCATAGGTTCCTCTTTGACATATACTGAAATCATACTCCTTCGCACATGCATCTATTCCTGTGTTTACACACAGACAGGCAGCAAGCAAGAGTCATTGTTTAAACAGATATCTTGTTAAAAAATAGAGTTGCCTATTTTTGCTCTTAAATCATTTAGCAAATCCAGCTGCCAGCCTCTGCCCAATTATTTTTTATGTTTGATAATTTTACTCCCCTTTTTACCCTTACTGTGCGCTGCTCCTCCTCTTCAGCTCAGGGACTCCCAAACCTTGAAGTCCCTGAAGCTTTTCTGCACAATTTGTGGCCCTACGCAACGTACGCAGCATAGGAAACGCAAATTGTGCACTTCTACGGGACTTGTGCCTTTTATGTACGCTTGGTTCTGTAGCGCCTGTGCAAAACAATGGATCGTAACTGCAATTTTGGTCCGATACGTCTATTCACTAAGCTGTCAATTTACCAAATACAGGCGACTTGACAGTAAAATGCGGTGCAATTCGCCTGTCTTCGGCGGCAGTGAAATTGTCCCATTGAGAAGTAATGGTTCGTCTATTCTCAGAACGCCGAACTGCACAAAAATGTCGGCTAAATGCCCTGATTTTCAGTGTTTCCGTTTGACAGGTTTAAACAGGCGAATCCCATAGGTTTCATTGTAAAAACGTAATATAATTTTTTTTTTTTAATATTTAATATTTTTATTTTGCATTCAAAGGGTCACAGTTCGACCAACAAGGTTGGCCTCGCAGGGCCAAAAGAACACAGTCATATGAAACACATAAAAGGGGGGTCTTCACAATTAAGTGTCAAGACATCAGAAAATCAGAAAAAAAAAAGGGGGGGCAATAATAATAAAGAGAAAATTCCCAAAATAAAATGAAAAATAAAAAGTCACTGCTAGGATGTCCCCAGCCGGGGGCATACGTACCGCAAAAAGGACAAAAAAGAACATGGTAATAAGTCCTCATTAAAGCGTGGCATAAAAGAAAGGTTATAGACAAACAGGTGAAACAAAATGAAGGAAAAAAGGAAATATAAAAGTCATCCTTATTCATAGAAGAAACATTGACATCTTAGGGGGACTCAGCGTTGCAGGGTAGGCCGAGAACAGG
This sequence comes from Leptobrachium leishanense, assembly GCA_009667805.1. NCBI lineage: Eukaryota > Metazoa > Chordata > Amphibia > Anura > Megophryidae > Leptobrachium > Leptobrachium leishanense. The sequence goes on along the minus strand of CM019064.1, from coordinate 28,008,207 downwards.
AGCATAAGGTACCGCAAGCGATTCAGCCAGTGTCCAGCCACATACTGGGTCTCCGTAATTTTCTTAATTATTATTATTTTATTTTTTTTAAGACCTGTTTATTCTTCTCATTTTCATCAAAAACCCATCTTTTTATTTTTGGAACACCTCTTCGTATTTTTAAAAAGACATTTTTATTTTTCTAACTTTTTAAAAGACTTTTTCTTTTCTGTTTTGTATAAGATCTTTTTATTTTTTTAAAGGACCTTTTTTTTATTTTTTGGGCGCATATTTACATTTTAATTGATTTATACTCCCATCAGAAGACTTTTCTTTGTTTTCCAGTTCGGCGGTTTTTCGTTGACGTCCGATAACTGCTTCAACGTCTCCCTTCTCGGCAAAATACGCTGACCGTTCGCTAAAGGATGAATTCCCTGCATTTTCGGCGAAAAGCAATCGGCGAAATGAGGCAAAATTTCAGTGCTTTGCGAATAGATTTTTTTAATATCTGCTGTTTTATAGAGGAAACAATTGATCTAATAAAAGAAAATGGTATATAATAAATCCGTTTGTAGTGCGTCGGTCGCCGTCGTTGGCTGCGCGAGCACCCTCGGATGCATTCGTACCCAGGGGTCTCTGGAAAAACAGTGTCCGGCTTCGGTCTCTGGCGTTTAATGCTCGGTAAGTGACACGGGTGGTGACTTAAGACGCAGATGGAAAAAGGGAACCGACAGTATAGCTGCTCAGAGCGGGAGCCCGCGCTGCACAGCGGGAACTCGACTCCTGAGGCGCGTTCAATACCTCAGCCGCTGCAAGTGCTAAGTTAGCAACTTGCCATTGAACGCCGTTCTGCCGCTCAGCACTAACTTAGCACTTGCAGCGACCCGAGGAGATGCTGCGAGTAGCTGAGTGTGACGTATTAAAGATGGCCGCCGCAATGAAGCAAGTAACAATTCCGTACAGCAAGATGGCCGCCGCCATGAAGCAAGTAACAATTCCGTGCAGCAATGTTAATTTTGAGGTTTTTGTTCACCAAAGCACAAAATATTTATTTATTATTTACCCCTGCACATAGACATACACTATATTGCCAAAAGTATTCGCTTACCCATCCATATGTGAGTCAAGGCAGGTGAGCAAATACTTTTGGCAATATAGTGTATATTACAGCTCAATTTATATTTTGTTTCAGAAGTAAACGTTACGTTTATTCAATAAAAACTATCATTTGTGGTGTGTCCGTACAAAACGGAATTGTGCTGACTGCTTTCCTTTATCATATTTTGTCCGAGTCATACGAAAAACAATCTGAATCTTTCATTAAGAAATCGTCGGCCATTTTACTTCGAGATTCGCATCCAAAGCGTTCAATGACACTGCTGCAGCAAACTGAATTGCTGCGCTGCAATTCAGCAGCTGCTGAGGTATTGAACGGGGCTCTGGCGGTACCGGCTCATCCACTGTGTAGGTGAGAGACGCGCTGGGACGAGCACCATGTGACAGGGGGTGTATGATTGGGAGGCAGCAGGAAGGCTCTGGAAAAATGGCCGAGGCGAGCAGAAAACACATGCGACAGAACGCACAAGGGGATCCACGTTGCCTATCCTGGGTGGATTTTTTTTCTCTGAACACATTCCTGCAAACCACACTCTACAACAATAGACTGCCCTCCGGGCAAGCTTAACACCTAGTGTTCTGTGAAGAAAGAAAACTGCAATCTAGGACAGGGTGCAGCTGCCCTTTATTTGAGCAGTGCCATATACAGCTAAGCACAGGGTAATTACTGCCTCCAGCTGTAGTTTCTTGCTTTAATATCTGTCATCGGGGATCTGTTTGAAGACGGGATTAATTACAATACCGCTGCCACGGCTTCGGTCCTTTTAATTTCCACTTTGGGTAGAAAGGTTTGTGCTTGTTCTGCGCTGACAAGTAGTTATCGTATAGCCGCATGGTAAATGGGTAGTGAGCGTCTCTAGGGGTGATTCCAGAGGAATGAATGAATAAATCTAATATCATGTACACCACGTATCCAACGCAGGGTCTGTAACTGCACAGGTCTAAAGAAATGGCATGCGTCATACAGATGTCTTTTTGCACTTTATTTTTCTCGCTTTTTAGGCTGGGGTCAGACCAGCGCACTTTTAACGTGCGTTCTGGCGCACATAATTACGGCCGCACTAGCAGCAGATGACGGGCAATGACGGCCAATATACGATGTACGGCCGCACAAACGTCCGGCCGTGCAACGCAAGTGGAATTTGAACGCATTTTTCTGAGAACGCAGAACCGCTAGTACTGACGTACTGAGTGCGCAGCTGCGGCATAGCGGCGTGTTTGCGTGATTAGGAGATGTCAGACGCTGCTAATGTCCAGCCTACATAACGTCCAGACGCAAAAAGAGTTTTATTGACGATCCGTACAAAATCACGCCCGAAAATGCGCGTCGTCTGACCGTTTTTGCGCATTCCGTGAAAAAATACGTCAATGCGTTCGGACGCACTTTTTCACGTTCGCGGGGAAAAATACTTTCGTCTGACCCTAGCCTTAACTGACAGAGTGAAAACTACGAGAAATAAAACCAAATAATGTTCAAAATATATATAGATTTATATATATAATATATATATAGACATATATAAAGACTGCCCTTACAAGTCTCTCATGCAAAATGAACATGTCTTTCAAACAGAAATATGATAAATCCAATTACATCGTTAACAGGTCTCATTGTACATGGAAAGGGATATAAAAACAACATTTTACACTATATAAAACAAATACAGAGATAAATTACAGTGTGCGCCTCTAGACCACATGCAGATAAGGTTCTTTTGAGGAGTTATGCAACACCCTGAGCTGAGTCTCCTCGAGCAGCTGCTGCAGCTTTGAAACACACAGACTGCCGAATTGCACCATCTTTCACTGTCAATTTGCCTGTATTTGGTCAAACTGACTGCTTTGTGAATAGACGTGCTGCCCCAAAAATGCACCGAACAGTGAAATTCACTGTTTGGTGCAATTCGGAGGTTAGTGAATAACCCCTTATGTCTCCATCGATGCTCAGCCACTCATTAGGTTGACTGAGCACTATGGGATATAAACTTCCAAAACATCTGGAGGGCCATGGTCACTGACCTCACCATAGGACATCGGTATAGCCTGTGTGGTAGGGTTTTTTTCTATCTTGGTGGGGCGGGCAGTTAAAGTTGACAGTGCTAATAGGCAACTTGGGTATGATGTGAGTGGTGGCCAACAACACCCACAAGGAACCTTCTAATGCTATGGTGCAACACGCAACACTGTATCCCTCACTAAAACAAACCCTATTCTCTAATTTCCTACCCATTATCATGGTGTCACTGTTTTTTAGGGATATTACCCCTTAGAATTTAATTGTACCCTAAGTATACTTAATCCGCTACTAACATCATCATCATTTTACCCAGGACATACTTGAAAACGAGAGAAATCTCAATGTTTCCTTCCTGGTAAAATACTTTATAAATAAATAAGTAAATAAATAATTTTCTTTATTTCTGTTAAATGGCTTGAATCATGAAATTCTTTTATGGCCGAAAATGGGTTTACTATATACAGTTGTGTTCAAAATTATTCAACCCCCAATGCTGTATAGGGTTTTAGGGAATTTAGTGTACATTTGTAATTGTATTCAGAATGAAATCCTACAAGGACTTTTTAAAGAACCATATGCAACTAAAATGACATCAATTGGTTTTGTAATACAGTAGTAAATGTTTATTTTGTGAATTCTTCATTGACACAATTATTCAACCCCTTAAAGACTACCACTCTGAAGAACAGAGGTTCATTCAAGTGTTTTCAATCAGGTATTGAAAACACCTGTGGATGTCACGGAGCAGCAATAAAGCATAATAAGCACCAATTAGGCAGCTTTAAAATGACTGTGATACTCAGCTCCTTCTAAGACATTTACTGGTGTGGTTACAAACATGGTGAAGTCAAGAGAATGGTCCAGGAAGACAAGAGAAGAGGTGATTACTCTTAAAAATACGGCGCGCACTGTGTAATGAAGGCCTCCATGCCAGAACTCCCAGGCGCACCCCCTTACTGTCTCCAAAGAATAAGAAGAGTCGACTGCAGTATGCCAAAAGTCATGTGGACAAACCACAGAAATTTTGGGATAGTGTTCTGTGGACTGATGAAACAAAATTAGAACTGTTTGGGCCCATGGATCAACGCTATGTTTGGAGGAGGAAGAACAAGGCCTATGAAGAAAAGAAACCCTTGCCTACTGTGAAGCATGGTGGGGGGTCAATCATGCTTTGGGGCTGTTTTGCTTCTGCAGGTACAGGGAAGCTTCAGCGTGTGCAAGGTACCATGAATTATCTTCAGTACCAGGAGATATTGGATGACAATGTGATGCAGTCCGTCACAAACCTGAGGCTTGGGAGATGTTGGACCTTTCAACAGGACAATGATCCCAAGCATACCTCCAAGTCCACTAGAGCATGGTTGCAGATTAAAGGCTGGAACATTTTGGAGTGGCCATCGCAGTCACCTGACTTAAATCCGATTGAGAACCTCTGGTGGGACTTAAAGAAAGCAGTTGCAGTGCGCAAGCCTAAGAATGTGACTGAACTGGAGGCTTTTGCCCATGACGAATGGGCGAAGATACCCGTAGATCGTTGCAAGACACTTGTGTCAAGCTATGCTTCACGTTTAAAAGCTGTTATAACTGTAAAAGGATGTTGTACTAAGTACTAAGATTGAATGTCACTTGGGGGTTGAATAAAACTGATAATGATGTGAGCACAGAAAAGACATTTGTGGTTATTTCATTATAAATGTTATGTTATATTTGTCTGACCTACACGTGCCTCTTTGATTTAATTGTAAGCAAGATGACTGAATGATCAAAATCAATGTCAAACTGGCCAAAACACTCAATTTCAGTGGGGGTTGAATCATTTTGAACACAACTGTAGAACATGGCCCAAAATAAGACGTGTCAAAAAATTTGATGGTGTAAATGTCACATCTTCAACGAAGAGATGCAGGGTAATTCAAAGAGATTCGAAAAGTCACTGCATGTTCGGTGACTTTTCGTTCTCTTCAATTCGGTGCAAATTGGCTTTCCCATTTCGGCCACCCTGCGGTGTATTCAGCAAGCACCACAGGGCTGTCGAAGTGCAGGGAAAAGCTGCCGAAAACCCAGCGAATGCACGCCGAAAACCCGCAAAAACATCTGGACGCCGGAATAACCCGAGCAGGAGCCGATCACACGCAGCGCAGCCGCCGGAAAAACCCGACACCGCAAACGAATGCAGTGAATAAATTAGAAAAACAGTTTGCTTGAATGTTTGAAAAGTGAAACGCTGTTTGCAAAGAAACTACTGAGTGAAAATGTCTGAAATTTACATATAAGATCCAATGAATGATAATAAAAAGGGCTGTTACAGAAAAAATAAGTAAAGTTAAAATCTGACTTTTTAAAAGAAAAAAAAATATAGAAAAATGCTTAAAATATCCTAAAAAAATCTATAAATAAAGAGACTCTTTACTGCAGAATTTTATAATGAATGGTTTATTAGATATTGGATTAAAACGGGAATATTTTTAACATTGAAGCCTATGGGATTCTCCTGAATAAACCTGTCGAATTAAACCACCGAATGGCAACTTTTCACTGCTGGTTTGTGTTCTCTGAATAGCCGAAGCAGTGCTTTTTTATGAGGATTTCACTGCCCTCGAACAGGCGCCGAACAGGCACCGTATGTGCAGGCAATTCGTCAGGATTTGGCGTATTGCCTGCTCTCTGGATAGCCGAATTGCCAAGAAAGGTAACCGAACGCTGATTTTCAGCGTTCGGTTACCTTTCTCCAGCCATTCGGATCTCTTTGAATAACCCTGATAATTTTCCTTAGCTAGGGTTAGAAATTAGGGTTAGGTTACTATCAGTGCTTGTTTCAGGGTTAGTGTTTCATATAGGGTTAGGGTTAACCTAATATCCTATTCAGTTTTTGCTTTTTTAGGAAACAGATTCTGCTCCTTCTTGTGACGCAAGCGCAGCAGAATCTGTTGTCTAAAAATGGAGTAATAATAGCGCACAATGCTAGGGTTATCCCTAACCAAAAATGTAACCCTAACCCTGAATAAAGCACAAACGGTAACCTAGAATTAGCCCTAACCGTAATTTCTATCCATATCTATTGGAAATGACTCTCCACTTCAGCCCATAACATTCTTTTCAACATAGAGCATCTAGTTTCGGCCGCAGCCGAATTTGGAGTTTCGAAATTTGGGTGCAGCCGAATTGTAGCATCTTTTTAAAAGATGTGAATTATTTGCCGCAGCTTTTAGTGATGCAACTTTGTTAAACCCGAAAATAACTAAGTGAATGTTTCTTTGGTGTTATTACTGCTGACCTCGCTTCCTGTCTCTTATCTATGTAACCAGGGGTGTCGGAGGCGACCAGTGGTTCAGTAAGGCCCCCCCCCCCGATTTCTGTCAGCAGCCCTGTGCAGAATAATTAGCAACTTTTTATGTCCCAGTTAGAAATTCATTGAAACGTGTTAAGATGCAGAGAGGTTCCATCAATTAATCCACATGTTCAGACACGTCGATGTTCATTACATTTTATTTTGTTTGTGATGGAGGGAAAGCTGAATTTGCCAACGTCAGGCGATAATGATCAAGCTGGAAATATGAATGACGCGGAGTGTGTTATTCTCAGCTTTTATTCAGAAGGTATTATTTGTAAAATTTATTTATTATTAATTATTCTTGACTTCTCTATGTACACGATCTCCATAAAAAGCTGAAGACGGAACCATTTCGATGACAGAATGGGTGAAGTGATTACAGCTTGAGCGTCCTTCTTCTAGCCCTGACCCTGCGGGAGATACTTTTTACACAATGTGTATAGTACAGGGCTGGATTTATAACTAGGCAGAGTAGGCATGTGCCTACAGGCATCTGCCAAAAGGGGGCGATATCCTTTTAAAAAAAAGTGTCGTTTTTTTTAATACAATTTACAATCATTTGGACCACTGTATCTCTGGAGCCCTAAGTGCTAGAGGGACGTATGAGGTATCATTGGAAAGCTCAGATTATGGACTTTTCAGTGATGCCAAACATAACCAGGTTAGCTTTATGTAAAACTAAAATAACTAAAATATTTTTCACTTTTTTTCTACCTCAACACTATTATTCAGTTTACAATTATAAAGTGAACAGTGATGCTGCACTAACTCACCTTCACATTTCCCGCACTGCCAGCAAGTGTTGAGCTGATGATGCAACAAATTTTTTTCATTGACACCCTAGACCGTGGCACTGCAGTGAGGAGAGAAAGGGGGGACTTTGGAATCTGCATCGCTGAATTGTACACCGCACAAGATTAAGTGAGGTGTCATTGGAAAGGTCAGAGTCTGGTCTTTACAATGATACCAAACATGACCATGTAATGCATAAAAATAAAAATTTTAAAAAAGTAAATGCAATTTGCTTTTCTCTGTTCTATGGTAGAGGCAATATATGCTTTTAAATACAAAACAAACAATGCCGCTGCACTAACTAAACTAAGGCAGGTTTTAACAGGCGAATCTCATACGTTTCAATGTAAAAAAAAAAATCTTTTTTTGTTCATTTTCAGCAAAAAGTATTTTTATTTATTTTTTAGAATACCTTTTTGTATTTTTTTGACAATATTTTTGTTAGCCAACTTTTAAAGGCTTTTTTTCTGTAACAGACCTTTTTTTATTATTTTTTAAAGGAACTTTTTTTATAATTTAGACACATTTTAATGCATTTTTTTGTTTTAAAAACCTATTAACCCTTTCGCTGCTGAGGCTTTTCCCACCTCTGTGCTGAGCTCATTTTTACCGATTTTGCTCATCATGTTTAAACGTGTTTTGAAGGCTTATTTTAGTATATGACCCAGACATATTATATATCGTTCTTTCCGTCAGACTCAGCAGATTCGTAATATGTCATTATTATATGTATACGTCATGACCTGTCTGTATATTATAACAAAAAATGCAATAAAATATGAATTTTCAATAATTTACAACGTGTAAAGTGTTTTTTTTCACATTTTAACATGCAAGCAATTGCGGTTATATTTTGTATGGGGTGCGCTTGTTAAAAAAATTAGAGATGGGTTCTCGTTACATTTTTTTTGGGGAAAATTACGCGATTTTTAACAAACGCACCGCATACAAAAATCGTTAGTGCAGCATCATTGTTCACATTATAATTGAAATGGGAACAATATTGCTGCATTAACGAACCAAAAAAAAGAAAAAAAAACTTGTTTATTTTTTTTTATAATTTTTTTTAAATATTTTTTTATTTTTATTTTTAATTTTTTTTCAAAAAACTTTTTTCATACTCATGTTTGGTATTGTTGGAACGGCCATGCTCTGGCCGATCCAACAATATCAAACATTAACCCCATAACTGCCACGGATTGGGAGATAGGGGGTTCATTGGAACCCCCTATCTCCACCATTGGTGGCAGTTAGGGGTTAACTCCAAGACTGGCGTCATCGTGCTATGCACAATGATGCCAGTCCTCAGGGGGCATTCCCGGAAGCTTGGCCGACATCCAAGATGTCGGCCAGCTCCGGGAAAGGATCACGAACCGGCGCTTTTCGGCGCCGATTCGTGATCCAGCCCCCATGGGGTTAATTCAAGGTACCGTTAGGAAGGGCAGGCTGTACCCTTCCAAATGGTGCCTGGATTAACCCCCGCAACGCTGGCGATCGGGAGGGAGAGAGGTCCGAAGGACCTCCCCCCCTCCCTTTCGGGCGCCTCCTCCGCACATGCGGGGGGCGCCTGAATTAGGTGTCATCGCGCCGCCGCGATAACACCTAATTAGGCCGGCGGCGGTTCCGGGTGCTGGGCTGACATCGAGGATGTCAGCCCGCACCGGGGGGTCCAGCGATCGGCCGGAACCCGGGCCGAACGCTGGCCCCAAAGAGAGGACGCGCTCAGCGCGTCCACCGCAAGGAACGTTACCTGCGGGTGGACGCTCTGAGCGCGTCCTCTGCAGTGAAGGGGTTAAAATAGAGTTCCATTTATTTTATTTTTTTGCAGTTCGGTAGATTTCACCAAGGCCACTTTGGCGCAGTCCGGCCGTCTTCGGCGACATTCTACAACCTTTTCATGAATTTTCGGCGACTCCATCTTCGGTGCGTTATGGTGACCCCAGGTGAATAATGAATTCACTGTAGTTTCAGCAAAATAGAATCTCCGAAGTGCCTCGAAGTGAAAAGCACTGACATTTTAATGAAATTTCTGTGCTTTGTGAATAACTCCATATCTTTATGTTTCTGTTATTATTTCTAATATCATTACTGTCTGTGTCACTGCAGCCTTTTCCACACACCCCAATACACAATGTTTTACACCTGTGGAAGGTTTGACTGGTTATATCTTCACCAAACATTGCTGCTCTAACGGACTGTTGTGTGTTTGTGCTATCTGTTATCTACTTTGTTCATGTCCACCTAGTGATAGTAATCTGCCCTATTTCATGCCTGTGGATTAAAATGGGTTATGGCTAGGGACTGGCTCACTTGAGGACGAGGAGGAGGGTAGGCAGTGGCACCAGGGTGTCATCTTCCACTGGTCTCCAGGTCCTTACTTGCATATGTGCTTCAGATGTTTCATTAAACTTTATCTGTCTGTTTTATCCAGCAACAAGTGCTGTCTCATTTCTGGGGAATGCTATGACCACTCTTTCATTGTACCTCTCCTTATGCGTCGGCAACGGGCTGGAGACGGCATGAAAGAACGCAGGTCAGAGAACAGATATCTGGCAAGGGGGCAGCATTAGCAAAAATAACAAAGTTGGGGTGCTGAGATCTGTTACATAGATAACAACAGTGTATTCCTGAATCCCTAATACCATGGGCATTAGAACCAGGGGACCGTTTGGGGGAACCCCCCAGAAACTTACGTGGAGGGGGGCAGATTGAGTAAACAAGGGGCTAATGCATGTGGGGATTTATTATGTGAACCTGGTGGGTAATGGGGACCTGGGGGGGGTTTAATGGAATTTATTGGGTACTCCTAGTTGATGGGTACTGGGGATTTAGTAGGGGATAAGGGTGACTGAGGGAGGCCCATATCCAAATATATGTGTGAATGAAGAGGGGGGCCTAGCACAGAGACAGACATACAAGCGATACACACATATAGGATGCACACGTTACACTTTGCACATTTCAGGCACCAGTCATACAGACTTGTTGCACCCATTACACACAGCCAACATATACTTTGTCAAAAATATTTGTGTATGTGTTATTGGGAAGGGGGGGCACCAGGACCAGCTGGGGGATGGGAGGGTTTACAAGGGGCCCTGACAAGAAGTTCAGTAAGGGCCCCCATGATTTCTATAGGCAGCCCTGACAACAGCCATTGAAAATCGTTGGTGAGTTGGTAAATTGGTAATCTATCACAGAGATCCGAATGGCAGCCGAAAGGGAACCGAACGCTGAAATTCAGTGTACGGTTACCTTTCTTGGCCATTCGGCTATCCAGAGAGCAGGCAATTCGCCAAATCCTGGTGAATTGCCTGCACATACGGTGACTTTTCCCTGCATTTCGACGGCCCTGTGGTGCTTGCTGAATACACCGCAGGGTCGCCGAAATGGGATTGCCAAATCGCACCGAATTGAAGAGAACGAAAAGTCACTGACCGTGCGGTGGCTTTTTGATTCTCTTTGAATAACCCTGTATGGAGTCGGTAAATAGGAGTCGTAATATTTGGAGTTGATAAGTTGAAGCCTCCTTGATGTTATTTAATTTTCTTTTGTAAAGTGCTCTTACATTTGTTAACTTTACAGCTGTTTTTTTTATGATCTTTTTATCTTTAATTTTTAGAGTTAGGCTAGGGTCAGACGAACGCATTTTTCACGTCTACCGTCAAAAAGTGCGTTGATGCGTCCGAACGCATTTTTCCACGTTAGACACGATAGCGGTCATACAATGCGTACTGTCGGCCGTATTTTTTGACGGAGCTTTAAAAAACAAATGGACGTTATGTTGGCCGGACGTTATGTGCAGCGTCTGACATCTCCTAATCACGCACAAACGCCGCTATGCCAACGCAGCGCACTTTGTGCGTCAGTACTAGCGGTTACACGTTTTCGAAAAAATGCGTTCGTTTGCTGCTTGCGTTGCGCAGCCGAACTTTCGTGCGGCCGTACTTCGTATATTGGCCGCCATTGGACGTCATTTGTTGCTACTACGGCCGTAATAAAATGCAGCTCAACGCACGTTCGCACTGCGTTCGTCTGACCCCAGCCTTAGCCGTATGAATAGCGAGGGACGAATAATATTCCAGCTTTTGTGCTTCCTATGCAATGTACGCAACAGTACAGCACAGCGACGGATGCAAAAAACAGCAGTATTCTTTGGTAAAGGAGGTGGGGTAAATTGTTTTACAGCTGAGGGAGCTCATGGGAGACGTAGTTCCAAAACATCTAGCGGGCCATGGTCCCTGAACTTCTCCCTCCCGACCTATGCATGTACTTTATCAGGCCTGGACTGGGACAAAATATAGCCCTGGGCGTTTTGGGCTGCGCAGCCCACTATTTTTTCTACACACTGCACATTACTGTAGAGCGCCGTGACCCCCTCATAAACACTGCACATTATTGTGGAGCTGTGTGACCCCCTCATAAACAATGCACATTACTGTGGAGCTCTGCGACACCCTCATAAACGCCGCACATTACTGTGGAGCTCTGTGACACCCTCATAAACACTGCACATTACTGTGGAGCTCTGTGACACCCTCGTAAACACTGCACATTACTGTGGAGCTCTTCAATACCCTCATAAACACCGTACATTACTGTGGAGCTCTGTGACACCCTCATAAACACTGCACATTACTGTGGAGCTCTGTGACACCCTCATAAACGCCGCACATTACTGTGGAGCTCTGTGACACCCTCATAAATGCCGCACATTACTGTGGAGCTCTGTGACACCCTCATAAACACTGCACATTACTGTGGAGCTCTGTGACACCCTCATGCGCATTACTGTGCGCATTACGGTGGAGCTCTGTGATACCCTCATAAACACTACACATTACTGTGGAGCTCTGTGATACCCTCATAAACACCGCACATTACTGTGGAGCTCTGTGATACCCTCATAAACACTGCACATTACTGTGGAGCTTTGTGACACCCATACAACGCTACACATTATGGGGGTGTCACTGAGTTGTGTCGCACTCCTGGTTGTTGCAGCCGCTCTGGTGAGTATAGGCGGAATACTGCTTTTTCTGTATGTATGTATATTAAATTGTAACACCAGTTAAGTCATTTGCGCTGCTGTTCTTTTTTCCATGTTTTTGTTTTCAACACCAAATGGGAAGTGCTTGCTGCGTGAATAAATAAAACCCACCATTTTTGCCTCTTAGCTGAAAAGCAGCAAGAGACCGTGAAGCTACTCAGAGGAGCACCTTCAGGTGTTGATACCTACAATTCCCAGAATTCCTTCAGTGCAAAAGATGGCCAGGGAATCATGGGAGTAGTAGTTCAGAAACATCTGAGGGGCACCAGAGTTTGAGATCCCTGCATTGGGGTTGCCAGTAGCGGCCATGTCTTCCTGGACACATATAATTTATTCATGCTGATGCCCAGTGCAAGAAAAATGCCACCCTGCAGCATGTAGAATCCATACGCTGCAGGTAAGAGATCAAAGAGGGTTCCCAGGTGATCTGTCTCGATTTCCTTCCTGCAGCACATAAATTATATATGTTGCAGGGCAACACTTTTACCTCTGCATGAACTAGTGATATGCATCCCGGGAAAACATGGCCGACCTTGCAGCCCTACCCTGCCTGCACTAGAAGGTCCCTTTTAATCCACAGATTGCACGGTGTCAGAGACCGGATCTGGCACTAGGGGGCGAGCCGGTACTTTGAAAAAACGGAGTTGCGCTGAAAGTAGACAACACTGCGACGTGTTTATTATTTTTTATTGGTTACCGTTTCTATAGTCTTTGATTAGGATTAATTCCTCGCCCACTCTGAATGCCGTTTGATTATTAGCCTATATATAACTTTCCGAAGAATTTCTCGTTTCGCTCAAAGTGTGCTTGCTGACATTATTTGGTTCTTCGTGGCACGTCCCCGGTGAATTGGCAGCTTGATGATGTGTCTATAAATAAAGGATTCCCCGCTGCTGTGTACAGACGTGCCACTGCGTGACCTTTCCAGCCTATTCTTAGGCTCCACGTGCGTTCCTCCGGTATTCATCCAACAAGTTTCCCAGACTGCCTGCACAGAAATATCGATTATTCCAATGAAATGGCTTCTACACTCTCCGGCCACTTTAGTAGGTACACCTTACTAGTACCGGGTTGGACCCCCTCTTGCCTTCAGAACTGCCTTAATTCTTCTGGCCATAGATTCCACAAGGTGTTGGAAACGTCCCTCAGAGATTTTGCTCCATATTGACATGATGGCATTACGCAGTTGCTGCAGATTTGTCGGCTGCACATACATGATGCGAATCTCTCGTTCCATCACATCCCAAAGGTGCTCTATTGGATTGAGATCTGGCGGCTGTGGAGGCCATTGGAGCACAGTGAACTCATTGTCATGTTCAAGAAACCAGTTTGAGATGATTGGAGCTTTGTGACATTGTGCATTATATCCTGCTGGAAGGAGCTATCAGTATATACAGGGTACATTGTGGTTATAAAGGGATGGACATGGTCAGCAACAATACTCAGGAAGGACGTGGCGTTTAGGCTGGTGTCAGACGAGCGTAGTGTTCACGTCCGTGATTGCGCCTAAAAGTACGTCCGTGATAGCATGACAGAAAGCCCATCGGAGCCTGACACATGAAGTACGTCCGCACTTAACTGCGGACGCACAACTGCCGCGGCCCACGGATGCAAGGCAGGCAAGAACGTACATCCCCTAGAACGGCCGCACAAAGTGCGCTGCGTCCGCAACGTCCACATAGCTTTGTGTGTGAGTGATGGAACGTGGTCAGACGGACTGCATTTATACGGCCAGCATTTTTCACGGACAAAATGGTTTTGCTTTTTAATTTATTTTTCCTCCTACATCCGTCAAAAAATAAACGTCAGTGAAAAAAACGGACTGTGTGACCACTACTGTGTCTTCCGTACTGACGTACGTCCGTGTGCAAGGACGTACAGTCCGTAGAAATCACGCTCGTCTGACCCTAGCCTTAAACGTTGCTCAATTGGTACTAAGGAGCCCAAAGTGTGATAAGAGAATATCCCCACACACCATTACACCATCACCACCAGCCTTAACCGTTGATATAAGGCAGGATGGATCCATGCTTTCATGTTGTCTACGCCCAATTCTGATCCTACCATCTGAATGTTGCAGCCGAAATCGAGACTCATCAGACCAGGCAACGTTTTTCCAGTCTTCTATAGTCCGGTTTTGGTGAGCCTGTGCGAACTGTAGCCTCAGTTTCCTGTTCTTAGCTGACTGGAGTGGCAACCGGTGTGGTCTGCTGCTGCTGTAGCCCATTTGCTTCACCGTTGCACTGCAGTGAGGAGAGACAGGGGGACTTTGGAAACCGCCTCTCTGAATTGTTACACCGCACAAGGTTAAGTGAGGTGTCATTGGAAAGGTCAGAGTCTGGTCTTTACAATGATACCAAATATGATCATGTAATGTGTAAACATAAAAACCTGTAAAAAATTAAATGCAATATATAACTCCCATCCCCTGCGGTGAAAAAGGAGGAAAATTAGTTGGCTGTATGCTGAAGGCTCCTTGCAGGACGAAAATAAGTGAATTGCTAAAACACTTCTTTTACCAACCTGAATTTATGCAGTGATTTAATATTTCTGTATTGTCATCGACTCCTTGCAGGAACACGCATGGCTTTTGGAATATGATAAAAGGACTGACTGAAAAACAAGATTTTGCTGAAACGCACAGAATCAAACAATCCCACACCCCTATCTTACAGGAGAGCTGCGAGTTCTCAAAATTAAAATGTATTTTGCTAATGGGATACTCTATTACAAATTATAGCCTTTGCCCAACAATTTTTTATAATTCTTTTTTTATTTTAGGGTGAGTTACTCACCTTTTTGTTTCTCGCCACTCGCTGCTCCTCCTCTTCAGCTCGGGGTCTCTCGAATACAGAAATCCATGAACTTTTTCTTCGCAATTTGCACCCCTGGTCAACTTGTGTAGCGTAGGATCTGCAAACTGCATAGCGATGCGGAACTTGCGCATTTTTACGTTCACAAGTTCGTAGCGCCTGCGCAGAATGATGGATGGGAGCTACATGCGCATGCACAGATCTAAACCATCGGCTGTCTCTCTGAGAACGCTCACTACAGTGATTGGTCTCAGAGATGGTGATGTTGGCCGTTCTCTGTGTGTGACATCACCAGGGCTTTTTTTCAGAGGGTACTCGGGGGTACTCAGTACTGGCACCTCACCACTCAGTACTGGCACCTCACCACCAGACAGAACTAACAGAATGATGCTCCTCCCTCCTCCTGAAGTGGCAGGCAGAGAATCGGAAGTGCTCGGCAGCTCATGTTGCTCCTGAACGTTCCGTTTGTCAGGAGTTTATGTAGGGACTGATAACCCACCTCCCCCAGTAAGTGACAAGGGAGGGCTGCTCCCCCTCTCTCTGCAGCCACTGAAACTTTGAAAAGCATGGGGAGGGGGGTTGCAGCATGTTTACACATCTGCCAGAGCTGTGGATTGTCAGGCAAGCGGTGTGATCAGAGGAGCTGGCACTGTAAGGTGGTAGTGAGTTTCTTTGCTGTGGAGCTCATACACACTGCGCATAACTGAGTTTCATTGCTGTGGAGCTCATACACACTGCGCATTACTGTGAGTTTTATTGCTGTGTAGTTCATACATACTCAGTAAAACTGTGAGTTTCATTGCTGTGGTGCTCACAAATGCTAGGGGATTATCCACTCAGTGCCATCGTTGCAAAAAAATAAAACAACAGCTAACTGCACTGCAATACAGATTTTTCTTGCAACAGAGGCACTTAGTGGAAAAGCCCCATAGGGTTACAACAATAGCTGTAGTTCATTTAAAGGAACATAGTATTAAAAAATATGGCTCCCTTTTATAGTGTCTTCCTTTAAGTGAACTACAACTATTGTTTATGAGGACATGAAAATAGTCATAATAATCAGTTTTTCCCTCGGCGTGAGAGAGGACCCCCTCCTATTTTTCCAGAAAAAAAGCACTGGACATCACTATTGACTGATCTGGTGCCCGGCAGTCGGTTAATACAAAAATCCCAGCTGCTGGTGATGCTGGGTGGGGTGGAGGAAACTCCTCCACTTCACCAAGCAATTTCACCAGATAGGGGGAGCTGGAGGGAGGGAGGGACCCTACACATCCTGGTCACTTTAAAAAATAGAGTGTCCCTTTAATTTCTGGGTTGTTTTTTTTTAGGGTGCTACATAATAAAAAAAAATTCCAAAGTTCTCACTGATTCTAGATCCAGGGTCTCAAACTCCGCCTCCCCCCGGTTGTTTATTGCCTATAGTTCCCAAAATTCTTGGAATGTAATAAATGGGCAGAGAATCATGGGAGTTATACTTCAGCCACATCTAAAGTGGGCCACAGTTTGAGAGTTCGAGATCCCTATTCAAGAGTCACCTCCGGCACAGATAACTCTCTCCCGTGTCCGATACAGAACTTTATCCAGGCAGGCAGTACAAGTCTGAGCAACACTGAGTGATGTCTGAGCACCGGGGAATGCCCATTGCCCTCCTCTTTACTTCTACAGCCTCCAACTAACGGCAAACACAAACATTTATCTAAGCGTTGCCTAATCGCCTGGAGCCCCTCTATCGATGTCGATACCTTGGTGACTAAGGATGGGAGACACGCACTCTGCTTCTGTTGCTTAGCAACAGGCAATTCTCTAATCATTTATATCATATGTGTGAAATGTAGTTCAGTGCTAAAGTTTTTGTCCGTATTTTAAATGTTTCCAGACATTTTGCATTTTTATGTTTTCTGAATATTTCATAGACCTTTTTGGGGGTTTTATCCCCCAGGATCAATATATGGTTAGACATTACCAGGGATGGACATTACCCCCTCGATTTAATGCATCGTGTAGCCGGTACATTCGTGAAATATGCAAGACAAGTGAATGCAACTATTAAAATAAATTGAAAGTAAATGAATTATTCAGCCTTAAAAGGTTTTGTTTTTTTTGCCGTTTACTATAAGGCTGGGGTCAGACGAGCGTAGTGTTCACGTCCGTGATTGCGCCTAAAAGTACGTCCGTGATAGCATGACAGAAAGCCCATTGGAGCCCGACACACGAAGTACGTCCGCACTGAACTGAGGACGCAAGGCAGGCAAGAACGTACAACCCCTAGAACGGCTGCACAAAGTCCGCAACGTCCGCAACGTCCGCATAGCTTTGTGTGTGAGTGATGGAACGTGGTCAGACGGACTGCATTTATACGTCCAGCATTTTTCACGGACAGAATGGTTTTGCTTTTTAATTTATTTTCTCTCCTACATCCGTCAAAATATACGTCCGTGAATAAACGGACTGTGTGGCCACGACTGCGTCTTCCGTACTGACGTACGTCCGTGTGCACGAACGTACAGTCCGTAGAAATCACGCTCGTCTGACCCCAGCCTAAAGGTTCTGAAATGCCACAACTTTTTAAGTTAAAGTTTACTTTTAGAAAAGAAAAAAACAGGAATCCAACGAATAGAAATATCTCATATGAGTATGTACAGACAGATCTGTGGACGGGTGTTCAATAAGAGCCAAAAACTAAACTGCTGCAGGTGAAATCTCTCTTCTTAAAGGGACAGGGCAGGCTATTAAAAATGAACCCCTCCCCACCTTTTATTCCCCTTATATGATAGGGCAGATTCTGCTGACAGCATCTGCCCAATTATTATTATTTATTATTATCTATAAAAGGAAAATGCTTGCCTGACTCATCAGCGCCCAGCTCAAACCATTTAACCTAGGAACAGGACATTTTAACCCCTTCGCTGCAGAGGACGCGCTCAGCGCGTCCACCCGCAGGTAACGTTCCTTGCGGTGGACACGCTGAGCGCGTCCTCCCTTTGGGGCCAGCGCTCGGCCGGGTTCCGCCGATCGCTGGGCCCCCCAGTGCGGGCTGACATCCTCGATGTCAGCCCAGCACCAGGAACTGCCGCCGGCCTAATTAGGTGTCATCACGGCGGCGCAATGACACCTAATTCAGGTGCCCCCCCCACATGTGCGGAGGAGGCGCCCGAAAGGGAGGGGGGGAGGTCCTTCGGACCTCTCTCCCTCCCGATCGCCGGCATAGCGGGGGTTAATCCAGGCACCATTTGGAAGGGCACAGCCTGCCCTTCCTAACGGTACCTGAAATTAACCCCATCTTAGATGTCGGCCAAGCTTCCAGGAATGCCCCTGAGGACTGGCGTCATCGTGCATAGCACGATGACGCCAGTCCTGGAGTTAACCCCTAACTGCCACCAATGGTGGAGATAGGGGGTTCCAATGAACCCCCTATCTCCCGATCCGTGGCAGTTATGGGGTTAATGTTTGATATTGTTGGATCGGCCAGAGCATGGCCGTTCCAACAATACCAAACATGAGTATGAAAAAAGTTTTTTGAAAAAAAATGTAAAATAAAAATAAAAAAATATTTAAAAAAAATTATAAAAAAAAAATAAACAAGTTTTTTTTTCTTTTTTGGTTCGTTAATGCAGCAATATTGTTCCCATTTCAATTATAATGTGAACAATGATGCTGCACTAACGATTTTTGTATGCGGTGCGTTTGTTAAAAATCGCGTAATTTTCCCCAAAAAAAAATGTAACGAGAACCCATCTCTAATTTTTTTAACAAGCGCACCCCATACAAAATATAACCGCAATTGCTTGCATGTTAAAATGTGAAAAAAAAAACACTTTACACGTTGTAAATTATTGAAAATTCATATTTTATTGCATTTTTTGTTATAATATACAGACAGGTCATGACGTATACATATAATAATGACATATTATGAATCTGCTGAGTCTGACGGAAAGAACGATATATAATATGTCTGGGTCATATACTAAAATAAGCCTTCAAAACACGTTTAAACATGATGAGCGAAATCGGTAAAAATGACCTCAGCACAGAGGCGGGAAATGCCTCAGCAGCGAAAGGGTTAAAGGTACATTGTTTTTATGACATAGGCACCCACTAAGGAAGGATTTTTGGAAATTCTGTCCCTAAGGGGGTGGGGTGAATATTTTAAACATGATACCTATATCTCAAATACCGAAGATGTTACAGGCGTGAAAATTGGTATTAACAAACTTCTTGAAAAATAAACCAACACATCTTTTTACCATTTTTCCAAAAATCCTGTTGATGCACTGGATCAGCAGATCAGAAAGATGCTGTTACTTCACACAGAATGGAGTCTCTATGCAGCTCCTCTCACAGCCAGAGCTTGCACACTCCCTCACTGCTCCAGCATCTCTGCTTACCTCTCACAGCCAGGGCTCGCACACTCCCTCATTGCTCCAGCATGTCTGCTTCCTTCTCACAGCCAGACCTCACATACTCCCTCAATGCTCCAGCGTGGGAGAACCTGTGATATTATTGCAGAACTTCAACCCACCTAAGTTCTGTAATGGTGCCAGATTGCAAGTAAAATCACTCCACAGAAATGTGATTGAGGCTGCGGTGGTAACCGGTTCTGGAGTTGGTGTTCATACCACACATTTCTCTTATATCTTCAGAATATCCGTTTCAATTCAAAAGACTTCAGTTCACTCTAAAAGTTTGTTTTGCGATGACCATCAACTAGTCTCAGGGACAGACTTTGAAGGTAGTAGGTTGTGACCTAAGAAAAGTCTGCTTCTCACGTGGGCAGTTTTACGTTGCCTGTTCCAGAGTGAGCTCACCTAACTCTCTGTTGATCCGAGCACCTGTAAGAAGAACCACTAATGTAGTTTTCCAAAGAAGTGCTCAAACTGTTTTTTTTTCTATGTTCCAGATGACAAAAAGCAAAATATTTTTTTTTGTCTGTCTCGTTGTCTGTTTTTATTTACAACACAAAAAAAAATTTCATGGACACATAGGAATGGAACAACTTTGTTTTGTAGCCAATCTGCCCTGACAAACATCTGCAAGAAACTTTACTTATTACTTTAAGACATTAACCTTTAAATTATATTTCGTACAATTGGACAAATAAATCAAATGGAGTTGATTGATCAGAGTAGTTGAGATGGACAAGTCAGGGTCAGAAACACAGAAATCGGGTGCACCAGCAAATAATAACAGGCGCACTCAGCTGGCACAGGCGCACAGTACTGACTTGATGAATGGCTTCAATAAAAGCCATGAGCAGTGTCAGGATCCCTGCAGGAGCACAAAAGTGATGCGTGAGTAGAACAACTGGAATCAGATTCCCTGCTCAGTCACAAAAATGAGGTGAAGTGGAATGACCGCAGCTGGTACACCACGGTTTCCATGAAACAATATGACATTTTATTCAAAGTCTTCACCTTTTCATGCTTTACATCCTTTACTACTTACTATGTTCCAGTTCTTCCTTATGGCTGAAGTGTTAGCGATGCAGAAGTGCTTTAGGATCATTTTTTTCATATCTGAGATTGCCACCATATTTGTCCCTTGTGTTTGTCAATCACAGACATAAGAAGAGTTAACAGGCACAGGAATTGACTTGAGTTGACCAGAAATGTTTTTACTGTTCCACAGTGACATACCTCCAAAATCATTGAAATGCTCGTTACCATCACCATGTCTTCACCATCCAACCACCCTTATCTACCATACCGGAAAGATGGTTCTACTGCTCTAGTTTTTGAGGATCAAGCTCTCTCATAAATAAACTTTGAACTGAGGAACTGACTGCTCAACAGTCTGAGATGATGATTAGATAGGCTCTGTGATCGTAAGGGTGGGATGGATTTTAGGATTGGTGGGATCTCCATCTGACACACATTGTTGAGGATCTTCACATTACTACTCCATAATGTTTCTTCATCCTACTCCTGCTCCTCCCACTCCGACCCTCTTTGTGTTTTTGCTTTCTTCTTATAACCTGACCTCTCGTTCTGTTCCCTTATGCCTTTTTCCACTCAACCCATCCCATACTCTCCTTGCTTTTGGAATCCCTATGCTTCCCAAATGCAGGTTTTAGAATAATTATCCAAGTGGCAATTTGAACCTAAAGTTGGATCTGGACTTGGTTTCCTTGAGCTATGTGGCTTACTGAATCTTTTTTCCAGGTAAAATGTCACTGTATTGCTGATGTCACGTTTCCACCTTCCAGCCAGGTCCCCTGGTGGTGAGAGGGATCCAGGCCAGCTCTTTCCTCTTCTGGGATAGCCATTCTGCCCTGTGCCGTTCCTGGGTTTCTATGTAGCTGTTCAGGTCTGGGATCACATGTCCCAATTGCCCAGACCTTTTCTCTATTTAAATGCAAGCAGTAGAGAGGCCCATTGTCCTTGCATGGATTCCTAATCCTGAGAGTTCTGGTTCCTACTAGCATCCTGTTCCTGGTGGTTCATGTTTCTGGTTCCTGAGTTGCTGCATTCTTGTATCGTGTCTTGGATTTTCTGGATTGATCTTTGTTTTCTCCCTGTACTCTGTGTATATATGATTCTTGTGTACCAACCTCAGTGTCACGGGGGTCCCGGGCAGATGCCAGGGAAGGCCCTTCATTGCGCATATATTTGAGCCCTTGAGGCAGGTTTGTGGTTTGTTTCATTAATGTTTAATCCAGCACACACTGACAGAAACAGGTGATAGTGCAGGTGACGGGCACAAGAGAAAGCCCCACACTGGTATAATTTCTCACTCTAAGGCTAGGGTCAGACGAACGCAGTTTTAACGTGCGTTTAGCCGCACGAAATCACGGCCGTGCTAGCAGCAAATGACGTCCAATGCCGGGGAACACACGACGAACGGCCGCACGAAAGCTCGTCCGTGCAACGCAAGTGGCAAACGAACGCATTTTTTCGAGAACGTCAAACCGCTACTACTGACGTACAGAGTGCGCTGCGGCCGCATAGCGGCGTGTTTGGGAGACATCAGACGCTGCTAATGTCCGGCTAACATAACGTCCAGACACAAAAAGTGTTTTATTGATGATCCGTACATAATCACGGACGAAACTGCGCATCGTATGACCGCTAGCGCGTATTTCGTGAAAAAATACGTCCGTTCGTTCGACCGCACTTTTCCACGGACGACGCGAAAAATGCGTTCGTCTGACCCTAGCCTAAATACAGATTCAGGGCAAGGGTAGACAGAATGCAGAAACCAATCGTTTTGGTACATACAAGGACTAACTTGAATTGTCTCGAAGTTCTGAAGGTTTCGAGACCAACAGATTACCTAGGACACAATCAAAAAACAGCAGACGTGGAATGACAGTCCGTGAAGTACTCAAGGTGCAGGGCAGTCAGAAATGCAGAAATGACTTAAAACAAAAATGAACAATAGTTTGTGATCGTGGTCTTAAGCAAAAACATAAACATAAGTTGTAACCTGGGAACAAGGACCCCGGAGGGTAGCAAACGATACCCCTAAACGTAAAGGGAGAGAACCCAAAACAGCGAGTGATCAACGCAGCAACCAGCAGGGGGTTCAGTCACTAAAACAAGTGATACAGCGTAATATACACACAGTAATTCTCAACAGGACAGACTGAGACTTGAATGAATTCAACAGAGTGCAGGGCAGAACTCGTTGGTACCTGAAAAATGCTGTCAACAGGACTTCTGATCCTAGCACCTCCCTCCAGGGAGATCAGACGATACTTGAGAACACTAGATACTGCTCAGTAGCTATTGATTTCGTGACCAAAAGATCTACTGAGCAAAAGCACATTAACTAAACACATACAAGAGAGTGGTCCAAAAACATAAGCCAGGTCATACACGGGAAATCCAGACAGAATATCTATAGGGGACAGACGTAAGAGTAATCCAAGGGTCAGAACCAGAAGTCATACACGAGTAATCAGGAATACAATATTATCAAGGACAGTGAGTTCTCTATAACAAGAGCAGGAACTTAATAGGTGAAACCTATCCAGACCCCGGGAGCAAAAGACTTACTGGGCCTATATATAGGGCTGAGAAGGTCATGTGACTGCAGACCAATCAGCCAACAGATAGATGTAGAACCTAAAAACAAAAAAAAAACATGAATCCCTGCTACAACCAGCAGGACCGAGATGCGACATAACCCCCTCCCTTACGGGTGACCTCACGGGCACCCAAAACAAAAACGTGATTGGGGAAGGCAAGGAACTTGACATGAACACCCGTCATTACAGATCCCTGTCAGAATCATCCATACTTTCACCATCAGACACTACAAGATATGTACGCAATATGTGAGGGTACTTCTGGAGTACTACCCAGTGCGTCTCACGTAACAACGAGCCAGAAAGCGTTCGTATATACCCCTTGGGAACTCGCTTTGTCTCTGGGAACCACATACCAGTCAAGTCACCTTCTTGCTGGATTTCCTCGAGACATGTGCGGAGTAAGGCATCCTCTGAGCTAGATCGGAGCTGGGCCTCCTTGGACCCAGAACGAATCGTGGCATCCTCGGAGCCGGAATGATTAGAGTTGGTACCCTTTTTTCTCCTCCTCCTTGAGTGAGACTTGAACTTGGTGACCACCTCACATGAGAGGGAAACGGTGGGAGCAGACCTGGTTTTCGCGAACCCACAACTGGGTTTGGTCTTACTGGGGCCACTGTGAGACATGGGCACAGTGGTTTCCTGACTGGACATAGATAGAGTTTCCTTGAGTCCCAACTTGGACACCGCTTCCTTGAAACTCACCGTGGGTATGACTGCCTCGCAGCTTAACATGGGCGCCACTAAATCGTGGCTCTTCATCGACATGACTGGTAGCTCGCCAGTATAAACAGACATGAAGGGCTTATTGCCCATAAGTGGAAGGACTGGCAGCTCCCCAGCATTGGGCACAGTTGGCATCTCGCCAACAGAAACAAACATGGAGAGCTTGTGGCCCAAAACAGGCATGAAGGGCTCTTGGCCCAAAACAGGCATGAAGGGCTCTTTGCCCACACTTGGCATGAAGGACTCTTTGCCCACACTTGGCATGAAGGTAGGAACAACACTGGACCTACTGTGGGGCAATGGCACAGTGGTCTCATGTGTCAATCCAGGCACTTCGGCCTCATAACAAAGCCACAGCGGTCTCGCATACCATAGGCGCAGCTGTCTCGCATACCATAGGCGCAGCTGTCTCGCATACCATGGGCATGACTGGCACTGCTGACATACAGCTTGACTTGGACAGTGTACCAGGAGTGGGCATCGCTGGCATTGCTGACACACAGCATGTCCCAGACACCACTGGCATAGTGTCAGCTTTAGGCATCACGGGTGACATATGGCCAGTAACCGACAGGCCTGGCTTCTCATTTCCAGTAGAAACAGGCTTGGCTGGCTTAGCATTGCCAGTGGAAACAGGCATGACTGGCTTAGCATTGCCAGTGGAAACAGGCATGACTGGCTTAGCATTGCCAGTGGAAACAGGCATGACTGGCTTAGCATTGCCAGTGGAAACAGGCATGA
The DNA here is from genome assembly GCA_009667805.1 of Leptobrachium leishanense. Classification (NCBI taxonomy): domain Eukaryota; kingdom Metazoa; phylum Chordata; class Amphibia; order Anura; family Megophryidae; genus Leptobrachium; species Leptobrachium leishanense. The sequence continues at coordinate 27,983,613 of CM019064.1, read as the reverse complement.
AGGGCGCTTTGCCCAAATTTAACCTGAGGATCTCACTGCTGTGTTGAGAACTGACCGATGGAGGATCCCTTGGTTTATAGCCCCATTCAAGGGTCCCTGGCACTTTGCTAGACTCTGTACACCCTGGCTTATAGCCAGTCTCTGGGTGCTCTGGCTTATAGCCAGATACAGGAGACACAAAGACATCAACAGAAGAAAACATCACTGTCTTGGCACCAGGTTCAGGCATCACTGGCTTGGCACCAGGTTCGGGCATCACTGGCTTGGCACCAGGTTCGGGCATCACTGGCACCGCACCAGGAATGGATACCGAGGGTGGCACACAGCCAACTTGGGTTACGGAAGGCACACAGCCAACTTGGGTCACGGAAGGCACACAGCTAACTTGGGTCACGGAAGGCACACAGCCAACTTGGGTCACGGAAGGCACACAGCTAACTTGGGTCACGGAAGGCACTGGAGCTGCACTGTGGGACGTGGGCACAGTGAACTCATGACTCGACAGACTTGAGGTGGCTACTCTGCCAGTCTGGACGCCTTAAAAATTTAAAATAATACATATTTCTTTATTTTTTCTTTCTAACACAGCAATATTTTTCACTTTTTCAATTATAAAGTGAACAATGATGCTGCACTAACTCACCATCTCATTTTTCATGTCAACAACAAGTGTGGAGGTGATGTTCAATTCATTGTTATGAATTGTTACATCAAAAACCTAAACCGCCGCACTGCCTCGAAGAACACTGGGGACTTTAGAACCCTGCATCACTAATCTTTACACGTCACAAGGTCAAGTGAGGTGTCATTGAACAGGACGGAGTCTGGCGTTTGCCTTGATACCAAATGTGACAATATAAAATCTAAAAAAAAATAAACAAAAAAATATTTATTTTTAGTTCCAAAGCGATGGTATTGTCCATTTGTCACGTATAAAATGAGCAATACCACTGCCATTACTCACCTTCTCATTTCCCACGCTGGGAGCAAGGTCAGTGTTTTATACATAGTCATATTATTCATAAAACGCCATCCTCCAAAACACAAGGGAAATATTTAATTTTTTTCCCATTTTTCTGGTTAAAATTTTATATTTCTCAGAAAAATGCAGTAGCAGGTTCCCTTTTTGATTTTTGTAACAAGAATTCCCTATAGAATATATAACCATAAAGGTTTGGATGATAAAATGTGTAAAAATAATTTTACACGCTGTAAATGATTGAAATCTGAATGGAAATTTCCTCACACAGTATCTGCCTGGTTAGATATACCCATATCTGCGCTATTAACTAAGCTAAAATGTGTTTTCATTTCACTAAATTCCAAAAAAGTCACCAAAATCTTTAGCTCCAGGCCCATAGAGATCTTAATCCGGCCCTGGGTAACTCCCACCCCCTGCAGAGAACCAGGATGATATGGATTATAGAGTGGAGTCTGCCGTATGATGAAGGCAACCAAATAAAAAGGATTAACTCACTATGGGTAGAAAATAAGTAAATAGTTTAAATTGCTAAAATGCTTATTATGCGACAGTGGATTAAGGCTGGGTTCACACCTAGGCGTAGCGCTGCATCGCGCAATGCGCGCGTTTTTATTACGCGCGTTCTCGCATACAAAAAAAACGCGCAAACGCGCGTTGCAGCACGTTCGCGGCTATTATATGGCCGCGAACGCGCTGCTGTATGCCCGAAAAGAAGCTCCCAAACTTCTTTTTGCGTTGGCCGTTTTAACGCGCGTTCCTGCTCGCTGTAAAACGCTTAGGTCTGAATGGGTCCCATAGCAAAGCATGGGATTTCCCCGTTCCTGCGTTTTAAAGCGCGCACGAACGCGCGTTAAAACGCCCAGGTGTGAACCCAGCCTTAAGGCTTACTTTATGCTAGAATGTCCCTTTAACTCCTGTGATGCACTGGACACATCCTCAGGTTTCTAGGATACAGAGGAAACACCCAGGTCGTCGATGCTACGCAGTGCTTCGTTGATCCCTGTATGTCCATTCTATATACCCCATGAGAGAGTCTGGCCTTTCTAATGATACCAAACATAACCATGTAAAATATAAAAAAAAAAATATATATATATATATTTTCGCTCTACAGCAGTGACATGGTTCACTTTTCAAGTATGAAGCGAACAATGCCACTGCCATTATTCACATGCTTATTTCCCACAGCAGGAGCAAGTAGAGTGTGTTTATATATATAGTCATATTATTCATGAAATGCAATGCACTAAAATAAGAGAAAAATATATATTTTTTTAAATTTTTGTTAAATTTATGTATTTCTTTAGAAAAATAAAGTAACAGGTTCTCCATTTCTGTTTCTTTTTTTTTTTAATAAAAAGGGGAGGTATACTTTCAGGGTTATCCAAAGAGATTCGAAAAGTCACCGCACGTTCGGTGACTTTTCGTTCTCTTCAACTCGGTTCCTTTTGCCGATCCCATTTCGGTGACCCTGCGGTGTATTCAGCAAACACCACAGGGTCCCCGAATTGCAGGGAAAAGCTGACGCAAACCCGACGAAAACGAACCGCAAAACCCACCGAATGCACGCAGAAAAGCCACAAAAACATCTGGATAAACCTGTCGAAAAGCCCGAACAGGAACCGATCACACACAGCGAAGCAGCTGAGACCGCAGACGAGGGAGGTGAATAAATTAGCAAAATAGTTTGTGTGAATCTGTGAAAAAGAAACGCTGTTTGCAAAGAAACTACTGAGCGAAAATGTCTGAAATTTACACAGGAGGTCCAGGGAATGATAATAAAAAGGGCTGTTACAAAAAAAATAAGTAAACTGATTTTTTTTAAAAAAAATCGGACTTTTAAAAAAAAAAATTTTTCCGAAAAATGCTTAAAGTATCCTAAAAAATCTATAAATAAAGAGACTCTTTACTGCAGAATTTTATAATGAACGGTTTATTATATATTGAATTGAAACGGGAATATTTCTAACATTGAAGTCTATGGGATTCTCCTGAATAAACTTGCCGAATTAAACCACCGAATGGCAGGGCATTAGGGGAACCTTTCACTGCTGGTTTGTGTTCTCTGAATAGCCGAAGCAGTGCTTTTTCATGGGGATTTCACTGCCCTCGAACAGGCACCGAACAGGCACCGTATGTGCAGGCAATTCGTCAGGATTTGGCGAATTTCGTGCTCTCTGGATAGCCGAATGGCCAAGAAAGGTAACCGAACGCTGAATTTCAGCGTTCGGTTACTTTCTCAAGCAATTCGGATCTCTTTGGATAACCCTGATAATATATAACCAGAAAAGGATTGAATGCTAAAGGTGAAAAAATTAATTAAAAATAAATTTATACGCTATAGATTAATATAATTTGATTAGAAAACTACACTTTTGTTTATGTTTTTTTGTTATCATATTCTTCTTTTTTGAGAAAGTGTTTTACCAGGAAGGATACATTGAGATTTCTCTCGTTTTCAAGTATGTCCAGGGTGGCGAGTATGTACCGTTAGGCGTCTTGCCCAAGGACACTTACTGGAGAGGTGCTCTTGCCGGGATTCAAACCTGTGTCTCCACGGTTATAGAGCAGTGATGTTACCTCTACTCTGTCCAGCTGGTAAATTTGGACATGCCATGAGATATAAACGTAGTAAGTATATTTTTAGAGAACGCTGAAAAAAAACCAATATATAATTTGTCTGAGTTCTACAATAAAACATAACTTTAAATGTAAGGAGCAAAAATAGTGAAAATGGACTCAACACACGGGGGCGAAATGGCTCAGTAGTGAAGGGGTTAAAGCACAAAATGATGATTTATAGAATGCTGCAAAATAGCTGAAAATCGCTGCCAAATCTCGTCCCTGTTTGAATCAATCCTAAGGCTGGGGTCAGACGAGCGTGATTTCTACGGACTGTACGTCCGTGCACACGGACGTACGTTAGTACGGAAGACACAGTAGTGGCCAGACAGTCCGTTTATCACTGACGTATATTTTGACGGATGTAGGAGGGAAAATAAAATAAAAAGCAAAACCATTTTGTCCGTGAAAAATGCTGGACGTATAAATGCAGTCCGTCTGACCACGTTCCATTACTCACACACAAAGCTATGCAGACGTTGCGGACGCAGCGCACTTTGTGTGGCCGTTCTAGCGGTTGTACGTTCTTGCCTGCCTTGCGTCCGTTTGCCGCGGCCGTTGTGCGTCTGCAGTTCAGTGCGGACGTACTTCGTGTAACGGCTCCGATGGACTTTCTGTTATGCTATCACGGACGTACTTTTAGGCGCAATCACGGACGTGAACACTACGCTCGTCTGACAGCAGCCTTACCCAGGGAGCGTTCAACTGCATTGATAAAGAGGAATATTCAACGAGGATCATGTTGCAAGAACAACGTTATGCAAACAAACCATCAAATATTTTACTGTAAAAAATAAATAAAAATAAAACAGTAGTAACTGAGCAAATACATCGGGGTAAAAATAACCAGCATGCACAATATAAGCAAAATACATTTATTAACAAGAAAAAATATAAAATACAATATATATCGATTTCTCCATGGTCCAAATGACATTTGTGTTGACATACATGCTCTCAACATATCATAGAATCCTCGTTATGTCACGGATGAAAGAATGAAACCCTTTACAGACACATCAAGTTATCTTATTGAATTAAATAAACAGTGAGTTGTGGTGAGTTGAAAAAACATCTATCACTTTTAAGGTCACAAATCTCCAACTATTGAGACTTATATTTCCATCTCGCAATTTAGGAAACATGGGAAGACTTTGAGACTGTGAACCCGAGCATTTCATCCAGTGCTTTTATTTTTTATTATTATATATTTTTTTGTGTCTTTAAGTTGTAAGTTTAATTAAAAAAAAAAAAAATTTCACTGATTTATATTTATATACATTTCTGTGCAAAACTAGTGAAAATGATTTTCTGTCATACTGTGTGTCTGTTAATCGAAAACGCAGCTTCCAGAATGCCCAGCAAGCACCCGTTCATAACACAACCAACAAAAGGGATGCTTAAATAATGGTTACAATGTGTAAAAACAGCCACTAGTTATACAATAAGTATAAAACACAATGGATGATTCTTTTGGATTTTTGCAAATCGTACCCATTTAAAAGAGTCAGCCCTATTGTTGTATTTTTTTTGTTTGTTTTTCTTGGATATCAACCAAGTAAATCTACTTTAATATAATCATTTAAAGAACATACAATAAACAAGTCTAAACAATAACAATGTGAAAAAGGAAAATAAAAGCATAAAACACATTACACGTGAGTCATATTTAAGGAGCCGCTATACCCTGGTCTGTCGTTGCCTTGGGAAGATCCCGTTAGGTTTGCGAATAGTGTCGCCGGCCTTAATATCTAATAATCCAAGGAAAAGCTCGCACCACTGGTCACCCAGGATGTTTTATGTAGCACTGATGTCCATGCTGAATCTCATTAATGACTGGGACAGTGCGTTACTAAACACAAAATGTCAGAAGAGAACCTTAAAGCTTTGTTTCATGGCGGACAACACCTAAAATGGTAATGGGAAAGCTCTTAAAGGGACATTACCATATACTTAAGATGTAACTAGATTAGTTATGCATTACAAATACAACACATGCTGATGTTTTTTCTTTGTTTGAAGTAATTGCATGTAAAAAGGGAAAATAAAAGTCGTTTTTTTATCTCCTGTTTCCATTTTGTTGATTATTCCAATGAGGCAACATTTACCAAAGGTTTTTCTTTACTTCTGTGGTTTATTCAATCTACAGTATTTAACAGTTTAATGAAAAGGAGGAAGGAATGTTTATATAAGGCTACAGGAGGGCTATTCTATTTCAGGCTACTTGAGATAAGAGATAGCAGCTGAATGAGATAAAACCAGGATCGTAAAAGACTTCTAATCTACCCCCTGCTGATGTCCTTTGAATACATCCCACACAATACAATGATGTGTGTTGGTGACTGACCCATTCACTCCATTCTGTGACCATTGCCACAGAGTGAAGAGCAAATTAAGTAAAAAATACAGTGGGGGGGGGGGCAGTCTCAACACAAAATATCACACAATGGATGCACCAGTGACACATATAGAGGAAAATATCACACAATGGATGCAGCCAGTGACACATATAGAGGAAAATATCACACAATGGATGCATCCAGTGACACATATAGAGGAAAATATTTTCTTAACTAAACATACAAGAGAAAAACAAAGCACATGTAAGATATCAGCAACATCAAATAAACACAATAAGGACAATTCATTTTTTGGTGGTAGTGGCCCTTTAAGTCCACAAAGTGCCATAGCCGCATATTAATGTAATGCTTTGTTACCCCTTGCCTTCGAAATATAATCTGGCACAGTAATGTATCCATAGTACACATTGTAACACTGTGACATCATGAGACAGATGGGGGGCACCTCCTATTAGCTGAATAAGGATTGTGACCCAGAAAATATTTATGCACGCAGATTTCTATTAGGAACTTTAAATAGTCAGTTGGCTAAGTTCATCTTGCTTCAATGTCTATATTTAGGGTCTACTGTTTCATTTTGACTTATTTTTTCTGTCTACCACATATATGTACTATCCCTAAATTCCTTAATTCACTCATCTATCGGTCCCTTGCAACCAGAGACATCGATGAGCTTGATTACTGCGTCCAATTGGACATGAACGCCTAAAATAATTCTTGGTTGCCTCTGGTATCCCACCCCTCGGGACAGGAGCAGAAATCCTCCATTGAAGCTTGTGCAAATGCAGCATGTGCTAAATTAACTGAGGGCTTTTCCTGCCCATACACCGATTGCTTCAGGAACGCTCTGAGCATGTGCAGGACTGAGGCCAACCTGATAGGCCGAGAGTCAGTCATGTGCCTGCACACCAAGCTGCAGCGCCTATAAAAGGAATGGTCACACCCTGCATCCCACCAATGACATTTAAGGGAACAGACACTCCCCTTACAGCCACACACCCTCCCCTCTCCGCATTGTAGGGAAGTAGGCTGTTATGGAAGCCAATTGCACTGGAAGATTAAGAAGAACATTAGGGAAAGATCCTTAAACTAAGACCTGAGACGGGCGCAATATATCGATTTCAGACATCACATCGTGGTGTGAAAACTATTGCTCTCTTGATAGAATTTTCTGTTTCTTTGAATAACTCTCACGGATCTCTCTTATTGCTAGAAGAAAGGAATTTTACTCGTCTTGCAGTTTATGGCTCTGTAATGCACTTTATATAAATGTGATATTTCCTTGGCATGTCTGAATGGAAGTATAAGATAAACTATGCGTGCAATACAGATGTAGCGGGAATATTAAAAAAACATTACAATTAGAAAGTTTTATTTGGGAAATAAAGGAAAAATGTATATTTCGTTTTAGTTTAGGTTTTTTTTTTCAGAGAAATTCTTTCCTCAATCCTATAGAGCAGGGATCTCAAACTCTGTCTCCCCCCAGATGATTCTGAACTACAACTCCCATAATTCTCTGGCGATTTATTCAATGTATCCTTCCTGGTAAAATACTTTATAAATAAATAAATATATTCTAAATACTGACCAAACCATCACAATGCTCTTTGGAACAGAACCTAAACTACATAAATTACAACCTTCCCATCTATCAGGGTTATTCAGAGAGAAGTGAAACTCAGGAGAATGACTGGAGAAGTGAAAATTATAGGTCAAAATAGACAAACCAGAAAAATTCTCCCATAAATCTCACTTTCCAAATCGGCTATTTGGTCTAGATTGTTCTCTTCTCCTGCCATTATCCTGGTTTTCACATTTCTCTGAATAACCCTGTATGTGTCAGGACAAAATCACATGGCACACTGATCACAGTCAGTTCTCTCAAATAGTATGTGGTTAGACCCAAATCTGTCCTTTGGCCCCACATCGAAAAACCCTAATCTAAACTTTACCCCAAACTAGGTGCCCTGTACAGAAACAAATCCTGCCTGAGCCCCGCGGTAAGAAAGCAGATTGTACAACAAATGCTTATGCCGGCTATTGAATACGGAGATGCAGTGTATGCAGCAGCCCCGCAAGCACACCTTCATAAGCTTACTACATTGTATAACTCATTCTGCCGCTTTGTGCTACAATGTAACTACATGACCCACCATTGTGACATGTTAAAAGAACTAAACTGGCCATCACTGGAATCTAAACGCACCCTTCACCTTTCCAACCTGGTGTTTAAGAGCTTTTCTGGGAAGCTGCCACCCTACCTGAATAGACTGCTTCCCCCAGCAGTTCCCTCATCCTATAACCTCCGATCCAGGACCAGCACCGTACTTACAATACCACAATACAAAAAGAAAGTGTCTCGATCCTCATTTTCCTACACAGCACCGCAAATATGGAATATGTGAATCGGTAATGAAATCAACCTTGAGTTAACTCAATCGGATCATATTCTGGAGTAATGCAATAGAATTATGTGCCCCTAAATTTTCAGCACCTTGGACATGTTATCCGAGGTGCTGAAGCTGTTTAAGATGCTTGGAGATCTGTTTTTCTTTTACAGAGAGACGGATCTCCAGACGAATTATTATGCATGTAGTAGCACTTTGTGGTCAGCAGGGGGATCCCTCTGCCTGTCAAATAAGCTTACTGTCTCTAAAATGTATTTTATGAAGGGTGCGTCTATTTTTACACAGGTTGCAATGGAAAACGGTTTTCTACAAATCCACTTGGTCCTGGCGGTGGTTTTGTGGAACACCACTTGGTAGTGAAGGGGTTAATAATGTAGCAATTTCACGAACCAGCAAATTCACTGGATGAACTAACCTCTCCTTTCAGAGCAATACTATTTTAGACATCTACAAAAAAAAACGCTTGCAGGAACCTAGGCTCAATATACACTCTTCTTTGATGAATCTGACAGACCTCCCCATTTTGACTTTATTCTGTGTTAAAGCTCTTCGCATGCAAACGGCATCAAGACATAAATAAAAAAAACAATCAACTCTATTCAACTGTAAAAAGCTAGATAATAACAGCCATATTGGAAAAATAAGCCCGGCATCGCCGAGTTGCCTGGTCTTGCGGCTTAGGTCTAAAAATTGGAACTGTTTACAGCTCAATCACTTCCAACATGACAATAATTATTAATATTTTAATCAACTTCTTCTCTACCAAGTGATTTCCCATTAATTAACTGTGAGGAACTAGTTTTTATTGGTTTGGAAAATCCTATTTCATTAGCTATAAAGTAAAAAAATTATATGGAATGTCACAATGTATTTCTTGCTGCAGTAGCCCTATTTGACAGGTAGACATCACCATCTGCTGGCCAAAAAGGGCTACTACAGCTAGGGCTCCGTGCTGAATCATCTGGGGATCCGTGTTGAAGATACAGAGTTCCAGTTGTTCAAAATGTATCATCATCGCAAGTCACGCTTAATAAAGTGGTAAGTTCTTTATTGATGTGCGAAAATTAAAACAATAAATCACGTTATTCACATCATTAGACAGATCGAAGGTTCAGAAAAGGAACTGGGTTGGTCAGAAAACTGGATAAAACAAGTGTCCAAAAGTAAACAGTTTTAATCAGATGCAGAACTGGCTGTATTCTAGCGGGTGTATTCATAGTTCACCACAATGCGGTGATTCCATTTCGCCAAAAATACAGTGAACTCACTATTTAGCGAATGATCACCGTATTTTGCTGAAAATGGAGTCGCCGAAGCAGTTATTGGACGTCTGCGAGAACCACCGAATTGCACTGGTAACCGTCGAGCTGCTTCGAATTCTCATCGACGAATTACACCCACCTGCAAACCGCCACCAAAAAAACTGAACTCTCCTGTTCTCCTAATAGGTGTTTAAACCAATAAAAATGCATTAAAATGTGTCTAAAATAATAAAAAAGGTCCTTTAAAAAAGAATAAAAAGGTCTGTTACTGAATAAAAAAAAAGCCTTCTAAAAGATTGAGAAAGAAAATTTCATCAAAAAATACAAAAAGGGTTTTTGCTGAAAACGAAAATAATAAACGGCCTTTTTTTTAAAAAAAAAAGTAAAATATATTAAGTTTTTACATTGAATCCTATGGATTTCACCTGTTTAAACCTGTCGAACTGAACCACCAAAAATCAGGGCGTTTGGCTGGAATTTCGGTTCCGTTCGGTGTTCTGTTAAAAGAAGATACGATAGTCTTCTATGGGGCAATTTCGGTGTCGCTGAATTGTATTTTGATGTCGATTCGCCAGTATTTGGCGGATTAACAGCTTAGTGAATAGACAAATTTGCCCAGTCGGTGCAATTTCAGAGGTTAGTGATGTTTTTGAACAACCTTTATCTATTTCCCCTCCATGAAGGCACCTGGCTTCTTCAGGGGTGGTGGGATGGGGGAGGAGCTTGCATTCTTATATATATACTTCTTTATTATTATTTTTTTTCTATTAGAAGCAGCCCTGTTTATGTAAAGAAAAATTAAGACTTTCTCTCTTGGGTGTAAAAAAAATTCCATAGTTAGTATAAATTTAGTCTATTTGTGTTTACTACTAAGAAAATGGGAAATAATAACACGTAGACGTACATCATAATCGATAAATTACAAGCTCAGTGTGTGTACAGATTTGTCGTGTGGTTTGTCCATTGGATTAAACAATACATTTTGCATTAATCGGCCAAGTTAAAATATTTTGATGTCGCCCTGATGTCAGGACATATGGAAATGGAGATGTAGGTATGAGCGTCGCAGCACAATTTTTTGACTGTTCACTGATGGAGGGCCTGCAACCAAAAGTCTAAATAATTTGATTTATAGATTTTAGCATAAACATATTTAGATGATTTCAGGATTATTTTGACAAGTCCCTTCAACAAACTGAAGTTATAATTTTTTGTGTTTATGAAACAATTTAAGTTCAAATCACTCAATAACTCAACTCCTCCTTACATGTCTTTGTTACTCCGCAAGCACGTCCCATCTAGACAATTCCGGTAGGCGGGCGATCTCCTCCTGTCATCTGTCTACACGCGCACGGCCAACTCTCGCCTCCAAGACTTCTCAAGGGTAGCTCCGGTCCTGTGGAATGACTTGCCTCGCCCAGTCAAACTTTCCCCTGATCTTCAGTCCTTCAAGAAATCCCACAAAACCCATCTCTTCAGATTAACGACCACATCACTGATGCAACTCATCCCTCTGCTCACCTACTCACACATGATTGAAGCTCCTTCTATGGCCCCACCATTCCCTAACCACTGGCGCTAATGATCCTGACGTCCAGTAAAACTCCCCTCGTCTTCCTCTACCCCAATCCCTCTAGATTGTAAGCTCCTATGAGCAGGGCCCTCTACACCTAGCGTTTCCATCCTGTGTCAGGTTTTCTGTATCTCGTTCCCATTTGGTTATTGTAAAGAGCCGTGGAAACTGTTGGCGCTATATAAATGATGACAATAATAATAATAAAAAGTAGGGGCGCGGGTGTTAGCAATCTTTGGGAATCCCTAATCTGGAACCAATGCATCAGGTTGATGTGCCCTCATTGATGGTTAGAAGCTTGATTAAAAAAAACCCTGGGGTCGAAAAGTTGTGGAGGTCCACATTCAGTGGACACTACAGGCTACATTACAATCCCCACATTAAAACGCGGGTGGTGGTAGGGAGAAAAAACTGCACCCACAGTTTTCTCCCTACTGCCCCCGTTTTAACGGGGGTTTGCAATGCAGGCACAAAAAATGCTGCCTGCATTTGTAACGGACGCTACGCCCTGGGATGCTCGCGGCAGCAATGAGCGCATCCGCGAGCATCCACTCGATGGAGTCCAAAGGACTCCATTGAGCCAGATGCCGGCGGTCATATGACCTGCCGGATTTCACCTTGCGAGATCCGGCCGGTCAGCATAGTGATATGCAGGGGGAGACTGAGGAACTTTTTCCCCCAGTCTCTCCCTGCTCCCGCTGGACGGAGGAGGCGGTTGGAGCCGCGGTCCTCGCCACGGGGCAGGGAGTGAGTATACGATTCCTGTTTTGTATTTTTTGGCTGGTGTTAACGGATTCTGTAGAAGCGGAATCCGTTAACACCAAGTCTTGGCTCTGGTTAACTTTCCGCTAACCAGAGCCGGACGTTAATCAGCGCTGGGACTTTGTAATCCTAACGCTGATTAACACTTTGCGTTCCCCATGTTAAGTATAGGGAGCGCAAAGTACAATAACCTCGCGCTGAAAAGCACAAGGTACCAAATGCAAACGGGTTGCTTAACCCGTTTGTGTTTGGATTGTAATATGCGGTAGACACCGCGGCTAACGTTAATGCTCACGCAGGTGAGCGACGTTAACGTTAGCGCATAGATTTTAATGTGGCTCCACATCATTTAAAAATCCTGTTTTGAAGCATCTATCCTTGCTGGATCTATACTTTGGGCTCTAGAGGAGCCCTTGGATTATTCACCCAGGTAAAAATAAGAAATAATAAGAGTGTTGTTTCCAACACTCTCATGGTTAGACTGTCCTCTCCGCCTCCATGGGGAAGCTCTGGGGCGCCATTCCTAGACATTTGGATCAAGATGTACCCTGGGGTGAATTGTGGAGCAATTGCCATGGAAACAAACAGAATGATCCTACTAGTTGCTGCAATCCACACATTCTAGATTGCCCCACATCTGCCCTGGCTTGGTGATTGCGAGTGGGTGATACACTGTTTTATCCTCTTAGGGCATTCATGGTCAAATAGATTAGTAATGACATGAGCAATGAGGATCAGTGGTGGCACAATTGTTTGAATAAATGCCGATTTATGTAGCTTCAGACAAAAGTTTTACTGTTGTTTGTATCTATTTTCAACTATTTTATAAACTCGATATAATATAGGCCTTTTTTAAACTCCGGCGACATTTTCTAGTGGTTGCTAAAAAGGTCTGACAAATGGTGGCGACCTAACAATGGTAAGCCTTTAATAAAGGATTGCCATCGACCTTGTGTGCCCCCACTTTTAGCTGTGAAGTGTTGGGGTAACATGGGTTTCTATTTTTCTATAGATTTTGGTAGTAGCATCATTGGATTTCCATACAGGAGAGGCCAACCTCCATTGAAACCCATAATCCAGGGGTCGGCAACCTTGGCCCTCCAGATGTTTTGGTACTACGCCGCCTATGATTCTCGACCACTCATTAGGTTGACTTAGCATCATGGTAGAAAACATCTGGAGGGCCAAGTTTGCCGACCCCTGCCATAAACAAAATACTGAACATTTATGACCATAGCGGGTTTCCACTTCCTGCCATTTTTCTCTTCCTTTTTCAGCACTTATAATCATAGCCTGGGTTTGGGTTGAAATCCCTACAACTAGATTCCCTAATGCCAAAATCCCGACGGCCAACTTCCCTACACAGACAACTCCCTGACGGCCAACTTCCCTACACAGACAACTCCCTGACGGCCAACTTCCCTACAAGGCCAACTTCCCTACACAGACAACTCCCTGACGGCCAACTTCCCTACACGGCCAACTTCCCAACACAGACAACTCCCTGATGGCCATCTTCCAGACATCCAAAATCCAAGCAGCTAACACTAACCCTACTCCCTAACCCCCTAAACCTAGCCCTAACCCCCTAAACCTAGCCCTTACCCTAACCCGCTAAACCTAGCCCATACCCCCTAAACCTAGCCCTAACCTTAACCCCCCTAAACCAAGCCCTAACCCCCCTAAACATAGCCCTAACCCCCCTAAACCTAGCCCTAACCCTAACCCCCCTAAACCTAGCCCTAACTCCATAAGGGTTAGGGTGTTAGTATTAGGGTTAGTCGCTGGGATTATGGATGTCTGGAAGTTGGCCGTGTAGGGAAGTTGGGATGTCCGGCACTTGTTCTGTCTGGAAGTTGACCATCGGGATGTTGACATTAGGGAACCTGGCTTTAGGGATTTTGTCCGGCACCCCCATAGCCTGTGTCCTCTATGCTATGTCAACCAGTTTCTCCGAGCCCTTTGTTTCTTCCCTCTTCTTCTCCATGTGATGGTTACAATCAGCATTGACTCACACTGTGCTAATCTTCACTTCCTTTCTCAATGTTCTGTTCTTCATTTTTCTCTCATTGTTATAATCTGCTCTTACACTCACTAAGGAGACATTCTAATTAAAAAAAAAAACAACATAAGGACACGTCCCTATTGAATAGAACATAAACTATTGAGTTAAAGCCCCGTGGCAGCATGTGTTTAACCACTACACATGGTTTAATGCATGGAAACTCAAGCCCCGGAGCCACAAGTCCTACAGCTACCAAGAAGGACATGGTCAGTAATTGTGCAGGACACTCTATCAGTTGGGGCACAATACTCTGTCTCGTGAGTAGTGTAACACCCCCTTCTTCCTCCCTTGCACTTTTTACCTGTTTTTCCCCTCTCTAATGGCTGCATCGAATCTCCATGACCTGCTATGCATGAAGTCGTCCTGCTGATCCCTAGCCAGTCGACCCAACCAATGAATGTTATGAATCCGAGAGACAAAGACATGTAGACGGTTTCACAGTATACCAGGTGCATAACCCTGATCCCATTAACACTCACAACACTTGGTCTCTATGGCTTTTAACTCCTTGTGAGCCGGGGGGGGGGGTGTAGTCCGTCGCGCTATGGGTTTTTGTGCCCGTCGGACGCCCAAAGCGTTAAAGGGAAGGTAATCTAGTTTAAAAATCTCGAGGTACTTTAAATAGCTGCCGCTTCATCATACGTTAGAAGAAGGCTGCAACCCTTACCTGTGGCGTACAAACAGATTATCTTCAAAAATGGAAAGAAGCAATAAAATAAAAATAAAAAGTGAAATATATATAGAGAGATTTTTTTTGCATCACCTTAATCCTAAAATTATGACTCAGCCTACATTTATTTACATTATTTAGAAGCTTGATTCATGCTTCTTTTTTACATGCTGGGCATATTACCAAGTAAGAAGAGAATATTACATAAGGCATATATACAATGATCTTAAGATCTAATGATTTCCTTTTTTTTTTTGCCTTGGCCTTAAAGCATGGTTGGTTTCATCAGGACGCCATGTCTGGTCTGCCATATTCTTGCTCCACACTTCTACTTGACATCGACAACTGCTCGCTCTTCCTTGTCTGACCTGAAATGTGCTGTTTGCTGACAAACTGGGGAGAAGACAACATGCATATCGAAATCCGCAGTAGATGGACATATGTGTTTACTACACGTTGAGTAAGCCGCCATCTTAGCCAACCGAGTCCTAGAGTGCGGTTCTTCGATCCTCTTCTGGATAAAGTGGATCAGTTCCTCTCTGTATCAGGAGAACCCATTTCTATGGACAATGAGCTTACACTTTAGATTCGTTCTCAATGTTCGCCACGTCTCCGTTCCTTTCTGTCTGGTCTTCCTGAGTCTTCTCTTGGCTGTCGATGGCCAGCTCCGAGTGTTGGTTGAGTTTACTGGAAATCGACCAGGACAAGGGCATCTCGGCCCGACTGAGTTTTTCAGCCAGGTCCTTCGCACTGCAAGATGGCGTGTTGGTCTCGTAAGTGTCATGGAAGCTGTTATAGTCAACTTCGTAAAAGCCATCCTCCAGCGTTAGCACCGGAGTGAACCGGTGGCCCCACATGATTTCGGAGGTGACGTAAGAGCTCCGAGCTTGACACGTCATTCCTGCAAAACAGGAGACACAAAATCAGAAGCCCCAGTTATAAATGGTTTACATACAGAATGTGATAAAACACTAATGTCCTTTTTTAACCATTTCTCAAGTTGTCATGGTCGTTTTTAGCATATATGGAAAATAGGTAGATGTTTATGTATGACAGATATATCCCAGCCAGTTCCCTGATCTTGATACATTTTACTGGAGTCACTATAAAATCATTGGTTGATATATGAGCAATGCTATTTACTTATAAAGCACCAACTTTTTCCAAAGCGTTGTACAATGGGTAGGATAAAACAAACATTAAATTAACAAACAAGTTTGAAAAAGGAGAAATATATGAAAAAGAGCAGCCTGCTCAAGAGCTTACAATAGAAGAGTCACACGAGATAGGAGTGAGTATGTGTTTGGCTGCGTGAGATGGGAGTGTCTGTGTTTGGCTAAGTGAGGTGTAAGAGAGTATGTGGATGACATGGGTGAGTGTGTGTTCGGATGAGTGAGATGGAAGTGTGCGTGTTTGGCTGAGTGAGATAGGAGTGAGTGTGTGGGTTTAGCTGAGTGAGATGTGAGAATGTGCGTATGGTATGAGATAGGAGTGAGTGTGTGTTTGGCTGCATGAGTTGGAAGTGTGGGTGTTTGAGTGAGATGGGAGTGACAGTGTGTTTGGTTGAGTGAGATGGGAGTGATTGTGTGTTTGGTTGAGTGATATGGGAGTGACTGTGTGTTTGGTTGAGTGATATGGGAGTAATCGTGTGTTTGGTTGAGTGAGATGGGAGTAATCGTGTGTTTGGTTGAGTGAGATGGGAGTGATCGTGTGTTTGGTTGAGTGAGATGGGAGTAATCGTGTGTTTGGTTGAGTGAGATGGGAGTGATTGTGTGTTTAGTTGAGTGAGATGGGAGTGATCGTGTGTTTAGTTGAGTGAGATGGGAGTGATTGTGTGTTTAGTTGAGTGAGATGGGAGTGATCGTGTGTTTGGTTGAGTGAGATGGGAGTAATCGTGTGTTTGGTTGAGTGAGATGGGAGTGATCGTGTGTTTGGTTGAGTGAGATGGGAGTGATTGTGTGTTTGGTTGAGTGAGATGGGAGTAATCGTGTGTTTGGTTGAGTGAGATGGGAGTGATTGTGTGTTTAGTTGAGTGAGATGGGAGTGATCGTGTGTTTGGTTGAGTGAGATGGGAGTGATTGTGTGTTTAGTTGAGTGAGATGGGAGTGATTGTGTGTTTAGTTGAGTGAGATGGGAGTGATCGTGTGTTTGGTTGAGTGAGATGGGAGTGATCGTGTGTTTAGTTGAGTGAGATGGGAGTGATTGTGTGTTTGGTTGAATGAGATGGGAGTGATCATGTATTTGGTTGCGTGAGATGGGAGTGATCGTGTGCTTGGTTTAATGAGAGACGGGAGTGACTCTGTGTTTGGTTGAGTGAGATGTGAGTGATCGTGTGTTTGGTTGAGTGAGATGGGAGTGATCGTGTGTTTGGTTGAGTGAGATGGGAGTGATCGTGTGTTTGGTTGAGTGAGATGGGAGTAATCGTGTGTTTGGTTGAGTGAGATGGGAGTGATTGTGTGTTTAGTTGAGTGAGATGGGAGTGATCGTGTGTTTGGTTGAGTGAGATGGGAGTGATTGTGTGTTTAGTTGAGTGAGATGGGAGTGATTGTGTGTTTAGTTGAGTGAGATGGGAGTGATCGTGTGTTTGGTTGAGTGAGATGGGAGTGATCGTGTGTTTAGTTGAGTGAGATGGGAGTGATTGTGTGTTTGGTTGAATGAGATGGGAGTGATCATGTATTTGGTTGCGTGAGATGGGAGTGATCGTGTGCTTGGTTTAATGAGAGATGGGAGTGACTCTGTGTTTGGTTGAGTGAGATGTGAGTGATCGTGTGTTTGGTTGAGTGCGATGGGAGTGATCATGTGTTTGGTTGAGTGAGATGTGAGTGTTCGTGTGTTTGGTTGAGTGCGATGGGAGTGATCATGTGTTTGGTTGAGTGAGATTTCAGTGATTGTGTGTTTGGTTGAGTGAGATGGGAGTGACTGTGTGGTTGAGAGAGATGGAGTGACTTTGTGTTTGGTTGGGTGAGAAGGGAGTGATCGTGTGCTTGGTTTAATGAGAGATGGGAGTGACTGTGTGTTTGGTTGAGTGAGATGTGAGTGATCGTGTGTTTGGTTCAGTGCGATGGGAGTGATCATGTGTTTGGTTGAGTGACATTTGAGTGACTGTGTGTTTGGTTGGGTGAGATGGGAGTGACTGTGTGTTTGACTAAGTGAGGTGCAAGAAAGTATGTGGATGTCTGAGTGAGAGCAGAGTGAGTGTGTTGGGCTGAATGATATAGGAGTGAGTAGAGTATCTGTGTATGTTTACACTTTGTACGAGAGTCTCAGTGTATGTTTATTTACCATGTCATTTTTTGTTGTTGTCACACATGTCACAACTAACACACATAATGCCCCCGTGTGGCTTCTGCCTAAACCGAGACCTTAATTTTTGAGACTAAAAAAGTCTGAAAGAACAAAATAACAAAACCCCCTAATTAAAACACCAAAAAAATATGTATTTATTTCCAGACATTAATAATAATCCTTAAAACATTAATATCCCTTTAAGCGATTCTTTCCCCTCCGTTCGTAATCAATGTTCGGTTTTAAGTATAAGATCTCAGACGCACGGAGCTGACACTGTGAGCCACGGCCCGCACCGATGATTGATGTGGGCTCTCTTGCCGTACGGGACTGTTTGCGAAGTCTGCAGACCTCATACACCTTCGTGCAATGCTAATGGCATCGTACGAGAATCAATACGTTTGCTCATTTATTCTTCGCTCTCACCTCGGGATTTGCTGCTGTAATTTTGATCCGGGCGATGCCTACAGGCCTGTTCGGAAAAATATTTTCACAAATCATTAATCTTCCCGGCGCAACGTAATTGTATCGGAAAGTCTCAGCCCGTAGCGCTCTGTCACTGTACGGCTTGTGTGAAGACGCCGAACACGTTGATCAAACATGAATCTCTGAAACAGCTTGTATGTAATGAATATGAAGATAATCAACCAATAACCAGTTGTGTAAGGTCTTAATTTCTCCATAGAAAACCTGACCGCATGTGTGTCCAAATCCATTAGAATGAATCGCACACCGGGTTTTATCACATCATCTACTATGGATCTGGAAGAGTTCTAGCCTTCCCAGTCAGGGTCTTTGTCAAGGTTTTGTAAACCAGTGGTCGAATCGGACAGGAACACTTGAGAACACAGTTCTTTCACTATTTTGAAGTGGGCGAGTAATTCCCATTTGGCCAATAAATGTAAAGCTTTCAATCATGTATTTAACCATATCTTCTGTGTCACGTTATATAGTATTTTATAATGCTTATAGAGATTCCCTTAAAAAAAACCAATCAAATTGAAGTGTGAGGTGGTGGTCTGTGAGCAAGAGGACAATGGTTAGTAGAGGGCAAAAATCTCGACGGGTTCCCACAATAGGGTCTTATAATAGAGTAGCCCAGGGGTCAGCAAACGTGGCTCCCTGATGTCTTGGGAACTACATTTCCCATGTGGCTCAGTCAGCCTAATGGGAGACTGACAGGGTTATTCAAAGAGATCCGAATTGCTTGAGAAAGGTAACCAAACGCTGAAAATCAGCGTTCGGTTACCTTTCTTGGCCATTCGGCTATCCAGATAGCAGGCAATTCGCCAAATCCTGGCGAATTGCCTGCACATACGGTGCCTGTTCGGTGCCTGTTCGAGGGCAGTGAAATCCCCATGAAAAAGCACTGCTTCGGCTATTCAGAGAACACAAACCAGCAGTGAAAGGTTCCCGAAATGCCCTGCCATTCAGTGGTTTAATTCGGCAGGTTTATTCAGGAGAATCCCATAGGCTTCAATGTTAAAAATATTCCCGTTTTAATTCAATATCTAATAAACTGTTCATTATAAAATTCTGCAGTAAAGAGTCTCTTTATCTATAGATTTTTTAGGATATTTTAAGAATTTTCCAGATTTTTTTTTTTAAAAAAAGTCAGATTTTTTTTTTTTAAAAGTTTACTTCTTTTTTCTGTAACAGCCCTCTTTATTATCATTCATTGGATCATATGTAAATTTCAGACATTTTCGCTCAGTAGTTTCTTTGCAAACAGCGTTTCACTTTCACACATTCATACAAACTGTTTTGCTAATTTATTCACTGCCTCTTCTGCGGTGTCGAAGGCTGCGATCGGCTCCTGTTCGGGTTTTTCCGTGGTTTTCGGCAGGTTAATCCAGATGTTTTTGAGGGTTTTCGGCGTGCATTCGCTGGGTTTTGCGGTTAGTTTTCGTCGGGTTTGCGGTGTCTTTTCCCTGCAATTCGGGGACCCTGTGGTGCTTGCTGAATACACCGCAGGGTCACCAAAATGGGATCGGCAAAAGGAACCGAATTGAAGAGAACGAAAAGACACCGAACATGCGGGGACTTTTCGAATCTCTTTGAATAACCCTGTGAGTATCAAGGGCGATGTAGTTCTAAAACATCCGTAGAGCCAAGTTTGCTGACCCCTGGAGTAGCCCAAATGGCAAGAGCCATCACAAGATACAGGCTCATAATATTAGGGAGGTGCCAAAAGATCCTGGCAGCATCACCACCACTGGTATCCTCCACTAGAGTCCTTGGGGCTCCATGAAGACTAGAGGTAGCCTCCTGCAAGATCGAGTCTACAAGATGCTTGTCCTGAATGTCCTGCTTCCAGGCACATTGGATTGCGCCATTGTATTCGTCACGGACAGGTGGGTTTAGCATTTTATTGTTCTATTTTTTTATTTTTTTTACCATGTTAATTGATTTTTCTAGAGAAAACCAACATATCTTGGTGTTATAAGTGCCGTATATACAATATAAAGAATGGCAAACACCAAACAAAATTGGAGTATGCCTGTACACCAGATCTGCAAAATAACCATGAAAATAAAAGCAACTTTATTGAAAAACAAACGTACAAAAAAATTTTATGCACAAAATATTTTTTTTTTGTACGTTCCTTTTTCAATAAAGTTGCTTTTATTTTCACGGTTATTTTTGCAGATCTGGTGTACAGGCATACTCCAATTTTGTTTGGTGTTTGCCATTCTTTATATTGGTTTTACTGAGGTTTCTTTCATTTTTCTCAGGTACAATTTGGACTTAAACATTATTTTTATTTATTATACAGTAATTTTTTTCAATGTAAAATCTGGTATAATATGATTTATCATTTTATAAATAATATATAAATGTGGTAATTATTCTCGTGAGGTCTCCCTTAAATCGCTTATTTCGATTTATCCTTATAAAACGATCATTCTTTCCCAACGCATTAAACAGCCAAAAAAAAACCACAAAATAAAAGTTATAATTTTTTTTTCCGGCCAATCCACCAAGAAAAATTGAGCCAATTTCTATTTAATGTTTAATTTCTTCACTGTGTCAGTTTTACGACACGTCAGCAGATCACACTGTCTTGGGTGAAGCGAAGCTTGTAACTTATTACGATGTGCTGATTACATTACGCTACATATATATCTACCATCACCGGACCGTTGACATTTATTGAGGCAGTAAGTAGTATATTTAACGGTAAATATAAATGACTTGACAGCGAAAAACAAAACAAAAAAAAAGAAAATACACTTCTAATAAAATTTAAAAAAATATATATATATTTTTTTCTTGGTAAAGTCACAAATGAAGTGGAAAATAGCGATGGGAATAACCAAGCTGAAATCCGGTCCACCGGGAGTATTTTTTCTGTGTTTCTTCTTGCTGTTGGTTTAATTAATACTTTGTTGCAGTCTTTTTATATGTCTTTTATAGCTGGTCTTGGCAGAGAAATCAATGCTTGAAATAAAACACAGAAATGATATCGGTCCATTGGCCTTTCTTCGTAAAAGACGAGGAACTATTTCAGATTGTTGAAGCTAATCAATGAAACGCAACGGGGGATCCGTTTATCTGTTACGGTTGCGCCTCGTTTCAGCTTAACGAGCTATGAAACAACTAGTGTGAAAGGAAGCGAGTTTATGGAAAAAAAATCATGTTATGAGTTCATGCTATCAAAAAGTGGACCCATACTCGTACCATGATCCTGAGGTTCCAGAACCTATGTCAAACGTATACCGGACTACTTGAGTTATGTATTGGAAATCTGTACATTTTGTGTAGATGATATGAGGTTGTACAAATGTTCCTAACGTTACAACCTATTACCTTGGACGGACCAAGATGTATCTTCTGCGATATCTGAACTTGTTTCTTCATGTATCCTCCTTTGCTTGGAAACTCCTACGGTTGAGTGTTGGGTCCCTTTCTTGAATCAATAGTGTCAAATCTAATAACTTGGTTTGAGTTCCATCGAGCAGTGTGGCCTAGGCCATTCCTCACCGCATCGTCTCCTAAAACCAATAATTGTCGCATAACTCTGACCATTAAGATCCGTCTTTCCATGATGAAACCCTCTCTTCTTCTCTTTCCTACTTCAAGCAGAAGCCATACCCTCTCAGTCATCCCTCATGTCACGTCTGCTGCCATTAACTACCCCACAATTAGGGATGAGCGTTCGGTTCGGATCTGTTCAGAGTCTGATTCAAAACATCGCCCGTTCTGCTGTTCGTTGAACTCTGAACATTTCCGCGTGTTCGCCGCATGTTCACCCACAATGGACCACAATGCACTTTTCCTTGGCCTGAAGCTTGTAATTGGCTACAGCCTTGCACCTGACCACAGGTCAGGTGCAAGACAGGTGCAAGACTATGCCAATCACAGCTCAGAGTCCTGATTGGGCAAATTTTGCCCAATCATGGGCTCACAGAGCTAAGTCCCGCAGCACACTATAGAAGGCTTCCCTGCCAGCAGCCCCAGCGTGTGTGTTTGCAGGAGTAAATCAGAGAGGAGAGGAGCTTGTTCTGTCAGGGTGTATCAGTGACGTTGTAGAAGATTTCTGGGAATTAGAATCTGTGTTGGCACTACCAGGCTATCAGAGACAGTGTGTATCAGTGAGTTGTAGGAGATTTCTGTGAATTTGAATCTGTGTTGGCACTGCCAGGCTATCAGGGACAGTATGTATCAGAGAGTTATACCACAGTTCAGCAAATTAGAATCTGTCTTGGCACAGCCTGTGATCAGTATGTATCAGAGAGTTATACCACAGTTCAGCAAATTAGAATCTGTCTTGGCACAGCCTGTTATCAGTGTGTATCAGAGAGTTATACCACAGTTCAGCAAATTAGAATCTGTCTTGGCACAGCCTGTTATCAGTGTGTATCAGAGAGTTATACCACAGTTCAGCAAATTAGAATCTGTCTTGGCACAGCCTGTGATCAGTGTGTATCAGTGAGTTATACCAGAGTTCAGCAAATTAGATTCTGTCTTGGCACAGCCTGTGATCAGTGTGTATCAGAGAGTTATACCAGAGTTCAGCAAATTAGAATCTGTCTTGGCACAGCCTGTGATCAGTGTGTATCAGTGAGTTATACCAGAGTTCAGCAAATTAGAATCTGTCTTGGCACAGCCTGTTATCAGTGTGTATCAGTGAGTTATACCACAGTTCAGCAAATTAGAATCTGTCTTGGCACAGCCTGTGATCAGTGTGTATCAGAGAGTTATACCAGAGTTCACCAAATTAGAATCTGTCTTTGCACAGCCTGTGATCAGTGTGTATCAGAGAGTTATACCAGAGTTCAGCAAATTAGAATCTGTCTTGGCACAGCCTGTGATCAGTGTGTATCAGTGAGTTATACCAGAGTTCAGCAAATTAGAATCTGTCTTGGCACAGCCTGTGATCAGTGTGTATCAGTGAGTTATACCAGAGTTCAGCAAATTAGAATCTGTCTTGGCACAGCCTGTGATCAGTGTGTATCAGTGAGTTATACCAGAGTTCAGCAAATTAGAATCTGTCTTGGCACAGCCTGTTATCAGTGTGTATCAGTGAGTTATACCAGAGTTCAGCAAATTAGAATCTGTCTTGGCACAGCCTGTGATCAGTGTGTATCAGTGAGTTATACCAGAGTTCAGCAAATTAGAATCTGTCTTGGCACAGCCTGTGATCAGTGTGTATCAGTGAGTTATACCAGAGTTCAGCAAATTAGAATCTGTCTTGGCACAGCCTGTGATCAGTGTGTATCAGTGAGTTATACCAGAGTTCAGCAAATTAGAATCTGTCTTGGCACAGCCTGTGATCAGTGTGTATCAGTGAGTTATACCAGAGTTCAGCAAATTAGAATCTCTCTTGGCACAGCCTGTTATCAGTGTGTATCAGTGAGTTATACCACAGTTCAGCAAATTAGAATCTGTCTTGGCACAGCCAGGCTATCAGTGTGTATCAGTGAGTTATACCACAGTTTAGCAACCTTTATTTCATGGAAAACTCACTGTTCCTTTAAAAACTTTTTTTTTTTACTTTTTGTCCTTGTTTCCTGTCCCCCAGGGCACTACCCAGACCCCCATACAACTTTTATGGCAAATATCTAGCATATATGCCCTCTTGGAGGACACTCTAAAAATCGAACGTTCGGGTCCCATTGACTTACATTGAGTTCAGATCGTGTTCGAGTTCGAACTCGAACTTTTGAAATTGTTCGATTTCGAAGTCGAACCGAACACGGGGGCGTTCGGCTCATCCCTACCCACAATACTGTCTGCCTGGAAGCCATTTTGAAATAGAAAGGAACGGACACTACATCTGTTTCTCCTTAGGCAGCATCAAAAAAACATAATAAAATAATTAAAAAAAATGACTAGACAAAGACATTCTACAGGTCTTATACAGGCTGGAGTATTTTATTAAATTTTATTTGCTGTGTGAGGATCTCCTCCAGCCTGAGGCTAAATGGAGAGCAGGTGTATCGGCCAGTATCTTTTGTGATACATGTTTATTATTTGTTCCTAGGACGGGTTGATTGAAAGTATGTTAAGAGGCAACATTTCCGGTCTCATATGCCTTTTTCAAGGTTGTAAAAAGATTATGAGGTGCCCAAATGTTGCTTCTTAATGTACCTCCAATAAACCTGCCCTAGGAAAAGAAGTCTAGGTTGCTCGAAACTTCCTTTGTACAGATGCTGATGGAGGTTGCTTCTCTCGGATTGTGTTGGCGCACATCTATTTCCATTTCTTTTCGTTCCTTTGATCCATGTTGGGGAAGGCGCCACTCAATTTTTTGAGATGTAGTACCTACTATTGGAAGCCATTTTGAATCTGACCTTTGTTTCTCTTCTCACATCCAGGCAGTGTCTAAATCAATATGCCGATTTCTGAAAAATCTTACAAATGCTGAAAGGTGCTGATAAATGGATTTTCAGGCAGGGAAACAGAAGGAATAAGACTGAAACCCTTTTATAAACATCGGATATTTCTCACAGTCCTTTTTAAAGGCACAAATCTGTAGGGATGCTGGCCGGAAAGTTTAGGAATATAGTTCTTCCTCTATTTTTTTCAGAAGGAGCTGAGTTCCCTTCTGGCCCGCTTCTCTTGATAAAGCCGCAGGTAGTAAGTGGCGAAACGCGTCGAGATGAGAGGCTTTTAACAGTTGTTATTGTTATTTATGACAATTGCCGGTTTGAGCACTTTATGCCCCTACTCAATGAGGGCGTTATTTGACATTTTTCGATTGCATGGCTGATGGCTTGCTTTGATTGATTTAACTTCACATTGCCTATAATCTGAGGAGTTTTGAAATTTTTCTCTGGGGGCAACTGTGGTTATCATATCCACATTACGTATGAGGTATCATTGGAAAGGCCAGGTTATGGTCTTTCTAGTGATGTCAAATATACCCAGGTTAGAGTTATTGTTAGAGTTATGTAAAAATAAAATGACAAATAAAATAATGTTTCTATTTTATTCTAACGCAGCACTATTATTCAGTTTACAATTATAAAGTGCACAGTGATGCTGCGCTAACTCACCTTCTAATTTCCCACACTGCCGGCAAGTGAGGAGCTGATGATGCAACACATTGTTTCATCGACAACCTAGACGGTGGCGCTGCAGTGAGGGGAGACAGGGGGACTTTGGAACCAGCATCTCTGAATTGCACAACGCAAAAGGTTAAGTGAGGCGTCATAGGAAAGGTCAGAGTCTGTCATGACCATGTAATGTGTAAAAATAAAAAAATTGGGAAAAAAAAAGTAAATGCTGAAATACTTTTATTCCTCTGTTTTACAGCAGAGGCATCATATGCTTTTACATATAAAACAAACAATGCCGCTGCACTAACTAACGCAACAGATTCTGCCCCTTCTTTTGATTTGACGCTGAGAGAAACTGGTTTTCATTATCTTTTATAAATGTTTTTTCTTTTCCAATTATTTTTAGTTTGCCTCAAAACGAAAATCAGAAAAGTAATTTTGGTGTGTTTTTTGTTGTTGTTGGTGGGCGATGGGGGGGGGGGTCTCCACATTTCTGTGCCTACAGTCTTCTGAGATGCAAATCCGGCGGCCCTAGATGAGGTGCTGAGGTAGCACCTGCCCCGGAATATAACGGTAAAATGGGGACGCTACTGGGAAACCTGCAGGTGCAGATTTTTCCCATTAGTGTCCCCATTTTAGCATTAACCAGAGAATACGGACCATATTTTTTTCTAGACCCCTGCATACTTGGCTCCACTACTGTGTGTGCCATTGTCTCCCTTTTTCTGTATTTCAAGGCCGTGCTCCCCGTGGTCTTGACAGGTTGTCATGAAACAACATACGGTGTTAAAAGGTTGAATGCCAAGACCATGTGCAGGTCATGTGGAGGATATATATATATATATATATATATAATGTGGCACCACAGACTAGGCTTGTGCACCGATTTTTTTTTCGGTTCGATTCGGTTCGATTTTTCGGATTTTTAAACGTTTCGATTCGGCTCGTTTCGACCGATTTCTGTTTCGATTCAGTTCGGCTCGACTCGTTTTTTGTGTACATATTTTTTTCGGAATATCGACCATTTTTCGTATTTCCGTGTCACTTAGCTCGTTTTTTGTATCGACTTTTCGTAATTCGGAAATTTTCGTTTTTTCGGAATTGTACATGTTTTCGGAATATCGACCGTTTTTCGTATTTTCGTGTCACTTTGCTCGTTTTTTGTATCGACTTTTCGTAACTTCGGAAATTTTCGTTTTTTCGGAACGTCTGTTCTCCTCGTTTCAAAGCAATAAATTTCGATTTGACACATTTCAAGTACATTCGAAAATTCCGAAAATATTTCGTTTCGGCTCGGAAAACTTTTCGGATCTGCCATTTTCGGATCTAAAAATTTTCGGAAATTCGGCCGCATCCGAAAACGCGAATCGGGAAATTTCGTGAAAATTCTGAAATTACGAAACCCGAAACGCACATCCCTACCACAGACCTAGCAGGGCTTTGTTCCATTTTGTTTGCTGTATGACTTTACAGCAGGTCTTACACCCAACCAGTCTGGTCCTCCGCTCGTACCCTTTATCCTTATAGAACAATGATGCGTTTGTACAGGGAAGCCGCCTGCAAAGCGGCAGCGTATTATAAATTGTTGTTGTGCAGCCGAATAAAAGCTTATTGTTCAAGCATTGTTTATCTGCAGCCCAAACACCCCGTACCTGTATCAATTTTTCGTAATGTGTACGATCCCGACATTCACTCGATAGTACATTGCTCTTGGGCTTTTTTTTCTTGGCAGGAATAAAAATGTACCTATTCAAAAAAATAAATATTTCAGGCCTAGCAGATGTTCGCCGTTCACCCGTTAATTGTTAGACTCCCAGATGCTGTACCGGTGCCAGGAACCTTCCTATTACAATGCAAACACCGTATATAAGCACCCTGCACGGGCATCACGGAAGGAGGTTTTCTCAATACAGAATAAAGAAATATATATATATATATAAGCCATAGAATGGCCTCACTCGAGTAAAAATAAAACAAAAAGTTTATTTAAACATTTAAAATGCATTTTCACGGTTGAAAATGGCTCCTGCGTGAGCCGAAGCGACGGTCTACATTTTAAATGTTTAAATAAAGGTTTTTGTTTTATGTTTGAGTGCGGCCATTCTATGGTTTATATATTATCCAGGGGGGCACAGCGCCAGGCTTTGCTCTTTTGTATCCTGTTTTTCTATCTTGTGCCAGTTAGGTGTTGCTGGAACCTAGCTTGATATACACTATATTGCCAAGAGTATTGGCTCACCTGCCTTGACTCGCATATGAATTTAAGTGACATCCCATTCCTAATCCATAGGGTTCAATATGACGTCGCTCCACCCTTTGCAGCTATAACAGCTTCAACTCTTCTGGGAAGGCTGTCCACAAGGTTTAGGAGTGTGTTTATGGGAATTTTTGACCATTCTTCCAGAAGCGCATTTGTGAGGTCACACACGGATGTTGGACGAGAAGGCCTGGCTCTCAATCTCTGCTCTAATTCATCCCAAAGGTGTTCTATCGGGTTGAGGTCAGGACTCTGTGCAGGCCAGTCAAGTTCATCCACACCAGACTCTGTCATCCATGTCTTTATGGACCTTGCTTTGTGCACTGGTGCACAGTCATGTTGGAAGAGGAAGGGGCCAGCTCCAAACTGTTCCCACAAAGTTGGGAACATTTTATTGTCCAAAATGTCTTGGTATGCTGAAGCATTCAGAGTTCCTTTCACTGGAACTAAGGAGCCAAGCCCAGCTCCTGAAAAACAACCCCAAACCATAATCCCACCTCCACCAAACTTTACACTTGGCACAATGCAGTCAGACAAGTACCGTTCTCCTGGCAACCGCCAAACCCAGACTTGTCCATCAGATTGCCAGATGGAGAAGCGCGATTTGTCAATCCAGAGAACGCGTCTCCACTGCTCTAGAATCCAGTGGCGGCGTGCTTTACACCACTGCATCCGACGCTTTGCATTGCACTTGGTGATGTATGGCTTGGATGCAGCTGCTCGGCCATGGAAACCCATTCCATGAAGCTCTCTGCGCACTGTTCTTGAGCTAATCTGAAGGCCACATGAAGTTTGGAGGTCTGTAGCGATTGACTCTGCAGAAAGTTGGGGACCTCTTCGCACTATGCGCCTCAGCATCCGCTGACCCTGCTCCGTCAGTTTACGTGGCCTACCACTTCGTGGCTGAGTTGCTGTCGTTCCCAAACACTTCCACGTTCTTATAATACAGCTGACAGTTGACTGGGGAATATTTAGGAGCGAGGACATTTCACGACTGGATTTGTTACACAGGTGGCATCCTATCACAGTTCCACGCTGGAATTCACTGAGCTCCTGAGAGCGACCCATTCTTTCACAAATGTTTGTAAAAACAGTCTGCATGCCTAGGTGCTTGATTTTATTTACCTGTGGCCATGGAAGTGATTGGAACACCTGACTCTGATTATTTGGATGGGTGAGCGAATACTTTTGGCAATATAGTGTACAGTATATTATACAGTAATCGCCCGAAATTCGCGGGGGTTACGTTCCAACAACCCCCACGAATTTTGAAAAACCGCGAATGCGGCGTTAGGACCCAGGAGCCGCCGTCCTCCTGGCAGAATGGCTGCTCCTGTGCATCGCCAGACTCAAGATCGTGTCCAGGGCATTCTCCTCTCTCGGCATCGTTCAGAGAGAGGAGATGCCAAGACTCCTGTGCACCCCCGCAAGCGTGGTCCGGGGATCCAGGAGCCTTGGCATCTCCTCTCTCGTAACGATGCCGAGAGAAGGGAATGCCCTGGCCACGATCGTGCACCCGGAGACGCACAGGAGCAGCTTCTCTGCCGGGGTGTTGTGTCATCTATGGTTTCTTATCGAATACTGTTCCAAGGAGCCCTCGGCAAAGAACGGAACTCCACCTCCCGAGGCTCCAACACATCAGGGGGCTGCACAAAGGCGTGAGTTTGGGAGGCGCTGATGTGTTGGAGCCTGGGGAGTTGGAGTTCCGTTCTTTGCCGAGGGCTCCTTGGATCAGTATTCGATAAGGAACCATAGATAACACACTGGGATGCTACTACCACTTGGTAAGCGGAAAAATCCGCGAATGACTGAGTCCGCGATTACCGAACCGCGAATATGCGGGGGAATACTGTATATATAGATTCACTGCCCGGCCAAAAATCCCAAAGTAACACGCTGTATTATTTGGTTGTGTCGCCTTTTGCTGTGATTCCGGCACGCATTCGCCGCGGCATCATTTGGATAAGCTCATGCAATGTCACAGCATTTATTCGCACCCAGAGCGGCATTAATTTGTGGCCAAGATCTTGTAATGATGATGGGAGAGTCGCAGCGCTGCGTAAAGTCTTCTCCAGCCCATTATCCCAAAGATTCTCAATGGGGTTAAGGTCTGGACTGTGCGGTGGCCAATGCATGTGTGAAAATGATGTCTCATGCTCCCTGAACCACTCTTGCACAATTTGAGCCCGATGAATCCTGGCATTGCCATCTTGTAGCCATATTACATTGTTAGCGCTAATGTTAGAGCTCAGCTGTGCGAGCGTTAACGTTAGCTTAGGTGGCCCTAGCTGGGGAGCCCCATATTACATTCCGAACACTGACGGGTTAAATAAACAGTTAGCGATTTGGATTTTGCGCTTTTCAGCGCGAGGTTACTGTACTTTGCGCTCCCTATCCTTAACAAGGGGAGCGCAAAGTATTGGTGCTAACTGATTGCGCTTCTGCAGAATCAGATACTCACCTCTCATCCCGCGGCGAGAACGGCAGCTTGATCCCTCTCTTCTGGCCGCCGGGAGCAGAGTGAGTCTGGGGGGAAAAAGTCCCCAGTCTCGCTCCACAATCACAAGAGGCCGGCAGTGGAAGTCTCAATGGAGTCCTATGGACTCCATGTAGGGGATGCTCAGCTCTGCGTTACGGGGCAGGCTGCTGGATTAACGCCTGCCACGTAATATGGAGCTAAAACGGGGACGCTATGGAGAAACCTGCACGCAGATTTTTTTTTTTTGAGAAAGGATTTTAGCAGGAAGGATACATTGAGATTTCTCTCGTTTTCAAGTATGTACCGTTAGGTGTCTTGCCCAAGGACACTTACTGGAGAGGAGCTCGTCGGGAATGAACCCATGACTCCACAGGCTCTCTCCATGCAGAGCAGTGATGTTACCTCTACTCCACCCAGCCGGTATTTTTCTCTTTAGTGTCCCCGGTTTAGCGTGAACATTGTAATATGGGCCTCAGAATATGCCCATTAAAGTAAGGAAGGGGTCATGGATGCCGGTGGAGTTATGGAAACGTTAATGATTGGAGATGGGGGAGCGTTAGGATTAGGTATAGCAGAGATTTTGGGGTTGTGGCTCAGAGATTTTAGGCATCTGGGGGGATTGTATTTGAGGTTAGGGTAGAGGTCAGAGTTGTAATTCAGAGGTTGGCATTGTGGTTTCAGTTAGGGTAAAGGTTAAGGTTGAGAATAGAGGAGAGGTCAGGGTTTTAGTTTCGGGATAATTGAGAGGTTAGTTTTGTTGTAAGGGTTAGGGTAGAGGTTAGGTGAAAGGTTATGATTTGAAGCTAGCTTTGTGGTTGAGGGGAGTGAACCTAAATCTATATCCAAGTCCATTACAACATCTTGTCACTTTCAACTAAACAACACACTGGCACTGCATGCCAACCATCTCTTTCTAACCCAGGACACCTGTACTAAAATGCAACCTCCAGCTCTGAATATCTCCTGCCTCAACTACTGTAACGTCTGCTCTTTGGCTTTAAATGATCCCAGGTTATCCTTCTACAGTCTGTAATGAACATCTCTGCCAGACTCATCCACCTCACACCCCATACCTTTCTTGCCTCACCCCTGCACAGTCTATAATAAATGCCTCTGCCAGACTCATCCACCTAACATCTTGTACCTCTCACAACTCACATCCCATACCTCTCACATCTCACATCTTGTACCTCTCATATCTACATCCCGTACCTCTCACACCTCACATCTTGTACCTCTCATATCTACATCCCGTACCTCTCTCAACTCACATCCCGTACCTCTCACACCTCACATCCTGCACCTCTCACACCTCACATCCTGCACCTCTCACACCTCACATTCTGCACCTCACCTCCCGCACCGCTCACACCTCACCTCCATCACCTCTCACCTCCCGCACCTCTCGCCCCTCGGCCCTTTGTCAATCTCTATACTGAATCCCTGTTTCCATTAGAATCCAATTGAAAATACTGGTCCCCATGTACAAAGCTCTCCATAAGCACGCCACTGCCTACATCTCCTCTGTTATTACCAGGTATATCCCGTCCCCGCCACTTCGCTCGGCCAATGATTTGATATTATTATCTCCTCGTACCCGCAACCCCAACTCTCACCTTCAGGGCTTTTCCTGAGCTGCCTCCTATTTATGGAACTCCCTTGCATTATTCAACTCTCCCCGTCTCTCCAGTCCTTCAAGAAGTCTCTTCATAATCCCCCACTGCACCTTTCCTGATTGATCTCCCGCACAGTCCCCACAACTTCACATACTCTGCTATTTACTCTCATGTAGTGTGTCACCCCTCTCCTCTTAGATTGTAAGCTCTTGAGCAGGGTCCTCTTTTTCTATCAAGCTTACCCATTGTACAGCTCTGGGGAATATATTGGTGCATTATAAATAATTGTAATTTTCGACAGCAGTGTGATATTATATTGACACTGTGGTACTTTTATTACTTTACAGAACCCAAACACTCTACCCGTATCTGGGGCTGAGCCGGTAATGCTATGCAGCCCACTGGGAATAGAGGTCACTCTCAGAATATCAATTCTCCGGCATGCTGTATACTAATGTGTAATTCATATCCATACAATAATGTGCTGAGTGATCCACAGGTACCATTTCTAAAATCTGAAAAATCTCAAACTTTCTCAATGAGAAAAAAACAGAAAACTATCCATCGCATATTCT
The DNA here is from genome assembly GCA_009667805.1 of Leptobrachium leishanense. NCBI lineage: Eukaryota > Metazoa > Chordata > Amphibia > Anura > Megophryidae > Leptobrachium > Leptobrachium leishanense. The sequence goes on along the minus strand of CM019064.1, from coordinate 27,951,192 downwards.
CTCATACATAATACAACATTTTCTCTTTTTTTCCAGTTGTATCCATTTGTAATCACTTTTCTTTTTTCTTTATAAATCACATTTCACGCTGCTCCTCGCAGCTCTCTGGACAGACCAGCTCAAGCTGACGTCACTCGCGTCCCACGCGGTTGACGAGGCACCGGCAATTAAAATATGTCTTGGATGACAGTTTGACAGATCCTGGCCTTAATGTTGCTTGAAACCCACCCAGAGATCTGAAAACATCTGCTTCACGTTTTGTTTAAAGTTTTACCTCGACTCTGGCATCAAAACCCCTTGGAAATTACCCAATTTTATGTCTATTTTCCGTCATTGCAGAGCCGGCGAGCTGAGGACTACAACCGGAGAGACCCCCCCGGAAAGACGAGTTGGACGATGATGAAATAGCTCTAGAAGTATTCCATCAGTGATGACATCAGATGGAAGTTTGAACAGCAGAACTTTGGGTTTTGTTCAGATTATACTGTCAAACTCACTGACGCTCTCCCCTTTCGCTTTCGCAGACATCAACCTGCAGACGACCTCCATGACTGCCGTATACTCAGTCTCTACGGGGTATGAGAGGGCTTTCAACCATCACAAACATCCTAGAGCTTCAGTTGGATCACCGAGAAGCAAAACATAAAATATATTTGCAGCATGATGACAAAAACGCAGGATTGGTTACCGGCTTTAAGGAAAACTGTACTATTATCGTCTCTCCCTCTTGGACGACACCTGTCACATTACCTGTCTGGCACCCTGGCATCGTTCTGCTCCGACGACGTCTCGTACTAAAGCAACATCATCTCTGCCCGTTGCCTCGGCTGCATTCTTTTCTTGATTTAGTTTTGATGCCACACATCATTCTGGGTCGATGCTGCTTGCAGGGTCATTACGTCTAGAAGACTATTCAACCCTGACAAATTCAGATCAGTGCCCCTTCATAATTTGTTATACCCAGGGGCGCACTTAATGTTACCTTGGCTATGTTTGTTTACCAACATGTGGCTTGTTTTTGACTACTCTGGTTCCCCTAGTACGATTGCCCTCTCTTATTCTACATCCCTGTTCGACTACCCCCTCTGGTTTTGACCTCGGCTATCCTTTCTACTGTGCTTTCTGCTTTTGTATATGTCTAGTTGGATTTTACCGGCTACTACAAACACCGGCAGTTTAGGTTGTGACTTTTGTTGTGTGATAGGATCAGTAATCAATATATAGCGCCATTTTTAAAGGGATATCATTAAAGTCCGTTCACGTTACTAGCTGTGAGCTTGTTAGATAATGAAACCAGGGGCGTAACTACCAGGGGTGCAGAGGGTGCCACTGCACCCGGGCCCTTCAGTCTGGAGCCACCCACACCATTGTTGACTTATAGGGGACCAATGCATGTTGACGGGAGGGGGGACAAAATATGTATTTGCCTAGGGTGGGGAAGCCCATCATGGTTCCTGCACCTGGGCCCTGAGGTTTCTTGTTACGCCTCTGAATGAAACATTTGACCTTTTTAGATGAAAACGTCCAGCGGATACATCTGACGTGATCTGTAGCCAGTGCCTTGTCTCTCCTTAAGCTCAGGCAGCAAAACCCCCTTCCATTCTACCACCTGCCCCATTCCTTCTCCATCAGCTCAAGCAGTGCTCACTACACACCTATCAGGCTGACTGCAGCGGGCAAATGTTTGTATGCCCTTGACTGCTGTCACCATGATCCGGGCAGACAGACAGGGCACATTAGATTAGACTTGGAGAGGCCACAACCCTGAGGCCAGGACAGAGGACCATGTGAGAGTTGGGTCATTACACAGAGAAGACCGTCCTCTCTTGTGTGTGTCTATATTCTTCAAAATTAACCTATTTCTATAGGTTGTTTTTATAAAATCCAATATCATGGTTTCCCATGTTTTTATGGTGAACATTCCAGCACTAGATATGAAAGATGCCACCAACAGATTACACCTACTCACTTTTTTCACATTTTCTTAAGAAAACTGTCATTGAAGCCACCCTTGGAACTATTCATGTTTTGCTGACATTTGGAGATACTTCGATACATGTCAAATACACACACACATATACCAAATTATGGAGTATCATTACCTGTAGCCTCCACCATCCCTTCCAAAATGACCACAATTTCAAAATCCTCTTTTGGTAGTTGAGCTTTTGAGATATCCCAGAAAGGACTGTGCTGATTAATCTCATGGCTTATGATCAGAGGGGAAACCAAAAACAGTCGATCGTCCCCAGTATCGTATCCGACATTGATATCAGTCTGGTTCAATGGTATAAACTCCCCCTCCTTGGTCTGTTTGGATTTGATTAGCTTTGCTCGTATTGAGGCCTCCACGATATGAGAGTTCCTAAGGTCCCCAACTCGGAACATTAGACACTGTTTCCCATCCCGCATGGATATCACAGCATTGGTAGAGAAGACAAGTGTCTCAGCCCTCTTCTTGGGTTGGGATATCTTGACGAACATGCAACCCACCATGAAAGCATTCACAATAGACCCTAAAACAGACTGTACTAACAAAAGTATGATCCCTTCTGGGCACTTGTCTGTGATGACCCTATACCCATATCCGATGGTTGTCTCTGTCTCTATGGAGAATAAAAAAGCTGATACAAATCCATTGAGGTTATCCACACATGGACTCCATGTTTTGTCTCCTACATGGTCAAGGTCTCCTCGAATGTAAGCAATAAGCCACCATATCATTCCAAAGAAGAGCCAAGTCGCGGTGTAAACCATGACGAAGATCAGCAGGTTGAACCTCCATTTCAGATCTACCAGGGTCGTAAAAATGTCCGTTAGGTAGCGATAGGTCTCTCTGACGTTCCCGTGATGGACGTTGCATTTGCCGTCCTTCCGAACATACCGCTGTATCTTCCTTTTTGAACACTTCTGCTTGACCAGGTCCTCCCGGGCTTGTTTTGGCAGTTTTGGCTGCCGTATTAAGATGGGACTCTCCACGTCCTGCTCCATCTGCCTCAGTCACGTAGAGTTAGCTGGAAATAATAAACAGAAACAGAGAAACTCTTAGAAAGATGGTAAGTGCTTAAAATCGACCAGCATTCTAGTCAGGATTCAAGGAAACTCTCTGCTTTTCTTAAGCACAGCTCTGAGCCGTCTCTTAGTCTGGAGACGGAAATAGAATTTGAGAAAGGTCCCATGTCAGGACCGAAACACTGTGATTCCTGATAAAGCTCCTTTCTATACTGTGACTTGTGTGACCAGTCTCTTTCTTCATAGAGCAAGCAACCACGAAAAACGAAGGAAGAGCAGCGAGAGGAAAATCTACAGGAACAGAAATTTTGGTGGACTTTCACCAAATTAATTCAGCATGTTAAAACAAGCATTTTTCTGTTTACAAACAATATTTATTTACGACATTAACTGGGTAATTCCTATTTAAAGGAAGAGTCTCAGGGTGTTTCCCTCCTGTGCTTAACAGTGAGTCACATAGCATCTATCCATATCTATCTATCCATCTATCTATCCATATCTATATTTTTATCAGAGTATAGCAGTACGTAGTGATATCTTTTTTTATTGGACTATCGGTACATTTAAAAGACAAGCTTTGGAGAGAAATTCCTCTCTTCCTCAAGTTTGGAAGCTATACTGAGCAAAATCATAGAATTCAACATTAAATGGCACAAAGGTGGTGGGGGGTTGGGGTTGGTGACGTAAATAGTGAGAATGAAATAGTATGGTCAAAAATGGCAAACAAATGAATAAGAGATCTTAGGCCCATAAAACAACAGTGATAAGGATCATGATGTACATCTGATGACTGCCATATAGAGGAGCGAGGAGCAGGTCATTGACCCAACTTGAAAAAAACAAAGGGAAGAAAGAAAGAGAGAGAGAGGGAGAAAAAAGAAAAGTAAAAAAAAACACAAGCCAGAATTCTGAATCTTAGGTGACATTATGATAATGGGTTAAAAAGCCAGAGTCCACATTGAGTCCCTCCTATATGGTGTTAAAATATGTGTTTTAAATGTAATGTTAGTCTAATAAAAAAGGTATCACTACGTACTGCAGTACACTTGTGATTTTGGCATCTGGACTAATGCGGCTTACCGAATCCACATGATATATTTTTATCTATTCCCGTCTACCTATCTATTCATATCTATATTTGTATCCAGGGGTCAAGTCCTGGCAAAAAAGTGAGTGAACTCACCCAAGAATTCCACAACCCCTATTACCCGAAGAAAAAAAAAGAAATATATATATTATACACCGCCAAAAAAATAAAATATATATTACACACCCGAGAATCATGTATAACCAGGCACAGACCCCCGGAATTATATACAAAGGCACAGGACCCCCAGAATTATATACCCAGGCACAGACCCCCAGAATTATATACCCAGGCACAGGACCCCCAGAATTATATACTCAGGCACTGGACCCCCAGAATTATATACCCAGGCAAAGACCCCCAGAATTATATACCCAGGCACAGGACCCCCAGAATTATATAACCAGGCACTTGACCCCCAGAATTATATACCCAGGCACAGGACCCCCAATAATTATATACCCAAGGCACTGGACCCCCAGAATTACATACCCAGGCACAGAACCCCCAAGAATTATATACACAGGCACAGGACCCCCAGAATTATATACCCAGGCACAGGACACCCAATAATTATATACCCAGGTACAGGACCCCCCCCCATAATTATATACCCTGGCACTGGACCCACAAGAATTATATACCCAGGCACAGGACCCCCAGAATTATATACCCTGGCACTGGACCCACAAGAATTATATACCCAGGCACAGAACCCCCAAGAATTATATACACAGGCACAGGACCCCCAGAATTATATACCCAGGCACAGGACACCCAATAATTATATACCCAGGTACAGGACCCCCCCCATAATTATATACCCAGGCACTGGACCCCCAATAATTATATACCCTAGCACTGGACCCACAAGAATTATATACCCAGGTACTGGACCCCCAGAATTATATACCCTGGCACTAGACCCACAAGAATTATATACCCAGGCACAGGACCCCCAGAATTATATACCCTGGCACTGGACCCACAAGAATTATATACCCAGGTACAGGACCCCCAGAATTATATACCCAGGCACAGGACCCCCAAGAATTATATACCCAGGTACAGGACCCCCAAGAATTATATACCCAGGCATAGAACCCCCAATAATTATATACACAGGCACAGGACCCCCATGATTATATACCCAGGCACAGGACACCCAATAATTATAAACCCAGGTACAGGATCCCCCCCCATAATTATATACCCAGGCACTGGACCCCCAATAATTATATACCCTGGCACTGGACCCACAAGAATTATATACCCAGGTATAGGACCCCCAGAATTATATACCAGGCACTGGACCCCCAGAATTATATACCCTGGCACTGGACCCACAAGAATTATATACCCAGGCACAGGACCCCCAAGAATATATATACCCAGGCATAGAACCCCCAATAATTATATACACAGGCACAGGACCCCCAGAATTATACCCAGGCACTGCAACCCCAGAATTATATACCCAGGCACTGGACCCACAAGAATTATATACCCAGGCACAGGACCCCCAGAATTATATACCCAGGCACTGGACCACAAGAATTATATACCCAGGCACAGGACCCCAATAATTAATATACCCAGGCACAGGACCCCCAAGAATTATATACCCAGATACAGGACCCCCAAGAATTATATACCCAGGCATAGAACCCCCAATAATTATATACACAGGCACAGGACCCCCAGAATTATATACCCAGGCACTGGACCCCCAGAATTACATACACAGGCACAGAACCCCAAGATTTATATACCCAGGCACTGGACCCCCGGAATTATATACCCAGGCACAGGACACCCAGTAATTATATACCCAGGCACAGGACCCCCATGATTATATACCCAGGCACTGGACCCCAAGAATTATATACCCAGGCACTGGATCCCCAAGAATTATATACACAGGCAAAGGACTCCCAGAATTATATACCCAGGCGCTGGACCCCCGAATTATATACCCAGGCAAAGACCCGCAGAATTATATACCCAGGCACAGGACCCCCAGAATTATATAACCAGGCACTTGACCCCCAGAATTATATACCCAGGCACAGGACCCCAATAATTATATACCCAAGGCACTGGACCCCCAGAATTACATACCCAGGCACAGAACCCCCAAGAATTATATACACAGGCACAGGACCCCCAGAATTATATACCCAGGCACAGGACACCCAATAATTATATACCCAGGTACAGGACCCCCCCCATAATTATATACCCTGGCACTGGACCCACAAGAATTATATACCCAGGCACAGGACCCCCAGAATTATATACCCTGGCACTGGACCCACAAGATTATATACCCAGGCACAGAACCCCCAAGAATTATATACACAGGCACAGGACCCCCAGAATTATATACCCAGGCACAGGACACCCAATAATTATATACCCAGGTACAGGACCCCCCCCATAATTATATACCAGGCACTGGACCCCCAATAATTATATACCCTAGCACTGGACCCACAAGAATTATATACCCAGGTACTGGACCCCCAGAATTATATACCCTGGCACTAGACCCACAAGAATTATATACCCAGGCACAGGACCCCCAGAATTATATACCCTGGCACTGGACCCACAAGAATTATATACCAGGTACAGGACCCCAAAGAATTATATACCCAGGCACAGGACCCCCAAGAATTATATACCCAGGTACAGGACCCCCAAGAATTATATACCCAGGCATAGAACCCCCAATAATTATATACACAGGCACAGGACCCCCATGATTATATACCCAGGCACAGGACACCCAATAATTATAAACCCAGGTACAGGATCCCCCCCCATAATTATATACCCAGGCACTGGACCCCCAATAATTATATACCCTGGCACTGGACCCACAAGAATTATATACCCAGGTATAGGACCCCCAGAATTATATACCCAGGCACTGGACCCCCAGAATTATATACCCTGGCACTGGACCCACAAGAATTATATACCCAGGCACAGGACCCCCAAGAATTATATACCCAGGCATAGAACCCCCAATAATTATATACACAGGCACAGGACCCCCAGAATTATATACCCAGGCACTGCAACCCCAGAATTATATACCCAGGCACTGGACCCACAAGAATTATATACCCAGGCACAGGACCCCCAGAATTATATACCCAGGCACTGGACCCACAAGAATTATATACCCAGGCACAGGACCCCAATAATTATATACCCAGGCACAGGACCCCCAAGAATTATATACCCAGATACAGGACCCCCAAGAATTATATACCCAGGCATAGAACCCCCAATAATTATATACACAGGCACAGGACCCCCAGAATTATATACCCAGGCACTGGACCCCCAGAATTACATACACAGGCACAGAACCCCCAAGATTTATATACCCAGGCACTGGACCCCCGGAATTATATACCCAGGCACAGGACACCCAGTAATTATATACCCAGGCACAGGACCCCCATAATTATATACCCAGGCACTGGACCCCAAGAATTATATACCCAGGCACTGGATCCCCAAGAATTATATACACAGGCAAAGGACTCCCAGAATTATATACCCAGGCGCTGGACCCCCGAATTATATACCCAGGCAAAGACCCGCAGAATTATATACCCAGGCACAGGACCCCCAGAATTATATACCCAGGCGCTGGACCCCCGAATTATATACCCAGGCAAAGACCCCCAGAAATATATACCCAGGCACTGGACCCTCAGAATTATATACCCAGGCAAAGACCGCAAGAATTATATACCCAGGCACAGGACCCCCAGAATTATATACCCAGGCACTGGACCCCCAGAATTATATACCCAGGCACAGGACCCCCAGAATTATATACCCAGGCACTGGACCCCCAAGAATTATATACCCAGGCACTGGACCCCCGGAATTATATACCCAGGCACAGGACACCCAGTAATTATATACACAGGCACAGGACCCCCAGAATTATATACCCAGGCACAGGACCCCAATAATTATATACCCAGGCACTGGACCCCCAGAATTACATACACAGGCACAGAACCCCGAAGAATTATATACCCAGGCACTGGACCCCCGGAATTATATACCCAGGCACAGGACCCCCAAGAATTATATACCCAGGCACAGGACCCCAAGATTTATATACCCAGGTACAGGACCCCAAAGAATTATATACCCAGGCATAGAACCCCCAATAATTATATACACAGGCACAGGACCCCCAGAATTATATACCCAGGCACAGGACCCCCAGAATTATACACCCAGGCACAGGACCCCAATAATTATATACCCAGGTACAGGACCCCCAATAATTATATACCCAGGCACTGTGCCCCCAGAATTACATACCCAGGCACAGAACCCCCAAGAATTATATACCCAGGCACTGGACCCCCGGAATTATATACCCAGGCACAGGACACCCAGTAATTATATACCCAGGCACTGGACCCACAATTATTATCTACCCAGGCACTGGATCCCCAAAAATTATATACACAGGCAAAGGACTCCCAGAATTATATACCCAGGCAAAGACCCCCAGAATTATATACCCAGGCACAGGACCCCCAGAATTATATACCCAGGCACTGGACCCCCAGAATTATATACCCAGGCAAAGACCCCAAGAATTATATACCCAGGCACAGGACCCCCAGAATTATATACACAGGCACAGGACCCCCAGAATTATATACCCAGGCACAGGACACCCAATAATTATATACCCAGGCACAGGACCCCCCATAATTATATACCCAGGCACTGGACCCCCAATAATTATATACCCTAGCACTGGACCCACAAGAATTATAAACCCAGGTACAGGACCCCCAGAGTTATATACCCAGGCACTAGACCCCCAGAATTATAGACCCTGGCACTGGACCCACAAGAATTATATACCCAGGCACAAGACCCCCAGAATTATATACCCAGGCACAGGACCCCCAAGATATATATATACCCAGGTACAGGACCCCCAAGAATTATATACCCAGGCATAGAAGCCACAATAATTATATACACAGGCACAGGACCCCCAGAATTATATACTCAGGCACTGGACCCCCAGAATTATATACCCAGGCAAAGACCCCCAGAATTATATACCCAGGCACAGGACCCCCAGAATTATATACCCAGGCACTGGACCCCCAGAATTATATACCCAGGCACAGGACCCCCAATAATTATATACCCAGGCACAAGACCCCCAGAATTATATACCCAGGCAAAGACCCCCAGAATTATATACCCAGGCACAGGACCCCCAGAATTATATACCCAGGCACTGGACCCCCAGAATTATATACCCAGGCACAGGACCCCCAGAATTATATACCCAGGCACAGGACACCCAAGAATTATATACCCAGGTACAGGACCCCCAGAATTATATACCCAGGTACAGGACCCCCAGAATTATATACCCAGGCACAGAACCCCCAAGAATTATATACACAGGCACAGGACCCCCAGAATTATATACCCAGGCACAGGACACCCAAGAATTATATACCCAGGTACAGGACCCCCAGAATTATATACCCAGGTACACAACCCCAAGAATTATATACCCAGGTACACGACCCCCAAGAATTATATACCCAGGCATAGAACCCCCAATAATTATATACACAGGCACAGGACCCCCATAATTATATACCCAGGCACTGGACCCCCAGAATTATATACCCAGGCACAGGACCCCCAATAATTATATACCCAGGCACTGGACCCCCAGAATTACATACCCAGGCACAGAACCCCCAAGAATTATATACACAGGCACAATACCCCCAGAATTATATACCCAGGCACAGGACACCCCCTAATTATATACCCAGGCACAGGACCCCCAATAATTATATACCCTAGCACTGGACCCACAAGAATTATATACCCAGGTACAGGACCCCCAGAATTATATACCCAGGCACTGGACCCACAAGAATTATATACACAGGCACAGGACCCCCAGAATTATATACCAGGCACAGGACCCCCAAGAATTATATACCCAGGTACAGGACCCCCAAGAATTATATACCCAGGCATAGAACCCCCAATAATTATATACACAGGCACAGGACCCCCAGAATTATATACCCAGGCACTGCACCCCCAGAATTATATATACCCAGGCACTGGACCCACAAGAATTATATACCCAGGCACAGGACCCCCAGAATTATATACCCTGGCACTGGACCCACAAGAATTATATACCCAGGCACAGGACCCCCAGAATTATATACCCAGGCACAGGACCCCCAAGAATTAAATACCCAGGTACAGGTCCCCCAAGAATTATATACCCAGGCATAGAACCCCCAATAATTATATACACAGGCACAGGACCCCCAGAATTATATACCCAGGCACTGCACCCCCAGAATTATATAACCAGGCACTGGACCCACAAGAATTATATACCCAGGCACAGGACCCCCAGAATTATATACCCAGGCACTGGACCCACAAGAATTATATACCCAGGCACAGGACCCCCAGAATTATATACCCAGGCACAGGACCCCCAAGAATTAAATACCCAGGTACAGGTCCCCCAAGAATTATATACCCAGGCATAGAACCCCCAATAATTATATACACAGGCACAGGACCCCCAGAATTACATACACAGGCACAGAACCCCCAGAATTATATACCCAGGCACTGGACCCCCGGAATTATATACCCAGGCACTGGACCCACAAGAATTATATACCCAGGCACTGGATCCCCAAGAATTATATACACAGGCAAAGGACTCCCAGAATTATATACCCAGGTGCTGGACCCCCGAATTATATACCCAGGCAAAGACCCCCAGAATTATATACCCAGGCACAGGACCCCCAGAATTATATACCCAGGCACTGGACCCTCAGAATTATATACCCAGGCAAAGACCGCAAGAATTATATACCCAGGCGCTGGACCCCCGAATTATATACCCAGGCAAGGACCCCCAGAATTATATACCCAGGCACAGGACCCCAAGAATTATATACCCAGGCACTGGACCCCCAGAATTACATACCCAGGCACAGAACCCCCAAGAATTATATACACAGGCACAGGACCCCCAGAATTATATACCCAGGTACAGGACCCCCAAGAATTATATACCCAGGCATAGAACCCCCAATAATTATATACACAGGCACAGGACCCCCAGAATTATATACCCAGGCACAGGACCCCAATAATTATATACCCAGGTACAGGACCCCCAATAGTTATATACCCAGGCACTGGACCCCCAGAATTACATACACAGGCACAGAACCCCCAAGAATTATATACCCAGGCACTGGACCCCCGGAATTATATACCCAGGCACAGGACACCCAGTAATTATATACCCAGGCACAGGACCCCCATAATTATATACCCAGGCACTGGACCCCCAGAATTATATACCCTGGCACTGGACCCACAATTATTATCTACCCAGGCACTGGATCCCCAAAAATTATATACACAGGCAAAGGACTCCCAGAATTATATACACAGGCACTGGACCCCCAGAATTATATACCCAGGCAAAGACCCCAAGAATTATATACCCAGTCACAGGACCCCCAGAATTATATACCCAGGCACAGGACCCCAAGAATTATATACCCAGGCACTGGACCCCCAGAATTACATACCCAGGCACAGAACCCCCAAGAATTATATACACAGGCACAGGACCCCCAGAATTATATACCCAGGCACAGGACCCCCATAATTATATACCCAGGCACTGGACCCCCAATAATTATATACCCTAGCACTGGACCCACAAGAATTATATACCCAGGTACTGGACCCCCAGAATTATATACCCAGGCAAAGACCCCAAGAATTATATACCCAGGCACAGGACCCCCAGAATTATATACCCAGGCACTGGACCCCCAGAATTACATACCCAGGCACAGAACCCCCAAGAATTATATACACAGGCACAGGACCCCCAGAATTATATACCCAGCCACTGGACCCCCAAAATTATATACCCAGGCACAAGACCCCCAATAATTATATACCCAGGCACTGGACCCCCATAAATATATACCCAGGCACAGGACCCCCAATAATTATACCCATGTACTGGACCCCAAGAATTATATACCCAGGCACTGGACCCCTAAGAATTATATACCCAGGCACTGGACCCCCATAAATATATACCCAGGCACAGGACCCCCAATAATTATACCCATGTACTGGACCTCAAGAATTATATACCCAGGCACTGGACCCCCAAGAATTATATACCCAGGCACTTGACATAAAATAATTATATACCCAGGCCCTGGACCCCCAGAATTATATACCCTGGCACTGGACCCACAAGAATTATATAACCAGACACTGGACTACCAAGAATTATATACACAGACATAGGACTCCCAGAATTATATACCCAGGCACTGGACCCCCAGAATTATATACCCAGGCACAGGACCCCCAAGGTCTTCCCCCATTTACAGCCTGCTCCTGTACGCGGCCGCCGGCTTCTGTAGGCTGTGACGCGATCTCGCAAGATCTCGGATGTAGGCTGCATCACAGCCTTCCCAAGGCAGAGGACAGCGGCCGCGCTTGGAATCAGGCAGGCAGGCGCGCGGAGACTGCGGCATGTCGAGGGGGCTGCTAGCGGAATGCGGTTAATACATTCCGCTAGCAGCCCCAGCGATTAGTTGGCCCACAGGGGGAACATGCGTTCCCTCAACGTTCCCGCTGCGGGAGAAGTGCGGGCACGCCGTTCCCATGTGTTTTCCCGCAGAACTCGAGCCCTGTTTGTATCTATCCATATGGATCTGGGTTCTTATGGGGTATGTTATGTTTTTTTGTCCTGAGGAAAGTTCCAAATGGGAACTGAAATTTAGGCATTCTAAAACATGGATCAATAAACTTTGTTATTTTATGGAAATCCCAGAGTGCTGGCAAATCTTTGAAGGATTATATCCGTTTGGATAGATATGGATATCTATCTATCCATCCATATCTATCCATATCTATCTATCTATCTATCTATCTATCTATCCCATATCTATCTATCCATATCTACCAATCCATCCATATCTATCTATCTATCCATATCTATCTATCCATATCTATCTATCTATCTATCTATCTATCTATCTACCTATCTATCCATATCTATCTATCTATATCTATCTATCTATCTAACCATATCTACAGTATCTATCTATCTATCTATCTAACCATATCTATCTATCTATCTATCTATCTATCTATCTACCTATCTATCCATATCTATCTATCTATATCTATCTATCTATCTATCTATCTATCTAACCATATCTACATTATCTATCTATCTATCTAACCATATCTATCTATCCTTATCTATCTATCTATATCTATCTATCCATATCTATCTATCCATCTATCCATATCTATTTATCTATCCCTATCTATCTATCTGTCTATCTATATATATCCATCCATCCATATCTATATATACAGTAAATTTTTGTTTTTTATTCAATTTGATACGTGTGCAGCCATTTCTTCGTTTCTCTATATTCTACATGTTTTATGGCTGGCACCGCGATTTTTCTGAGTATTTCTACGCAATAAGGAGTGCGGGAGCAGACATTTGATATATATACAGTATATATACCTATCCATATCTATCATCTATCTATCTATCTATCTATCTATCTATCTATCTATCTCTATCTATCCATATCTACAGTTGTGTTCAAAATTATTCAACCCCCACTGAAATTGAGTGTTTTGGCCAGTTTGACATTGATTTTGATCATTCAGTCATCTTGCTTACAATTAAATCAAAGAGGCACGTGTAGGTCAGACAAATATAACATAACATTTATAATGAAATAACCACAAATGTCTTTTCTGTGCTCACATCATTATCAGTTTTATTCAACCCCCAAGTGACATTCAATCTTAGTACTTAGTACAACATCCTTTTACAGTTATAACAGCTTTTATACGTGAAGCATAGCTTGACACAAGTGTCTTGCAACGATCTACGGGTATCTTCGCCCATTCGTCATGGGCAAAAGCCTCCAGTTCAGTCACATTCTTAGGCTTGCGCACTGCAACTGCTTTCTTTAAGTCCCACCAGAGGTTCTCAAACGGATTTAATTCAGGTGACTGCGATGGCCACTCCAAAATGTTCCAGCCTTTAATCTGCAACCATGCTCTAGTGGACTTGGAGGTATGCTTGGGATCATTGTCCTGTTGAAAGGTCCAACGTCTCCCAAGCTTTAGGTTTGTGTCAGGCCCTGGAGGCCCTGACCCCCGGATGCCCCCTTTTTGTGTATTATCCTGCATGTCCCCTGCAGATTCCAAGACTCTTGTATGAACAATGCACCTTCCTGATTATGACGTTCTGGCCCTGGATCCACACCTGCCCTTTATCCTCCCTGATTAGCCCTGCATATAAGGGAGTCCCACCCTCAACCCTGGACTTCCACATTGAAGTTGAATTCGCTGACTGCATACCTGTTTTGACTAAGCTCCCTGATACCTCTTGCCAATCTCCTGACTTCGCTGCCAAAGACTCCAAGGACCCTCTGTTATATCACCTGGATTTTCATCGCTTCTATATACCGGTACCCTCCCATCCTGCTCTCCTTCTGCCCCCCATCTAGGACCCCCCGTGTACCAGACCCCTTGCTGAAACCTGACCACGCTATTGTCTAAACCTTGCCTGATATTTCGTTCTCGTGTTTGTTTCACAATAAACACCCTTGTTATTTTGAATCTGCCTAGATCACTGCATATTGGGCTCACAACCCCATCTTCCTACTCGAACCGCAGTCAAACCCTGACAGTTTGTGACGGACTGCATCACATTGTCATCCAATATCTCCTGGTACTGAAGAGAATTCATGGTACCTTGCACACGCTGAAGCTTCCCTGTACCTGCAGAAGCAAAACAGCCCCAAAGCATGATTGACCCCCCGCCATGCTTCACAGTAGGCAAGGTGTTCTTTTCTTCATAGGCCTTGTTCTTCCTCCTCCAAACATAGCGTTGATCCATGGGCCCAAACAGTTCTAATTTTGTTTCATCAGTACACAGAACACTTCTGTGGTTTGTCCACATGACTTTTGGCATACTGCAGTCGACTCTTCTTATTCTTTGGAGACAGCAAGGGGGTGCGCCTGGGAGTTCTGGCATGGAGGCCTTCATTACGCAGTGTGCGCCGTATTGTCTGAGCTGAAACTTCAGTACCCACATCTGACAAATCTTTTCTCAGTTCCTCAGCAGTCACACGGGGACTTTTCTCCACTCTACGCTTCAGGTAGCGCACAGCAGTCGAAGTCAGCATCTTCTTTCTGCCACGACCAGGTAGCGTTTCAACAGTGCCCTTTGCCATGAATTTGCGAATGATGCTTCCTATGGTCTCTCTTGGTATATTTAACATCTTTGCAATCTTCTTATAGCCATTGCCCTTCCTGTGAAGAGTAATCACCTCTTCTCTTGTCTTCCTGGACCATTCTCTTGACTTCACCATGTTTGTAACCACACCAGTAAATGTCTACAAGGAGCTGAGTATCACAGTCATTTTAAAGCTGCCTAATTGGTGCTTATTATGCTTTATTGCTGCTCCGTGACATCCACAGGTGTTTTCAATACCTGATTGAAAACACTTGAATGAACCTCTGTTCTTCAGAGTGGTAGTCTTTAAGGGATTGAATAATTGTGTCAATGAAGAATTCACAAAAGAAACATTTACTACTGTATTACAAAACCAATTGATGTCATTTTAGTTGCATATGGTTCTTTAAAAAGTCCTTGTAGGATTTCATTCTGAATACAATTACAAATGTACACTAAATTCCCTAAAACCCTTTACAGCATTGGGGGTTGAATAATTTTGAACACAACTGTATATATACAGTATATCTACCTATCCATCCATATCTATCTATCTATCTATCTATCTATCTATCCATTCATATCTATATCATGTACTGGTTGAATGAATTTGTGGTGGAATTTGTGGCGCTATATAAATAAAGGATAATAATAAATAAAAAATGATCTATCTATATACATCTATCCATCCATCATTCATATCTACATTTTTATCTGTCACTTCAGGCTAGGGTCAGAGTGGGGCAGTCGGAACGCGCGTGCAGGCGCACTAAATCACGGCGGCAGTAGCAGCACATAAGGGCCAATGACGGCCAATATACGCAGTACGTGCGTACGAAAGTGCGCCGACACCACGCAACCAGCAAATGAACGCATTTTTATCAGAACGTGAAACCGCTGCTACTGACGTACAAAGTGCGCTGCGGCCGCATAGCAGCGTGTGTGCGTGATTAGGAGATGTCAGACGCTGCTAGTGTGCGGCCAACATAACGTTCAAACAGCCGGATTTCCCTAGACTTCTTTTTACCCCACCGTCATGAAATACGTCCAGAATTGCGCATCGTCTGACCACTTAAGCGTATTCCGTGAAAAAATGCGTGCGCACGCATCGACGTACATTTTGACGGTGGCTGCAGAAAATGCGCTCATCTGTCCCTAGCCATATCTAGCTATATCTATATTTTTATTTAAATACATTTATCGATCAAGCAATCAATCAAATTTTTTAGTTTAACTATCCTTCTATCTATCGATAACTACTTGTTATACAGTATTAGTTACATATAGAGATTAATTACTAGGGGCTATATTACACTCTTCACACAAAAACCCTCGCGCAAAGCGTGAATTTTTTTGCCAAGCGTTAAACTTTTGCGCACGCAAATCAACGCTGGAATTACAGTCCTCGTGCTTATTTTCATCCGGCGATCAAAAATGCGCGCAAACAGGACGCGCCTAACTGCTCGCGTAGTACCGTCGCGTGCAAAAATCTGTGTGCAGACTGTTTTATTCACGCGATTCAGCCAATCAGAATTAAGAACACAATTATCTCACGTTAAATTTTTGCGCCTGTCAAAGTCAATCTGAGTATATATGCTGCAGCAATAATAAAAACACGCATGACTTCTCCATTTTATTGGTTTGGTATGAGTAGAATGTGTAACTATACGTTGCTGTGTTTTTTTTTGGGCTGGTGTATTTGGTTTCGGCAGGTTGATAGAATTTGCCATTAACACCAGTTTTTAGGAGTTGCTAAAATTATGCGTGCAAAGGCTGTGCGTTACAAACTGCGCATAGATTGTAATACCATCCGCGAACCAGCGCACAAACGCATTTGCGCTCACAATGTTAAGTATAGGACGCACAACGTACAGTACGCTCGCGCAGGCTCACCCGCGATAGACGATTGCGCGCGTTTGTTGTTTCTGACTGTAATACGGCATTCGGCACAAATAGTTTTACCCCCTCGTGTTAATGTTTTTTGCGCCGGCGCAAACGTTTGCATGAAGATTGTAATTTAGCCCCATCTCTGTCCATATATAATTAGCCAAATTTATCAGTTTCTTTCTCCTTTTCTCAATTCTCCAATTTGAAAATTTCTCCTGCAAAAAAACGAGTAAGGCTCATGTCAGATGAACGCAATCTGAGCGCACTCTGCGCGCGTGCATAACGGACAGATGTACTGACGGAAGGTACTGTAGACACCACACGGTCCGTTTTTCTTGACGGACGTAGAAAAAAAAAGGGAATTATGGGAAACAAAATTAATATGAAAAATGCAAAGAATTGGTACGTGATATGAAAAGCCATTTTGTGCGTCAAGGTGATGGACGTCGCAAATGCGGTCCGTCCGAATTCGTGTCACTACGCCCACAGAACGCTACGCAGAAGTGGCGCACTCTGTGCGTCCGTGTAGCGGTTTTACGTTCTTGCCTAACTTGCGTCCGTTTGCCACGTGCGTTGTGCGTGCGCAGTTCGGTGCGCACGTACGTCGTGTGTAGGTCTTTATTGATCATGATTCCATGCTACGACGGATGTTAAACTGTGCGGCAACACGGACGTAATCACTGCGTTCGTCTGACGCCGGCCTAAAGGTGAAACTGAGATAATATTAACATTATTTAACTTAAACAAGTTACAATTGATTCTGCAACAAGTAACTGAGCCGGGAAATGTTCAATGAAGAAAAGATCCTGCCCCAACGAGCTTTCAGTCACAGGATTAAATAAAGACACATTAACGTGGAATAGTTAATTGCCCAAATGTTTTTCTTTTCCATTTTAATCTGCCCTTTGTCTATAACTCCATTAACAAAATGCGATAGGATTATATGGAGAGCGTTCGTTCACCTGTACCAGTTTATTGTGCGTCTGACATCTGGTCCTATCCGTTTCCACCTGTTCGCAGATTTGACACTAACAGGGTTTTCCAAAGAGATCCGAATTGCTTGAGACAGGTAACGAGCGCTGAAAATCAGCGTTCGGTTACCTTTCCTGGCTATTCGGCTATCCAGAGAGCAGGCAATTCGCCAAATCCTGGCGAATTGCCTGCACATACGGTGCCTGTTCGGTGCCTGTTCGAGGGCAGTGAAATCCCCATGAAAAAGCAATGCTTCGTCTATTCAAAGAACACAAACCAGCAGTGAAAGGTCCCCGCCATTCGGTAGTTTAATTCGGCAGGTTTATTCAGGAGAATCCCATAGGCTTCAATGTTAAAAATATTCCGGTTTTAATTCAATATCTAATAAACTGTTCATTATAAAATTCTGCAGTAAAGAGTCTCTTTATTTATAGATTTTTTAGGATATTTTAAGCATTTTTCTGAATTTTTTTCATTTTTTTTTAAAAGTCCGATTTTTTTTTTTGATTTTTTTTTTAAGTTTACTTATTTTTTCTGTAACAGCCCTCTTTATTATCATTCCCTGGACCTCCTGTGTAAATTTCAGACATTTTCACTCTGTAGTTTCTTTGCAAACAGCGTTTCACTTTCACATTCATACAAACTGTTTTCCTAATTTATTCACTTCACTCTGTCTGCGGTCTCGGCTTTTTCCGGCGGCTTCGCTGCGTGTGATCGGCTCCTGCTCGGGTTTTTCTGGCGTCTTCAACGGGTTAATCCAGATGTTTTTGAGGGTTTTCGGCGTGCATTCGGCAGGTTTTGCGGTTAGTTTTCGTCAGCTTTGCGGCAGCTTTTCCCTGCAATTCGGGGACCCTGTGGTGCTTGCTGAATACACCGCAGGGTCACCGAAATGGGATCGGCAACACAAACCGAATTGAAGAGAACGAAAAGTCACCGAACGTGCGGTGACTTTTCGAATCTCTTTGGATAACCCTGTATGTTATTAAAACGCAATGCATTCATTCGCTGTCTGTCAAGGTATGAGGATGTTATCAAAGGCCTGTCACACGATTATTGACTGGCCATCACTCCGAATGAACAGACACACGTCGCATTATACTCATTACTCTGTTGCAAACAAATTAATTCAGTTACCGGCTTACATAGAGCGTGCATTTTATTAGGAACACACATCGAGCTGACCAATCACATTTTATCCCTGTCACATGGGGTCAGCAGTAGAAATTTACACGTTTAGTGTCATACTAGCACTCAAAACAATTCCATATTTTGGAATTTGTTTGGGGGTTAGGGATAATGAACCGGTATCTTTATTTTTTTTCTTTTCAAACGTCTTCTGAGGAGAAAACAGACCATCAGGCCAGTATTGATGTTCTCGTTCCAGTTTCCATTTCGTTCCATAGATCCTTATGGTCCTCCATAAATACATACTTGCCCGTCCAATAATCGATGGCTCCTTTCACACCGAGACCTGCGCGGCCTGCAGAATGCAAAAGGCTAAAGCTGCCTTATTTCCTCCTGGACTGTGACCAACATACAGCGATCCATCAGCTTCTGTGCAATAAGCACATCCTGCCATTGAGCTGCTCGTCCATGCAAACGCTCCATCATCCAAGGGGACAGAAGTGCTGCCCGGCTCACTGCAAGGCTCTTTCTCCAAAAGAACAACTGTCAATTCACTAACATGCAATCCTGCCTTGTGGCAGGTGCAGCCGCCGTGTCTTCAGAAGCTGCCGACAAGCCGTGCTGGTGGGATATCGCTAATTAATCAGTAATTAAGTAATTAACAGCATGTTGAATGTGACTAAAGCAAATCATTAGGTTTCCATTGGCCGTTAAAGCGTATTGCGAACTGCCCTTGAAGAAACGATGTAGTTGGCGAGACATCATCGCAGAGAAAGAGAAGCAAACGAAAAATCAGGGTATTTGTGATGCGTCTAAATCTCATTATCCGTAAACCAGGGGTCAGCAACCTGCGCCTTCCAGATGTGTTGGCACTACATCTCCCTCGATGCTCAGCCCCTCATTAGATTGGATGGGATCCATAGTTCAAAAAACACCTGGAGCCCCATTCCACTGTTGAGGTTGAAAGTCTTGCAAGGCAGATGCTAGCGGAAAAAAACATGCGCCAGCCGTTAACCATGAACGTCTCGCCTTTAACGTCCGTATGCCAACCAAGACGCTAAAGTTGCCTGGAGACCTTAAAATCTCTTAGCAAGATGTTAAAATGCGTGTGAAGCTACTGGCTGGTGCGGCTGAAACTGGTTGCTACATAGGTAACACTAATTAACCCCCTGTGTGTGTATTTCAGCGCCGGTGTAAACATAACCAGAACCGTAACAGCTCCATAGCCTTCATCTGCTCAGGAAAGTGATACCAGGGTTTACGTGTAGCTATGAGTGTCACACCAGCTTTTAGGAGGCAATACATTTCCCTGATTCACATCTAGATGTTTCATTTATGCATGACATTGGAATAAGTTGTTATTCTTGAATTTCTTACTGACTTACATGTCCCATGATAAGTATAGGAGACGGCAAGTACAGTAAGGGACGCAAGCCGCGAGATGATAAGGTCACAACGTCTCCTTTTATGGCAAGGTTGGAATGGGCAAAAAAAAAACCTCAAGCTAATAACATCTGCCATTATGTTGTACGTCTCCAACGCTAAGCATAACAACAACCTTGGGATTGGGCTCCTGGAGGGCCAAGGTTGCTGACACCTGTTCTGAACATTTACTACATATTACCTACATGATGAAGGTCAGAAATCTCTCAAAATAAGCTTTTTCCCCCAGTGTTATTGTCAATCTGGCATGTCGATATCACCATGGCTGGGTTCAACTAGAGTCCAACATGAGACAGGTGGCTAGATGCAATTCAGTTATCGATTTGGTTTATCGAGTCAGTATCTTAAAATCAACACCGATGACCACTGTGTAAAAGGGACTGGATCGGGTAATCATTTGGTCATGCTCAAAGGGATCCGATCCGGGTGCCTCTCCAGCGAGAGTCCTTGAACAAGATACAAAACGATACATACTTGCCTACCACGTGTTATCGGGTACATAGAGTGCCGACAAAGGGCCATATTACATAGTTGGTGCTAACTTAACCAGAGCTGTTGTAAACTTACCAGAGGCGTTATAGCCTATGGAGGTTTTAAGTTTACAACAGCTCTGGTTAAGTTAGCACCAACATTGTAATATAGCCCAAAGTCTCCGCTCTACAACCGTTGAGAAGCAGGTTCATATCCCAATCAGGACAACTGACCAGATGTCTCTCCTCTCCAACCATGGAGAAGCAAGTCTCTGCCTTACAACCTCAGAGGCAGAGTCAACCTCGTCACCTTGTCACTGACCTACAACCGTGGAAAGCAGATTGGGATCCCGGTCAGAACATCTCACCAGCAAGTGTTCTCGGGCCAGACACCTAATTTTACTGTAAGTGTGGCCATACCTGTGATAATGGGTTATCCTAGGTTCCGGGGCTTGAGGTTTTTGGGCAGCATGTTTCCTATAACCCGACTCTAGAGAGTATTTGCAAAATCATCAAAGATCTGCAGCCACTGGTCACAGAGGACCCGGCGCTCAAAGAAATTTTCCCACAGCCCCCCTTACTGGCATTCAAGCAACCCCCAAACCTGAGGCAAAGACTGGTCCGCAGCAATCTCACTCAGGAACAGGAAAACATACAGAATGGGACCACAGGCTGCAAAGAGTCCCACTGCAAACTGTGCCAACATATATGTGACAGCAGCACTGCCTGGCACAATAACAACTCATACAACATCAAGGGCTAAGATTGCCCACTTTTGGTCGAACATTGCCCGACACCTGTCTATCTCCATAGGGGTTGGTCTAGAATTCAACCATTTTGTATACTCACTGAATTGTCTTCCCTACTCAATGACCACCTATCACAAATTCCGCCTTTTGATTTTGTTGTTGGCAGGGGGGGCCCTGATTCCGGTGTTCTGAAGGAGGGAATGTCCGTCTTCCATGCGGGATTGGGTGTTGAGGGTGGAGGGGGTTAGGACGATGGAAAATGCCCATTATAATAGCCTGGGCAAATATGATCAAACCTATGCGATTTGGTGCCCTTGATCGTCACACCTGTCCTCCATCTATAATGATGACTCGCCGACGGTGGGGGCAGTCACTGCTGTACCAGTTGTTCCTACCATTGGGGTTGCTAAGCGGGCGTGACTCATCTGGGGTTCTTATAGCTCAAATCTTATAGTTCCCGACCAGAAACGCAATATACTTGCTTAGTTTACACTGCCTTAAATATGTAGATCACTGTTTTCTGTTTTCTGCTTTTTATGTTTTATTGTCTAGTGAAAAATGGCATCATTCCTGATTCTCAAGACATTTGGCTTTATGTTTGTACTGCAATGCCTTCTATATACTTGTCTTGTGCATAATTTGTATGCTTTTATATGCCAAAAAACAAATTTTACGCAAAAAAACCCCATCAAGGGCTCGTACCTCTGCACGTCTGCCAATGTGGTGTACATGATCCAGTGCATGGCCTGTGAAAAGGGCTGCTATATTGGTGAAACTAGCCTTAAACTGAATCTCAGGATGAACCCTCACAGACACTCCATCAAGAACCACCAGGGAAATACATATTGTACCCTGGTAGGACATCACTTCAATCTAACAGGCCACTCCATCTAAAACCTCAGAATTAAAATCCTCAAAGGACATTCTAAAGACCCTCGTGAACGTAAGAGATTTAAAATGAAAATGATCACATATTTTAACACCATAAAAGAAGGACTCGATGTAGACTCTGGCTTTTTAACCCATTATCATGTCATACCATTCAGAATCCTGGCTGGTGTTTTTTGCTTGTTTGTGTGTCTTTCTCATTCGAAAATTTAAGATATAAATATTATTATTATAAAAAAGATAAAAAATATCTTATTATTATAAAATTATCCAGTTAAATTTTAGACGTATTATTTGAATATTTAAGATATATAGTTAAAAAAAAAGACACAGGAGACTTTCTTCATACAGACATAATATCTATTTATTCCATAGTAGATATGTTGACGTTTCTGTCCACACAGGGACTTCTCAAGACGGAAAGGATCATTTATCATTACAATAAATATATATATAATATTTAAAAAAGCTAAAACAATAATCTACACTATTAAAAAATTATATAGTTTAATGGGTTTTTTTTTAGAAAGAGTATCAATATCTTCTCTTTAAATGCATGCCAGTTCATTTTAGGAAGAAAGATATTGCGTGCAGTAGAATGGACTTGAAGAAATTAGTCGGTGTACGTTTGGCAGCTGTTCGACGGAAATATTGATGAGAAGACAATGTACCATTTGAAAATGTAAATAAGATTGGACAGGTGGGTGGGTGATACATTTAGTAGAGAGTTAGTTTAAGGTAAACTATGCTATGTATTAATTTATGGTGGACAACTTCTCCGAGATCCCATCTGTCTTTATGTCTACAAGTTGTAGAAGCTGTGTCGCCTCAATGTATTGTTCACACAACCTCAAAGAGTACAACATGAATATATAACCTGCAATAAAAATAAACGCCTTACTTATAAAGGGACACTCTACTCATGCTGATCACTTTATCGTTTAAAAATGGTCAGGATGCGAGCAGTGCCTCCACTTCTTCCTTCTCCCCCAATCTGGCAGAAGCGCTGTGTGAAGCAGAGGAGTTTCCTCCACCCCGTCCAGCGTTACCAGCAGCCGGGATTTTGAATTTCCTCTCTGCCGGGCATCAGATTGGTCATTAGTGACATCAGCACACACACAGAGAGCGTGTCGACATCACACTCTCCGAGACCACCCATATTAGTGGGCAGTGTCAGAGAGTGAGCCATCGATCGGATCAACGTATGTGTGCGCAGCTCCAATCCATCATTCCGAGCAGCCGTTTCACAACTTGCGTAAAGTGCGCAAGTCCATGACACTATACAATTTGTGGTTCCTATGCTACGAAAGTTGCATAGGAGCGCAGATTGCGCTAGGTAACTGCAGGAACTACTGGGTTCAGGAGCCCTGGCCTGAGCTGAAGAAAGGAGCTGAGCGTGGCCAACAAAAGGAAACTCTATTTTCATTAGAGGATTCCTTTAAGTACAGACAGGAGGAGAACAGCTTGCAGGAAAACAAGTCAAATGCAATATAAAGGGAGAAAGGCAACCAGTGTAAGATACGTGATATGTGTTACATGTGCTGTTCACCAGTCGGTCACCAACATTTCGATGCTCTCTGGTTCGCCGGACTTCGGCAAGTCAAATTAGCCGACCCTGCAGTGTATTCAGCAATCACGTAGGGTCCCTGAAGTGTGACAAATTGACCCGCCAACCCCCACGATCAACCCGCCGAACACAGCCCCAAATCGCTGAACGCCGCTGGCGATCTGCCGAATGCACCTGCAAGCTGCCGAATGCAGCCAATGACCCGCTGTACAGACCGCCAAATGCAGCCGACGAGCCACTGAACGGACCACCGAATACCACCGGAAAAAGCTGACCAGCCGCCGAACAGGAAAAAAAAAAGAAAAACTCTACTTTAAAAGGTATTTTAAAAAATCACAAAATTGCCTAAAAATTTCTAAGAATTAAAATAATAAAAGAGACTTTTTGCTGCAAATGAAAAGAATAAACGGTTGAATAAATATTTATGAAAAAAGGGGAATTTTTTAGCATTGAAACCTATGGGATTCGCCTGTTTCACTAACATTTCTCTGCTGTTCGGTGTCTGAATAGATTACTTCTCTATGAGGTTTTCCCTGCCACCGAACAGCACTGTATTTCGCTGGCAATTCACCAATATTTATTTGGCGTAATTTCAGGGCCAATTCGGTGCTCTTTGAATAACTCCTAAAGAGCACCGAACTTCACACCGAATGGTGAATTCCATTGTACGGTGCAACTTCGTGGCCATTCGGCAATTCAGAAAGCTGTAAATTCGCCAAATACTGATAAAGTGACAGCAAAGTACGGTGCAGTTTGCCGCAATTTATTTATTTATTTATAAAGGATTATACCAGGAAGGATACATTGAGATTTCTCTTGTTTTCAAGTACGTCCTAGTTTCAGCAACATTAAAATGTTACAGTTGTTACAGAAATACAAAGTAATAAAATGCAAGATATTAAAAAAACACAATTATACAGATTAACAGAAAATAAATATGTAGGAAATAGTCATTATGTTACATGTTTACAGGTGCATTCTGTATATAATCACCATGTTGCATGTTTACAGGCGCATTCTGTATATAGTCACTGTGTTACATGTTTACAGGTGCATTCTGTATATAGTCACTGTGTTACATGTTTACAGGCGCATTCTGTATATAGTCACTGTGTTACATGTTTACAGGTGCATTCTGTATATAGTCACTGTGTTACATGTTTACAGGCGCATTCTGTATATAGTCACTGTTACATGTTTACAGGTGCATTCTGTATATAATCACCATGTTGCATGTTTACAGGCGCATTCTGTATATAGTCACTGTGTTACATGTTTACAGGTGCATTCTGTATATAGTCACTGTGTTACATGTTTACAGGTGCATTCTGTATATAGTCACTATGTTACATGTTTACAGGTGCATTCTGTATATAGTCACTATGTTACATGTTTACAGGTGCATTCTGTATATAGTCACTATGTTACATGTTTACATGTGCATTCTGTATATAATCACCATGTTACATGTTTACAGGTGCATTCTGTATATAGTCACTATGTTACATGTTTACAGGTGCATTCTGTATATAGTCACTATGTTACATGTTTACAGGTGCATTCTGTATATAGTCACTATGTTACATGTTTACAGGTGCATTCTGTATATAGTCACTATGTTACATGTTTACAGGTGCATTCTGTATATAGTCACTATGTTACATGTTTACAGGTGCATTCCGTATATAGTCACTGTGTTACATGTTTACAGGTGCATTCTGTATAAAGTCACTATATTACATGTTTACAGGTGCATTCTGTATATAGTCACTATGCTACATTTTTACAGGTGCATTCTGTATATAGTCACTGTGTTACATGTTTACTGGTGCATTCTGTATATAGTCACTATGTTACATGTTTACAGGTGCATTCTGTATATAGTCACTATGTTACATGTTTACAGGTGCATTCCGTATATAGTCACTGTGATACATGTTTACAGGTGCATTCTGTATATAGTCACCATGTTACATGTTTACAGGTGCATTCTGTATATAGTCACTGTGTTACATGTTTACAGGTGCATTCTGTATAAAGTCACTATGTTACATGTTTACAGGTGCATTCTGTATATAGTCACTATGTTACATGTTTACAGGTGCATTCTGTATATAGTCACTATGTTACATGTTTACAGGTGCATTCTGTATATAGTCACTGTGTTACATGTTTACAGGTGCATTCTGTATAAAGTCACTATGTTACATGTTTACAGGTGCATTCTGTATATAGTCATTATGTTACATGTTTACAGGTGCATTCTGTATATAGTCACTATGTTACATGTTTACAGGTGCATTCTGTATATAGTCACCATGTTACATGTTTACAGGTGCATTCTGTATATAGTCACTATGTTACATGTTTACAGGTGCATTCTGTATATAGTCATTATGTTACATGTTTACAGGTGCATTCTGTATTGAGGTATGTTAATAGGGAGCTCTTGAGTGACTTTAGACTGGGGGAAGATTTGATGGTGTCTGGGAGGTTATTCCATAATTGCGGTGCTCTGTACGAAAATGAGGATCGAGTCACTTTCTTTTTGTATTGTGGTATTGTAAGTAAGGTGCTGGTCCTGGATCGGAGGTTATAGGATGAGGGAGCTGCTGGGGGAAGCAGTCTATTCAGGTAGGGTGGCAGCTTCCCAGAAATGCTCTTAAACACCAGGTTGGAAAGGTGAAGAGTGCGTCTAGATTCCAGCGATGGCCAATTTAGCTCTTTTAACATGTCACAATGGTGGGTCATGTAGTTACATTGTAGCACAAAAGCGGCAGCATGAGTTATACAATGCAATGTATCGTTCCTGGTAAAATCCTTTATAAATAAATAAATTCAGCGACCTTTGGTGAAATTGTCCCATGGAGAAGTAATGGTTAATCTATTCATAGATGTCGAACTGCACCGAAATGTTGGCAAAATACACTGATTTCCGGTGCTTCAGTTCAGGTTTAAACAGATGAATCCCATAAGATTTAATGTAAAATATATTATTGATTTGATTATTTTTTATTCAACCATTTATTCTTTTCAGTTCCAGAAAAAAAGCCTTTTTTAATTAATTTTTTTAGGTATTTTACTGGATTTTTTTTAGGCAAAATTTTTGATTCCCTTTTATATTTTTATGGCGTTTTTGTTTTCTTATTTTGTAACAGACCGTTTTATATATTTAAATAATAGGACCTTTAGTAATTTCATGCATTTTGATTGTTTTAAACGCCTTTTAAAGTAATGCATTTTTAAAAAAAAAAAATTTTTTAACCACGTTCGACGACTGATTGGCTTTTTTTGGTGGCGTGCGGCAGTCAGCGGATCATCGGATGTCTTCAGCGGTGGGTTGCTCAGTCCAAAATGCCCGGGCCTATTTTTTGTCCTGGTCCCACCGGTTACGTATGGTGGAGGAAGCATCATGATCGAAGGCTGCTTTGCTGCTTCTTGGCCTGAACCTCTTGCCATCATCGAGGGAAAAATGAATTCCCAGGTTTATCAGGACATCTTACTTTGAGGGTGGGGTTTGCACCAGATGAAGCTCAGTACAAGTCGGGTGGTGCGGCAGGACGCTGATCCTAAACACGGAAGGATTTCTCTTGTAGCAACGGCTGAAAAAACGCGAAAGAAAAAGCACACGATATTCACATGAGAATTAGGAGCCGAGGTTTGGTATCCCTCACCTGCGTTACTGTTCTCATGTGCTCGTCCCCTGCTGTTGGATCAGGAGGCAGTCGTGTTCTTCGGGTTTATTCGTCTCGGCTTCTGCTTGGCAATTCCAGCAACATTTTTACCTTGAAAGACAAATTGAAGATGAAATCTTTAATCTTTATCAGGGAACAATCCCGGCGTTTATTTTGCGTCATATTGATACATTAGCGATAAACACAAACGATTCATTAAATGGAGACGAATGATGAACCTTTCCGCTTGTTGCCCGGAGATAAAGCTACCTCGTGTTACTGCACTTTAATTTTATAATCAAATGGAAATATTTGAGGGGTTTATTCAGAGAGCACCGAAATGTCGCCGAGATTTCGGTGCTCTCTCGTTCCCCGCAGTTCCCTGCACTTCGGGGAATCAAAGTTCCCCAACCTGCGGTGAATTCAGCATTCACTGTAGGGTCCCCGAAGCAATCCCACCGGAAAAACCATGCTGGAAAAAGGCGACGAGCCGCTGGTCACAGCACAGACCAGCTGTCGGCAAAAACCGACAAGCTGACGAACGGGGTAAAAAAATCCCCAAAAAATCGTACGCTTGAAAGTTTCAAAATTTAAACGCCGTTTGTAAAAAAACTACTGAATGTCTGAAATTTACATATAAGATCCAATGAATGACAATAAAAAGGGCTGTTACAGAAAAATTAAAATTAAAAAACGATTTAAAAAAAAACCCACGAAAACATTTTTTCCTGAAAAATCCAGAAAAATGCCTAAAAGATCCTAAAAAAAAATCTATAAATAAAGAGACTTTTTACAGCAGAATAAAATAATAAATGGTTTATTAGATATTGGATTAAAACGGGAATATTTTTAACATTGAAACCTATGGGATTCGCCTGAATAAGGCTAGGGTCAGACGAACGCATTTTTCACGTGCGTTTAGCCGCACGAAATCACGGCCGTGCTAGCAGCAAATGACGTCCAATGCCGGGGAACATACGACGAACGGCCGCACGAAAGTTCGTCCGTGCAACGCAAGTGGTCAACGAACGCATTTTTTCGAGAACGTCAAACCGCTACTACTGACGTACAGAGTGCGCTGCGGCCGCATAGCGGCGTGTTTGCGTGATTAGGAGACGTCAGACACTGCTAATGTCCGGCCAACATAACGTCCAGACGCAAAAAGTGTTTTATTGATGATCCGTACAAAATCACGGACGAAAAGGCGCATCGTATGACCACTATCGCGTATTCCGTGAAAAAATACGTACGTTCGTTCGAACGCACTTTTTCACGGACAACGTGAAAAATGCGTTCGTCTGACCCTAGCCTAAACCTGCCGAATGAAAACACGGAACAGCAGGGCACTTTAGCAACTTTTCACTGCTGTTCGGTGTCTGTGAATAGATTAACCGTTGCTTCTCTATGCGGGATTTCACGGCCGCCGAACAGGTACCGTACGTGCAGGCAATTGGACAAAATTTGGCAAACTGCCTGCGCTCTGAATAGCCGAATGGCCCCGAAGTGTCACCATAAGCTGAATTTCAGTGTCCATTTATCTATATCTATCCATATCTATCGATTCATCTATTTAACCATCTATATATATCAATCCGTATCTATTTCTTTCTACCCATATATAGATATACCCGTATCTATTCGATGGAAAGACAATGTTTAAAAGGCAAATGGAAATTTCCTAAACAGTGAATTCCTCGGAGTTCCAAGAAATTTCACAGAAATAAATCCATTGTTCGATCAATGAGAGAATTGAGGTTATTGTTTTCTATGATGATACATTTTATTTCCAGGAGGTTGTAACACAACAAAAGACGTAAAAGTGAAAGGTGCGGGCTCTGACACTTTTATTAAGCGCCGTAATTACTGAAGGCTAATGTTTTGAAGCGGCGTTTCTGAAAGGGCAGCATGGATCTGTTTTTATTTTCTCTAGTTACTTTATCTTTTATTTCGACTGCTTGAATTTTTTTTAGTTTCTTGCAACTGTAATCACCGAATGAGTCATTTCGATTACATAACTTCTGCAAAATTATTTATATCAATAAAACCGGGGATTTTCAGGCCTCTGGAAGACAGACTGGAGGCTTCGGAGATTTGCCTGTAACAACGACGTATAATCGCATTCAACCTCGGACCAGACTGACATGGGTGAGTCATGGGTGACCGTGACTACCTGTACGTTTCAAGCCTATATTTCCCACAATGCCCTCTTTCTGTAACAGTGGACAGATGCATATATATAAGTAACCCTTTCCTTGGTAATGCATTACAACCATTCTGTACTGTCGGTCCTCTGAGAGCTCTTTTTTGGCGATGCACGGTTCACCACAACACATGCTATTTGTCAAGGACCAGCTAACCCAGGAGGGCGAGGGTGCGAGCCCAAGGGGTGCAGTGACACACAGGAAGCCCTCAGAGGCACTGGGAGAGCAATGGAATAGCTTGGACCAATGGGAAACTGCCTCAAAAAACACCTGCATGGCGGGCAGGCCTCCCATGCATTAATTGATGTAGGACAGTCAGTCATGTGACTGTCCTGTCTCTCACAGTCAGTGGGCGTGGGGCTGTGCTCGGGGTATGGCCTCAGCGTGACATGCTGCCTGGAGGACGACGCAGATCCTGGGGAGCACTGAGAGCAGCCAGTTCCTGGGGATAAATGAGAGCAGCCAAATCCTGGTAAGCACTGAGAGCAGCCAGATCATGGGGAGCAATAAGAACAGCCAGATCCTGGGAAGCAATGAGAGCAGCCAGATCCTGGGGAGCAATAGGAGCAGCCAGATCCTGGGGAGCAATAAGAGCAGCCAGATCCTGGGGAGCAATAGGAGCAGCCAGATCCTGGGGAGCAATAAGAGCAGCCAGATCCTGGGGAGCAATAAGAGCAGCCAAATCTTGGGAAGCAATGAGAGCTGCCAGATCATGGGGAGCAATAAGAGCAGCCAGATCCTGGGAAGCAATGAGAGCTGCCAGATCATGGGGAGCAATAAGAGCAGCCAGATCCTGGGAAGCAATGAGAGCTGCCAGATCATGGGGAGCAATAAGAGCAGCCAGATCCTGGGAAGCAATAAGAGCAGCCAGATCCTGGGGAGCAATAAGAGCAACCAGATCCTGGGAAGCAATAAGAGCAGCCAGATCCTGGGAAGCAATGAGAGCTGCCAGATCATGGGGAGCAATAAGAGCAGTCAGATCCTGGGAAGCAATGAGAGCTGCCAGATCATGGGGAGCAATAAGAGCAGCCAGATCCTGGGAAGCAATAAGAGCAGCCAGATCCTGGGGAGCAATAAGAGCAACCAGATCCTGGGAAGCAATAAGAGCAGCCAGATCCTGGGAAGCAATGAGAGCTGCCAGATCATGGGGAGCAATAAGAGCAGCCAGATCCTGGGAAGCAATGAGAGCTGCCAGATCCTGGGGAGCAATAAGAGCAGCCAGATCCTGGGAAGCAATGAGAGCTGCCAGATCCTGGGGAGCAATAGGAGCAGCCAGATCCTGGGAAGCAATAAGAGCAGCCAGATCCTGGGAAGCAATGAGAGCTGCCAGATCATGGGGATCCATATATCTATCTATCTATCTATCTATCTATCTATCTATCTATCTATATCTATATCTATCCATATCTATCCATCTATCTATCTATCTATCTATCTATCTATCTATCCATATCTATCTTTCTTTCTAACTATCTACCCTAGAAATTCTTTTTAGAGAGAGGTCTTTCTATATGAATCTCTTTTATCCATTAATCATTATCTATCTATGTCTCGGTACATACACAAAGCACAGCAGCAGGAGTATCAGTGGAAAGTTTTGCTCAGTGAGAATGTGTTTAATAACTCAAATTCCCGAGGGTTTACATGTCCTTTTGGTATCAGGTACGTGCGATACGCATGTAAAATTAAAGCATTATGTCCTCTCCAGCTCCTTAAAATCCCATTTTCTTACACCCTCCACGCTTACGCATTAGGATTTCTCAGCTCACAATTCTCGCCTATTCCGGAGGCAAAAAAAAATAGGAAAGGAGGTTAAACGGCACGCCGAATAAAACCTGGGGTGAAACTGGCATGCGGCTAGCGTGCTCAGCGATAACGAGAGTCAATGTGCTCACGGATAACTTTCCCACACAGCCATATTCCACTCTCCCTTGGTCATAATTGCAAATATTGGTTTCTTCGGCTTCGCTGATCATCTTGTAGTTGCTGACATAAAAATTTACTATGAGCTCATTATATGCTGACGCGCTAAATAAACCGCACAGGCAAATCATTTAAGTCACAATCAATCATCTGAGGTCTGTCGTTTGGTTACACTGACTTCCTTACACTGAGGTTTGAAGGTCAGGAACACCAGAACAAAGGGGTTTATTCGCTAAGAACTGGATGTAGAACAGCAACTTTTTGGACACCATTTCTCAAAAAAAAAAAATTCTAATTCTTAGCTCAGCTATTTTGGATTAAACATTGTTATGACTGGCAGATTCATAAATAATAATAAGTGTGTGTGTATATATATGTATATAAAAATAGATGAATGTGTTTATAAATAAATAAGAGACAAATGAAAATAATAACAAGATAAATATTGTAAAATTATTATTATGATATATTTTATATTTCTCAGAAGTGAGACATTCAAGAGCTGAACTGGCAAGAGGATCCTGGGGCGACAGGATGCCCCGCGTGCCCAAAGGTAACGGAAAGTCCACATTTTAAAGGGACACTACAACTAACATAAGCCGCAACTAGATTACCTGTACATTACAAATAAAAGCACATTATAAAACACATCATAAACCACTTTATAAAACACATTATAAACAACCTTATAAAACACCTTATAAAACACATCATAAACCACTTTATAAAACACCTTATAAAAAACCTTATAAAACACCTTATAAAACACATCATAAACCACTTTATAAAACACATTATAAACAACTTTATAAAACACATCATAAACCACATCATAAACCACTTTATAAAACACATTATAAACAACTTTATAAAACACATCATAAACCACATCATTGTGAAATGTTAAAAGAGCTAAACTGGCCATCGCTAGAGTCTAAACGCACCCTTCACCTCTCCAGCCTGGTGTCTAAGAGCATTTCTGGGAAGCTGCCACCCTACCTGAATAGGCTGCTTCCCCCAGCAGTTCCCTCACCCTATAACCTCCGATCCAGGACCAGCACCTTTCTTGCTATACCACAATACATAAAGAAAGTGGCTCGGTCCTCATTTTCCTACAGAGCACCACAAATATGGAATAACCTCCCAGACACCATCAAATCTTCCCCCAGTCTAAAGTCACTCAAGAGCTCCTTACTAACATACCTCAATACAGAATGTACCTGTAAACATGTAACATGGTGATTATATACAGAATGCACATGTAAACATGTAACATAGTGACTATATACAGAATGCACCTGTAAACATGTAACATAGTGACTATATACAGAATGCACCTGTAAACATGTAACATAATGACTATATACAGAATGCACCTGTAAACATGTAACATAGTGACTATATACAGAATGCGCCTGTAAACATGTAACATAATCACTATATACAGAATGCACCTGAAACATGTAACATAGTGACTATTTTCCTACATATTTATTTTCTGTTAATCTGTATATTTGTGTTGTTTTTTTTTTATATCTTGCATTGTATTACTTTGTATTTCTGTAACACTTCAATGTTCTTGAACCCAGGACGTACTTGAAAACGAGAGAAATCTCAATGTATCCTTCCTGGTAAAATCCTTTATAAATAAATAAAATAAATAAATAAATAAACTAAAACCACCTTATAAAACACATTATAAACCACCTTATAAAACACCTCATAAACCACCATATAAAATACATTATAAAACACCTTATAAACCACATCATAAACCACCATATAAAATACATTATAAAACACCTTATAAACCACATCATAAACCACCATATAAAATACATTATAAAACACCTTATAAACCACATCATAAAACACATCATAAACCACCTTATAAAACACATTATAAACCACCTTATAAAACACATTATAAAACTCATGCTCCTTTTTTTTCCTTTATTTGAAGTAATTGCATTTAAAAAGGATTTATAAAATTAGTTTTTTTATCTCCCCGTTCGAGTTATTGGATTTTTACCATGATGCAACATTCACCAAAAGCTTTGCTTTTTGGCTCTTGTTTATTTAATCTACAATATTTACCAGTTAATGAGATGGAGGATGGAATGTTTAGATAAGGCTGAAGGAGGGGGGCTATTGTTCTCCAGGCTACCTGAGATAAGAGATGGCAGCTGAATGAGATAAGTCAGGGAGCTTAAAAGACTTCTACTATACCCCTGGTGATGTCCTTTGAATACATCCCACACAATACAATGATGTGAGTCAGTGGCTGACTCTTTCACTCCGTTCTATGGCCAAAGCCACACAGTGAGGAGCAAGTGATGGAAAGATACTGGGGGGGGGGGCAGTTTACAACACAAAATATCACACAATGGATGCACCCAGTGACACATATAGAGGAAAATATCACACAATGGATGCACCCAGTGACACATATAGAGGGAAATATCACACAATGGATGCACCCAGTGACACATATAGAGGAAAATATCACACAATGGATGCACCCAGTGACACATATAGAGGAAAATATCACACAATGAATGCACCCAGTGACACATATAGAGGAAAATATCACACAATGGATGCACCCAGTGACACATATAGAGGAAAATATCACACAATGGATGCACCCAGTGACACATATAGAGGAAAATATCACACAATGGATGGACCCAGTGACACATATAGAGGAAAATATCACACAATGGATGCACCCAGTGACACATATAGAGGAAAATATCACACAATGGATGCACCCAGTGACACATAAAGAGGAAAATATCACACAATGGATGGACCCAGTGACACATATAGAGGAAAATATCACACAATGGATGCACCCAGTGACACATATAGAGGAAAATATCACACAATGGATGCACCCAGTGACACATGTAGAGGAAAATATCACACAATGGATGCACCCAGTGACACATATAGAGGAAAATATTTTCTTATCTAAACATACAAGAGAAAAACAAAGCACATGTAAGATATCAGCAACATCACATAAACACAATAAGGACGTTTCATTTTTTGGGGGTACTGGCCCTTTAATGATGAATAATTGTATCAAAAATGCTGACAGGTTTCTGAAGAAATGATCATTTCAAGATCAAGGAGATTTCTATGGATCAGAGAAGAGGGTTGGTGCTGTAAGGGGGAACTGAGAGGATTTCTCCATGGAAAGCCATATGAAGAAGGTAGGTCCCTTGGCACAGATCACGAGATTGTGGTCCCTTTGTTACTCCCTAATGAAGACTTCAGGATGTTTTATGAGACTCTCCAAGCCTTCCGACGAGCTGATGCACTGTCACATTTAAAAATGTACAGTTGGAATTGTAACCACCCCCTGCGGTGATACATTGTATCCGCACGCGTTCCGCCTGGCATTTCCTATCTCTCTGGCAAGAGGTTCCCCTCGCTCTTCCCTCCTGGAGCAATTTCCATCTGTGCGCCTTACTGTACAATAAAGCCCGTGCAGTCAGGCTTTGCTGCGGTCGCATATGCATAATAATTAGCTCAAGCTGTGCACGCCTTGAATAAGCTCACTCGAGCGCACCCCCCTCCCCGTCGAAGGCCCCAAGACCCTCTGTCGCCAATAAATAATATAAAAATAAATAAATAAGTGCAAAGCGCGCGGAACGGAAAAGATTACATCCCACTGTTTCCTCGGCTGGCGTGCAAATGCAAACCCGTCCAAGTACAACAGCGCGGAAACACAAAACAAAACCCCAATATACATAAATATATATTTGCACTGGGAGAGGGGGGGAGCAGATCCTCTTCATCCTCTGCCATCATGCAAACGGGCGCGCGTCTCCCTTCCTATTTGTAATTGAAATGGCTGGATTTGGTTCGTTCTGCTTCGTTGACACCTGTCACGTTTCCGCTGTCCGGCAGCGCTTACTCTGTGATCCCATGTGACAGCGGGTAATGGCTTCACGCGTTGCTGCTTCCAGCGGAGACGAGACGTTATCCCCATTTCTGATGGAGCATTCGCAGCAGAAAAAAGAATAAGATGACATTTCAGTAAACGGAGGCTGAAAAGGGGCATGGAATGGGATTATAAAGGGGCATGGAATGGGATTATAAAGGGCCATGGAATGGGATTATAAAGGGCCATGGAATGGGATTATAAAGGGGAATGGAATGGGATTATAAAGGGGCATGGAATGGGATTATAAAGGGCCATGGAATGGGATTATAAAGGGCCATGGAATGGGATTATAAAGGGCCATGGAATGGGATTATAAAGGGGAATGGAATGGGATTATAAAGGGCCATGGAATGGGATTATAAGGGCCATGGAATGGGATTATAAAGGGCCATGGAATGGGATTATAAAGGGCCATGGAATGGATTATAAAGGGGAATGGAATGGGATTATAAAGGGCCATGGAATGGGATTATAAAGGGCCATGGAATGGGATTATAAAGGGCCATGGAATGGGATTATAAAGGGGAATGGAATGGGATTATAAAGGGGCATGGAATGGGATTATAAAGGGCCATGGAATGGGATTATAAAGGGCCATGGAATGGGATTATAAAGGGCCATGGAATGGGATTATAAAGGGGGGGTGTTTGTATTTTTACGAAACGCGTTGAGCTAGTTTACCATATTTAAGGCTCTATTACATTCTTTGCGCAAAACTGTGCGCGTCTGCAAAAACGCTTTAACGCGAGGGGAAAAACCCTTTGCGCTGAATGTCATATTACGACGTTCGTGCACAAAATGCACGTTAACGTCTAACGCGAGTTACCCTGCGCGAGCGAAAGGTCGTGCGCACATCCCATACTTAACATTGTGAGCGCAAATGCGTTTGTGCGCTGGTACGCGGATGATATTACAATCGATGCGCAAATTTTTACAAACGACGTTTGCGCGCATAATTTTAACGTCTTTGAAAAGCTGGTGGTAACGGCAATTCTGAACGTTCTGGCCGAAACCAAATACACCAGCACAAAAAAAATACAGCACAGTATAGTTACACATTCTACACATACCCAAACAATAAAATGGAGAGGTTGTGCGTGATTTTTTTTTGATGCAGCATATATGCGCAGATTGACTTTGGCAGGTGCAAAAACTTAACGTGAGATAATTGTGGTTCTCAATTCTGATTGGCTGGATCGCATGAAAAAAACTTCTGCGCGCAACGCTAATGCGCACGTCTTTTTTACGCACATTATTTTTTGACAGATGAAATAGTGCGCGAGGATTGTACTAACAGCGTTAACGCGCGTAAATTAACGTTTAACGCTTCGCGCAAAAATTCACATGTTTACCTGCATTTTTGCGTGAAGAATGTAATAGAGCCCTTACTCTTTTAGTTATTCTGTTTACTAAATTCAATATACATTTTATAGTGTAGCGCTCACTCCCGCAGGAGCCGCTGAATAAACCTCGGGTTAGTCTCAACGCACTAGGAAATAACTATACACCAGCACTGTTGTGGATTTTTATATATTATATTCTTTACTGATCCCCATAAAGCAGCATATAATACGCATATACGGTATTTGAATGACAAGAATTCGTAACGCGGAAAAAACACGCGGCGATAAAAAAAACGGTTAACCCCCTCAGTTCTGGAGTGTAAGTCCCATGAATAATAGCTCAAAAAAATATATATGTGTGTTGTTTCGGGTACCCGGGTACTGTGTTCAACTGGCCAGTGAATGAAACAAAACAATCTTCGACTAGTCACCGTTGGGGCCCTGTGGATTTAAACAATATTGCAGTGTGCGTTTCTGTATTGGAACTGCGGCCTGGAGGCCTCTCACCAATCCGATGAACGAAACTGTCCAGCTCTCGATGCCTCGACCACAAGATCTTAGCCCCTGTGTACTGGGACTCCGTGCTACTGAATCTGCTCTCAGCTTGCCCAATCTCCGCAACTGGAACACCGATCCGCTGCCTGCACGCCCAATCGATCAGCGCAGCCTCCTTACACGGGGTCCTGCCGGAACTAGCTTTTTCCTCCAGACCTCTCAACGCTGCGCAGGTAGGTCTCAAAGCGATTACTGTCCCGATCTCCAGCACCCGTAAGACAGCGTCTGTACTCCGGCCTGGTTACGATCCCTGACAGCTCTAACGTGCGTCCTCCACCTTCCACTGCTCCGCTTACTCTGCTTCTGCCTTGCACGAGGCTGCTGATCTCTTTCCTCACCCTGTACCACCTCCTTCCTGTCCTCACGCAAAGGATGATGGTACATGTAGTTCGTTTTTGTCCAGCATAGTCTAACAATGTCTCTGTCTCCCTCTGGTGGCAGCAATAGTTCAATGTACCAGAATACAGTGTTTTTAAAGCAGCACTACAATAGTATCTGGGATTTTTGTTCCCCCTTGATGTTGGGGTGATCAGCGGCCGAACTCCATTACAAGATCCATGGCAAACTGTCTGATACCCCCTTGAGGAAGATCATCTTGATACAGTGATACTGGTTTTTCTGTTTTATTATGCATTTATCATTATTTTTATTGTTGGATTATATTTTAGGTTTTTCTCCATAGGGGTTATTCATAGGGGTTATTCATAGGGGTTATTCAGAGAGACACCGAACAGCAGAGAAAAGTTGCCGAAGTGCCCTGCTGTTCAGTGCATTAATTCGTCAGGTTTATTCAGGCGAATCCCATAGGCTTCAATGTTAAAAATATTCCTGTTTTATATCAATATCTAATAAACCGTTTATTATTTTAATCTGCAGCAAAATGTCTCTTTATTTATTGATTTTTTTAGGATCTTTTAGGTATTTTTTTACCCTGTTCGTCAGCTTGTCGGCTTTATCCGGTGGCTGGTCTGCGCTGTGATCGGCGGCTTGTCAGTTTTATCTGACGTGTTCGGCGTGTTTTTT
The DNA here is from genome assembly GCA_009667805.1 of Leptobrachium leishanense. NCBI lineage: Eukaryota > Metazoa > Chordata > Amphibia > Anura > Megophryidae > Leptobrachium > Leptobrachium leishanense. Next base: position 27,911,920 of record CM019064.1, on the reverse strand, counting down.
GCACTGGTTCCGGTGGGTTTTTGGTGGGTTTTCGGCGGGATTGCAGCGGGATTGTGGCAGGTTTTCCCTGCACTCTGGGGACCCTGCGGTGAATGCTGAATTTACAGCAGGGTGGGGAAATTTGAAACCCCGAAGTGCGTGGAAATGCAGGGAACGAGAGAGCACCGAAATGTCGGCGACATTTTGGTGCTCTGTGAATAACCCCCTATATATTTAGAGATTTTTGTAATACATCTTCAATGATCTCCACTTCTGATCTGTATATTGTACACATGTTGCCTTTAACCCCTTCACTGCCAATGGGGTTTTCCATAAAACCACTGTCAGGAACCATTGGTTTGTGGAAAATCACTTTTCAATAATTATGCACTGAGAAATATTTGAAAATTTTCCTGATGTATTTCTTACTGTAGTAGCCCTGTTTGACCGGTAGATGTCGCCAACTGCTGGCCAAAAAGCACTACTGCAGCTGGGGCTCTGGGCTGAATCAGCTGGGGATCTGTGTTTTAGACACAGACAGGGTTATTCAAAGAGCTGGAATTTCGTACTTCAGGGAGTCAAATTCAAAGACCCTGCGGTGAATTCAGCATTCATCACAGGGTCCCCAAAGTGCAGGGAACAAGCCGCCAAATCAATAGGAAAAACAGCTGCAAAACCACCAAACGCGTCCAAAAAACCTCCGAGAACCTGCAGAATCGATTTGAAAAACACAGAATCGATCAAAAAAAAAAGCCAACGACCTTCCGAACAGAGCACAGACAAGCCGCCAGAAAAAACCAACAAGCTGACGAACGGGAAAAAAAAAGCAAATAGAACACTGCAACTTTTAAAAGCTGTTTGCAAAAATACTACTTCACGAAAATGCCTGAAATTAACCCCTTCCCAACCGCTGACGTACATAGTACGTCTTGCAGGGGAAGGGGAATCCCCTTAACGACCGCGGACATACTTTGTACATCACGGTCTCCTAACCTCCCTCCCTCCTTATACTCACCTCTGTCTGGGCTCCCATGGTGATCTGGAAGGCTGGAAGTCTGCCCCGCCTTTTCAGGGGGCCCGGCAGGCGCGACAACGTCGTCAGCGTGTGTGATGACATCATCGCCAGGCCCCCCCCCCCCGGAGCCTGGAGGGAAAAAACAGAAAAGGGAGGGTGGGAGCCCTCTCCCTCCCAAACCACTCTACCTACAAACAAAAAGTACCGCTGGAAAGGGGAGAGTCTCCCCTTTTCAGTGGTACCTAACATTAACATGATTCGTGATTCAGACCCGGAAGTGGCTGACATCTTGGATGACAGCCAAGCCTACAGGTCATCTCATTTGTTTGAGGGCATCAGTGGGCCAGTTAACCCCCTAGCTGCCAAGTGGAGATAGGGGATCCTTTGGATCCCCATATCTCCCGATCCGTGGAAGCTAGTGGGTGATATCATTGGAAAGGACTGATTGTGGCCTTCCCAATGATACCAAACATGGCTAGGTTTGTTGTAAAATAAAAATGAAAAAATATAATAAAAAAATTGGGTTTTTAATAATTTTTTTTGTCTGGGGGTTTAATAAAACAGAACTTAAGCTGGCATTTAAACATAATGAGCATAAAACGGTCAAAATGAGCTCAGCGCACAGAGGTGAAATGGCTCAGCAGTGAAGGGGTTAAAAAAGCAAAAGACATGGGTATTGGGTAATTGGGTATATCTAATCTCAGGACAAACTTTTGAAACTATTTAGCCGGGGTCTTTTTTGGCGGTTGTAGATTTTGGGGATTACATTTTGAAAAAGTGTGTTTTTTTCCATTTTTTCATCATATTTCATTTTTTTTTATAGTAAATTATACGATATGATGGAAATAATGGTATTTTTAGAAAGTCCATTTAATGGCGGGAAAAACGGTGTATAATATGTGTGGGTAAAGTAAACACAGACAGCGCAGAAACGTAAAAACAGCAGCGGGGGGGGGGCGTGGCTGGCTGCAGAGGAGGGTGGACGTGTGCCTCAGGAGCTCCGGCACACACTGCCTTCTAATGGGACTTTGACCGTTTCTAGAAGATTTATTTACCTCTCTGGGGTACCCGGTGTGGCTGGCCAATGGAGGTGTGCTGTCCGGGGTCCGTTTTTAGCCCCCCTCCCCGGACGGAGAGTGGACATTAGCAGGCCGTTTAGCTGCACGAGGGTGCTGTGGTCGGCCATCTTGGGCCTACCTCGCGATTCCGGCTGTCTCACTACTTTGACCCCCTTGTGGATTTGTTCCTGGCTGGGAACACGCTACGGAGACGGAGGGCCCTCGTCTCCCGATTGCTGCGGAATCTAGTGTGGCATCCGAGACTGGCGAGTCCAGGAATCAGGTCCTCCCCCCTCCGAAGACAAGAAGATGGCCGCCATTGCGGGACTTGATGCCTGCTTGGCACTATTAGAGGGGGATGACCTGAGCCCCCTCACGAAGAGGACTTGGCGCCAAATAATGGCCGTTCTGCAGGGCTGCAGCAGAACCCCATCCTTCAGTGCTGCTGGGAGGGGCCCTTACTCGGTGACACTGGAACAGAACCGGAGGCTGAGCTTAGCGAGGAACCTGCTGGAATTGATGCTGGAAGCGCTGCACCACTGGTCGGCCCTGAGGCGCCAGGGGAGACCCTGGAGCGGCGCAGTGAGTTAGCAACACAGCATGCTGTGCCCGGCGGTTCGGTAGGGGATCCCGAGCTACCGGCTGCACATTCCTCCGGGCCGCCTGAGGAAGCAGAATGTCCAGGGGAGCCGCCGTCTGGGGACTCCTTCTTCCCTGGCTGCGATGACGACTTTCCCGTCCTAGAAGAGATCAAGCCCATCGCGTACCCCCCCGAGAAAGATGAGCTGCGGAAGACACAGCACATCGAAAGGCCGTTTATGGACAAGTTGGTGTCAGCTTCCTGGCCCTGTGCTGCGATCACTGCTGTGCGTGGAGTGGCCTGGAGATTCAGTGCTCGTCGCGACCTATGGAAGGTACCCTGGCTGGATGGAGGTGTTCTCCCGGCTCTTTTCCTTGACACGGGATGAAGAGGAATGCTTAGATTTACTGTCTTGACTTTAATGATGCGGCGACATACCTCGTGTCGATTCCCCCTCTTCCTTCTCCGTTGATGTGCCTCTCTGCTTTGAATAACCATTTTCCCCCCCCTTTACCCCCCCTTTTTTTTTTTTTGTTTGTTTTCCGAATAGTAAAAAATTAGATTTATCTAGCCACATAGTAAATATTTTTCTTACAGCGGACTCTTTTTTTCTCTCTCTGCTTTTATTATTTTTCTGTGTTTCAGTTAACTGCCTTGGGTGGTCTAGTGTGGCCCCCAAATCTCAAGCCGACGTTGTCCTCTCCACCCTCTTCATTTATTTATTTTTATTTATTTTTGGCATATCCGGGATGTCTCGGGGGGTGTTACAGTGGCCTGGTGCCCAGTTGGGTCCCCCGAGTGCCCGGGCCTGGTGCCATTACTCCCTCTGGCCCCCACCCACGGTGTTGTATCCGTGCGGAAACTCGCCAGAGCAGGCACAATACTGGCCTTTGCCATTTTTTCACATTTCCTCTCCACCCCTTCCCCCCCCCAATCTGACGCCCCCGGCTGCGTATTCCCTGGAATATTATTTGGGTTTTTCTTTCTATCCTCTTACATTTGGATGAGACCCCCCTATTGGGGATGATTTTGCTGACATACAGCTGTAGTCAGATGACTTTATATATGCATGTTCTAGATGAGACCCCCCTATTGGAGATGATTTTGCTGATATATTATTGTTTGCTGTGCCTATGCTGACTGTTTTGAACGTTATCCTTCCTATGACATTATGGCCCTGCGAGGCCATTTTATTTGCTTGTTTTGCTGACTTTATTTCAAAATAAAAACCTTAAATACAAAAAAAAAAAACAGCAGCGGGCACTAAAGGATGGATTTTCGTAAAACCGCCCGGTCACTAAGGGGTTAATATATAAGGTCCTATGAATAGTAATAAAAAGGTCTGTTACAGAAAAAACGCACGCCATTCTTAAAAAAAAAAAATTTAAAAAAAAAAAATCGGTAAAAAATATGTTGCAGAAAAAATACCGAAAAATGCCTAAAAAATAAATATATAAAGAGACTTTTTGCTGCAAGTCAAAAAAAAATGGTTGAATAAATATTTAATAATAACAGGATTTTTTTTACACATTGAAACCTATGGGATTCGCCTGATTAAACTCCCGAATGAAAACACCGAAAATCAGGGCATTTCACTGACATTTCTCTGCTGTTCGGTGTCTCTGAATAGATTAACCATTACTTCTCTATGGGGGATTTCACTGCCGTCGAACCGCACTGTATTTTTCTGGCAATTCCCCAATTTTTGGCGAACTCACAGCTTTTTGAGTAGCCTAATGGCCACGAAATTGCACCGTTTGGGGAAATTCACTGTTCAGTGCAATTTCGGCTCTCTTTGAATAACCCTGATAGTCCCAGAAGCTAGGTTTTTACCACAACGTTTATGTGGTGTGTGGTGAACAACAAAAATAGAAGACATAATAGAAAATAGTGGAAAGAATATTTTAAGATATCTACTGCCAATAAGAGAAATAATGAGTCTGAGCATTGACTTTTAGGCTAGGGTCAGACTGAGGCAGTGCGAACGCGCGTTCTGGCGCACTTAATCACGGCCGTGCTAGCAGCAGATGCCGGGCAATGACAGCCAATATACGAAGTACGGTTGCACAAAAGTCCGGCTGCGCAACGCAAGTGGAAAATGAACGCATTTTTTCGAGAACGTTAAACCACTAGTACTGACGTACAGAGTGCGCTGCGCCCGCTAGCGGCGTGTGTGCGTGATTAGGAGATGTCAGACGCTGCTAATGTCCGGCCAACATAACGTCCAGATGCAACAAGTTTTTATTGATGATCCGTACAAAATCACGGATGAAACTGCGCATAGTATGACCGCTATTGCGTATTCCGTGAAAAAATACGTCCATTCTTCGAACGCACATTTTCACGGACAACGCTAAAAAATGCGTTAGTCTGACCCTAGCCTTAATCGTCGTATTGTTTTTGCAATTTCTACTTTTATTGCCCTCATTTCTCAGTTTTGTTGAATTTATATCATTGACATATTTTTATATTAATTATATTTACCATGTATATTTTAATTTGTTATAATTTGAAAGAAAATGGTTCTACCGCAGTTCATAAACGTTATGACGTTATGACGTGGTGTGTGGTGTCAAGGCACTTCACAGAGCCCCATATCACCCCCAGATGAACGGGCTGTGCGAGCGGTTTAATGGGACCCTGAAACAGCTGATCCGGGCCTTCACCCAGGAAAGAAAGGACTGGGAAAAATACTTACCCCACTTGTTATTTTCCTATCAGGAGGTACCACAGGAATCGACCGGATTCTCCCCCTTTGAGTTATTGTATGGGCGCCAGGTGTGAGGCCCCTTAGACCTAGTTAGGGCTCAGTGGGAGGGGGGACAGGAGGCAGACGGGCTCCCCATCCTGAGTTACGTCTTGGAGCTCTGGGAGCGCTTGACGGAACTCACGGAACTAGTTCAAGGGAACATGGAAACGGCCCAGGCCCAGCAGAAGGCGTGGTACGACCGCTCCGCCCGCAGACGCTCGTTCCTCGTGGGGCAGAAGGTCCTGGTGTTAAAACCACAGCGGCAGAACAAGCTGCAGGCATCCTGGCAGGGCCCCTACCGGGTGGTAACCCAGCTGGGGGATACCACCTATGTGGTTGTCAGCTGCGCAGACACCAGGATCCAGCGGACGCTCCACGTCAATATGCTCAAGGCCTACCATGAGCGCCCGGAGATGGTGGCTGCCATTTGTGCCCTGGCCACCGAGGAGGCAGAACAGTTTCCCCTGATAGATCTCCCCGGGATAGACAACCGGCCCGCAGGGGTCGACCAGGTACAGATAGGGGGGGAGGAGTTGGGTCCCCAGAAACAGGCCCTGATTAGCCAGCTCCTCCACAACCACCAGGAGGTCTTCTCCGCCTGCCCTGGCTATACCAGCCGGGCCTTACACCAAGTTGAGACCCCAGGCCAGAGACCCCTCTGGCAGCCAGCCTACCAACTCCCGGAGGCAGTCCGCGAACCCATGCGGGCTGAAATCCGGGAGATGCTGGAGCTGGGGGTTATCGAGCCCTCCGCCAGCCCATGGGCCTCCCCGTAGTGTTGGTCCCCAAAAAGGACGGGACCACCCGGTTCTGCGTGGACTACCAGAGGTTAAACGACTGTACCACGACTGACGCATACCCCATGCCCCGAGTTGACGAGCTGTTAGATCAGCTCTCCCAGGGGCACTATCTGACCACCATAGATTTGTGTAAGGGGTATTGGCAGATTCCCCTGGCAGAGGAGGCGACCCCGAAGTCGGCCTTCATCACCCCGTTTGGCCTGTACCAATTTCGGGTCATGCCATTCGGGATGAAGAACGCCCCGGCTGCTTTCCAGCGGTTGATTGATCACCTCCTCAATGGCCTACAGGAGTTTGCCTGTGCCTACTTAGACGACATAGCCATCTACAGCCAAACCTGGGAGGAACACCTTCACCATCTAGGGGTAGTGTTAGAGCGGATCAAGGACGCCAACCTGACCCTTAAACCGGAGAAATGTAAAATAGCCATGTCCGAGGTACAGTACCTCGGCCACCGGGTGGGCTGCGGGAAACAGCGACCAGAACCCACCAAGATAGAAGCCATTCTCAAATGGCCCACCCCCGGGACCAAGACTCAGGTCCTTGCCTTCCTAGGGACCGCAGGCTACTACCGAAAGTTCGTCCCCCAATACAGCGCCCTCGCCAAACCCCTGACTGACCTGACCAAAAAATCCCTACCCCGCCAAGTCCTGTGGTCCCCGGAGTGCGAGGCGGCCTTCCAACAACTGAAGACCGCCTTAACCCAAGCTCCCCTCTTAGCCGCTCCAAATTATAATAAACGTTTTGTTGTCCATACAGACGCCTCCATGTTTGGACTGGGAGCCGTGCTGAGTCAGGTGGGAGACGACGGGTGGGAACATCCGGTGGCGTTCATCAGCCGCAAACTTCTCCCCAGGGAGGTGGGATATGCCGCAGTGGAGAAGGAGTGTTTGGCCCTGGTTTGGGCCCTGAGAAAGTTCCAGCCCTATGTTTACGGGCGCTCCTTCACCGTCATGACTGACCACAATCCCCTGGTGTGGCTGAACCGAGTGGCTGGGGAGAATGGCCGCCTGCTACGGTGGAGCCTGGCCCTCCAACCGTTTAACTTCACAATCCAATATCGGCCCGGGCCTCAAAATGGGAATGCCGATGGATTATCGCGGAAAACGGCCCAGGAACCCGGAGACCTTCGTTCACCGACTTCCCCGAGTCGACCCTTGTGGGTCCAACCGTGTCCGTCAGACTCTAGAAGGGGGGAGAAATGTCACGAAACGGACATGAGAGCTCTTTTCAGCGAGCCAAATGACTAAAAGACTGAACCCTTTTTAAAGACCATTTTTCCTGTTTTCATTTTGGTTTTGCGTGTGAGCCTATGGACCTCTTATTTTATTGCTAGATGTGGTTTTATTGGTGTAATGTAATAAAAATGTACCCTGTATGATGTGACTGTAAAAGTATGAAAGAAACCGTTTGTATGTGTTTTTCCCCGTCGCCATTTTGCTCATCCCAGCATGGTTTCACAGAACAAAGGATGCCCCAAGATGGAGGATGCAGTGGGCCAGAGGATTATGGCTTTTCCAAGACCTCATCTGCCTAATCCCCTGGACAATGGGGGACCCTGAAAGGGCAAAATAGAGGATACAGCAAGCCATCTGATTGGAGGCTTTTCCAAGACCTCATCTGCCTAATCCCTGGACAATGGGAAGGCTGAAAGGGACCTGATAGGGAACAGGAGGCTGGGAAAGGAGCCAATCAGTGCTGGTTGTGTGGGTGGGGGAGTTGGTAATCTGTTTGTGTGAAGTTGTATAAATGACCCTGTTGAAACCCATAAAATTCAGTTCACTGTTTAAAGCATACAGCCGCGTCTGGTGTCTTCATTTCAGAGCTACAATCACTATTGCAGGAGACGCTCAGCGGTCTCCTGCATCACCACTCAACCCAGGAACGGGATCCCCAAGGCAACACCGCACTATCTCTCCAGACGGCGGACCAACGCCATTTCATCCTCCAGGCTGTTCGAGACGCCGAGTGCCGTGCCACTCAGTAGTCGGGCCGGACACCATCAAAGGGGGGGGGGTCAGATAGAGCAGGACCGCAGGCGGACTTCCATCCCGCCACAGTTACCTTTCTTGGCCATTCGGCTATCCAGAGAGCAGGCAATTCGCCAAATCCTGGCGAATTGCCTGAACATACATACGTTTTTTTTTTCACATTTTAACATGCGCGCAATTGCGGTTATATTTTGTATGGGGTGCGCCTGTTAAAAAATTAGAGATGGGGTCTCGTTACATTTTTTTTTGGGGAAAATTATGCGATTTTTAACAAACGCACCGCATACAAAAGTCGTTAGTGCAGCATCATTGTTCACATTATAATTGAAATTGGAACAATATTGCTGCATTAAAAAACCAAAAAAAAGAAAAAAAAAACTTGTTTCTTTTTTTTTATAATTTTTTTTAAAATATATATTTTTTTAACAACTTTTTTCATACTCATGCTTGGTATCGTTGGAACGGCCATGCTCTGGCCGATCCAACAATATCATACATTAACCCCTAACTGCCACGGATCGGGAGATAGGGGGTTCATTGGAACCCCCTATCTCCACCATTGGTGGCAGTTAGGGGTTAACTCCAGGACTGGCGTCATCGTGCTATGCACGATCACGCCAGTCCTCAGGGGGCATTCCCGGAAGCTTGGCCGACATCCAAGATGTCGGCCAGCTCCGGGAAAGGATCACGAACCGGCGCTTTTTGGCGCCGATTCGTGATCCAGCCCCCATGGGGTTAATTCCAGGTACCGTTAGGAAGGGCAGGCTGTGCCCTTCCAAACGGTGCCTGGATTAACCCCCGCAACGCCGGCGATCGGGAGGGAGAGAGGTCCGCGATGACATCTAATTCGGCTGCCGGCGGTTCCGGGTGCTGGACTGACATCGAGGATGTCAGCCCGCACCGGGGGGCACAGCGATCGGCCGGAACCCGGCCGATCGCTGGCCCCAAAGGGACAAGAAATGCTACCTGCGGGTGGACGCGCTGAGCGCGTCCTCCGCAGCGAAGGGGTTAAGTTTACTTATTTTTTCTGTAACAGCCCTCTTTATTATCATTCCCTGTATCTCATATGTAAATTTCAGACATTTTCGCTCAGTAGTTTCTTTGCAAACAGCGTTTCACTTTTCAAACATTCATACAAACTGTTTTCCTAATTTATTCACTTCACTCTGTCTGCGGTCTCGGCTTTTTCCGGCGGCTTCGCTGAGGGTGATCAGCTCCTGCTCGGGTTTTTCCGTGGTTTTCGGCAGGTTAATCCAGATGTTTTTGTGGGTTTTCGGCGTGCATTCGGCAGGTTTTGCGGTTGGTTTTCGTCGGGTTTGCGGCAGCCTTTCCCTGCAATTCGGGGACCCTGTGGTGTTTGCTGAATACACCGCAGGGTCACCGAAATGGGATCGGCAAAAGGAACCGAATTGAAGAGAACGAAAAGTCACCGAACGTGCGGTGACTTTTTGAATCTCTTTGAATAACCCTGTTTGTGTTTATTCAGCACATTGAGAAATGGAGAACAAGATTTGAGCTGTGAAGTCAATCTCGTTCTCCATTTCTCAATGTGCTGAATAAACACAAAGTCTGAGAAAATTAAATAAATTAAAAATAAAATAAAAAAATAAAATAAAAAAGTAATCGGATAAAAATAAATAAAATAAAAGACATAATAGAAAATAGTGGAAGGAATATTTTAAGATATCTCCTGCCAACCAGTTCTCAGCAGATTCTAAGCCTGAATCCCTTTTCCCCAGTCACATTAAAGTACTTGACACGCACATGCCGAAGAAAGAAAAGAAAAGCTTTGCTCAAATCATTTCCACTAAGAACCTCGACAGGGAAGATTTCATATATTCACAGCAAAGAACCCCCCCCCCTCCTCTTATATAATTCCCGAAAATGTCTCCCTTTTGCTATGTTTGTGCTACCGGCTAAATATGTCGTTTAATGAAATATAATAAAGCGAAACGCGTCAGTTTTCTGTTTTCTCTTGAAATTCCAAAGAGGGAAATTATGTTTCAAATCTGTTGCATACAGGTTACATTTTTTATGATGCAGCAGCTCTTTGAGGGTTACCCAGGAAGCGCCGGAGTTTGCCGTAGTTGCAAAACAAAAGAAAATCATCTCTGCAACATACTTCGCCATTTTACAAAAAGGAATTTCAAACAGGGGCGGGAACCTATTTTAACCCCTTCATGCTGTGGGGTGTGCTGGGCCGATAATGTCAATCGACCTGCGGTTGTGTTATGGTGGCCAGCGGTGTTTAAGCTAGGGTTGCCATGTCGGCCATGTTTTCCCAGACACATATTTCTATTTCATGCAGAGGGAGAGCACAGGGAAAAGTGCTGCCCTGCAAGATGTATAATTCATATGCTGCAGGAAGGGAATCAAGGTAGGTCACTTGGGATTCCTTTTTTGGTTTCTTTTCTGTAACATATGAAATGTAGATGCTGCAGGGTTGCATTTTTCATTCGCTGACCATCAGCATGAATACATTAGATATGACCATTAAACCATGACTGATCTGACAACCCTACTTTAAGCCTTCAGGCAGACTCCCGGTGTTAAGGGGTTAACCACCTGAGGTTGGTTTTCAGCCATTGTTCAGTGTTGAGGAGGAGGAGAGGGAGGGTGCTTGTGATTAGGTTACAGAAGGATAGAGGAAGAGAGCCGACTGACTGAACACAAGCCGTGGCTGCTCTGTTATTCAACCAAATAAAATGTAAAAGGTCATTAAAGGTTTAAAGAGAATTATGACGCAGAATGCAGTAGGTTGATATCGTAATTGAGCACTACAAGAATAATCCTTTAATAGTTTCAACGTAACGCAGAAAACCAGAGCATTTCACATGGCCGCGGCAGGTCTGGATGGTCCAGGGAATGTCCAGCCAATCCAATGGCTGGGTGGGAGGGATGTGGGAACCAGATTGGTTCCTTCTTCCTGGTCCTGAAGCCTAAAGTCAGTTTCCGAGCTTCAAGGAGGAGCCAAACCCCTGCTCTGAGAGGCTGAATCAGCCCTCCAAGAGCCTCCCAGAGTGAGTAGAGGGGCGAGGACACAAACTCAATTTTCATTGAATGATCACAGTTCGCTGAGTGTCACTTTAACTTATATTGTGGCTTAGATTCTGCAACTCGGCTGTCAGTCCGTCACAGCTCCCCGTTACACTGTATCACTATAGAATAATAAAACAGTAAATAAAAGTCCCAAAAAATAAATGACAATCTAATATTCCATGTAAATGCTGGTACACGGTTATGACAATATGGCTAATCTATAATGTCTTTTGAAGCATGTGATTCCCTGAAATCCTGGATACATTTTTAATGACACATTTTGTGCGTGTGGTAAAGCTGTATGATAATCGTGTGAAATAACACAGTGTCTTACATTGCCTTATGTCATAGCGAAAGCAAGTGCTGCTATATTGTGGCATGTGGGCTTAATAATGCAGCGTGAAAATATGTCCATCACGAAAACAAAACCATTCCAGAATTGTCGTGTTATGTATAAGCCAAATAATATATTTACTCCAAGCATGACAGATTTAGGCCACTGGAATGCTATTGGTTAGAGTGATCCACGCATTCTTAAACCAATGACCACACGCACAGACTACGGGCTAGAGCTCTGGTCACGTTGCCGTGAGCAACCTTTTCCTCCGAATCGTCAAGCTGACAAAACGAATCGCTTACAGAATACATTTTATGAATCTATCTGAAACCGTGCAAATATAATCTCATCATTATGCACGAATTCAGATTACATAAAACATTTTTGTTCACTGTGTAATACAAAATGCCTCGCCCTAACTCTGACCCTAATTGTAAAACCAGCAGAAAAGTAACCCTAACCCTAAAAGTAACCCTAAACCTATCCCTAACCAGAAAACAAGCAGAAACAGTAACCCGAAAATTATCATTCTCTATCCCTACATCTAGTCATAAAGCAAGCAGAGATAGTAACCATAACTGTATAAGTAACCCTAACCAGAGACGTAACTAGAAACCTCAGGGCCCCGGTGCAAGAATCCATGAAGGCCCCCCTTCCCTCGTCGGCTGTGGGGAGGGACCGAGGCAGACCATTGAAGTTAGCGGGGTGTACCAGTACACCCCGCGTCTTCAAGACCCACCCTCCGCACGGGCCCCAGATACACGTATACCCAGATATCAGACCCCCAGTAATTAGCCAGTGTCAGAGACCCCCAGCAATTAGCCAGCCAGTATCAGCCCCCCAGTAATTAGTCAGTCAGTATCAGCCCCCCAGTAATTAGTCAGCCAGTATCAGACCCCCAGTAATTAGTCAGCCAGTATCAGAACCCCAGTAATTAGTCAGCCAGTATCAGACCCCCAGTAATTAGCTAGGATCAGACCCCCAGTAATTAGTCAGTCAGTATCAGACCCCCAGTAATTAGTCAGCCAGTATCAGAACCCCAGTAATTAGTCAGTCAGTATCAGACCCCCAGTAATTAGTCAGCCAGTATCAGACCCCCAGTAATTAGTCCGTCAGTATCAGACCCCCAGTAATTAGTCAGCCAGTATCAGAACCCCAGTAATTAGTCAGTCAGTATCAGAACCCCAGTAATTAGCCAGCCAGTATCAGAACCCCAGTAATTAGCCAGTATCAGAATCCCCAGTAATTAGCCAGTATCAGACCCTCAGTAATTAGTCAGTCAGTATCAGACCCCCAGTAATTAGTCAGCCAGTATCAGAACCCCAGTAATTAGTCAGCCAGTATCAGAACCCCAGTAATTAGCTAGGATCAGACCCCCAGTAATTAGTCAGCCAGTATCGGAACCCCAGTAATTAGTCAGTCAGTATCAGACCCCCAGTAATTAGTCAGCCAGTATCAGACCCCCAGTAATTAGTCAGCCAGTATCAGACCCCCAGTAATTAGTCAGCCAGTATCAGACCCCCAGTAATTAGTCAGTCAGTATCAGACCCCCAGTAATTAGTCAGCCAGTATCAGAACCCCAGTAATTAGTCAGCCAGTATCAGAACCCCCAGTAATTAGCCAGCCAGTATCAGACCCCAGTAATTAGTCAGCCAGTATCAGACCCCCAGTAATTAGTCAGTCAGTATCAGACCCCCAGTAATTAGTCAGCCAGTATCAGAACCCCAGTAATTAGCCAGCCAGTATCAGAACCCCCAGTAATTAGCCAGTATCAGAATCCCCAGTAATTAGCCAGTATCAGACCCTCAGTAATTAGTCAGTCAGTATCAGACCCCCAGTAATTAGTCAGCCAGTATCAGAACCCCAGTAATTAGTCAGCCAGTATCAGACCCCCAGTAATTAGTCAGCCAGTATCAGAACCCCAGTAATTAGTCAGCCAGTATCAGAACCCCAGTAATTAGTCAGCCAGTATCAGAACCCCAGTAATTAGTCAGCCAGTATCAGAACCCCAGTAATTAGCTAGGATCAGACCCCCAGTAATTAGTCAGCCAGTATCGGAACCCCAGTAATTAGTCAGTCAGTATCAGACCCCCAGTAATTAGTCAGCCAGTATCAGACCCCCAGTAATTAGTCAGTCAGTATCAGACCTCCAGTAATTAGTCAGCCAGTATCAAGACCCCCAGTAATTAGTCAGTCAGTATCAGACCCCAGTAATTAGTCAGCCAGTATCAGAACCCCCAGTAATTAGCCAGCCAGTATCAGAACCCCAGTAATTAGCCAGTATCAGAATCCCCAGTAATTAGCCAGTATCAGACCCTCAGTAATTAGTCAGTCAGTATCAGACCCCCAGTAATTAGTCAGCCAGTATCAGAACCCCAGTAATTAGTAAGCCAGTATCAGACCCCCAGTAATTAGTCAGCCAGTATCAGACCCCCAGTAATTAGTCAGCAGTATCAGACCCCAGTAATTAGTTCAGCCCAGTATCAGAACCCCAGTAATTAGCCAGTCAGTATCAGACCCCCAGTAATTAGTCAGCCAGTATCAGAACCCCAGTAATTAGCCAGTATCAGACCCCCAGTAATTAGCCAGTATCAGACCCTCAGTAATTAGTCAGTCAGTAGAGACACCCAGTAATTAGTCAGTCAGTATCAGACCCCCAGTAATTAGTCAGCCAGTATCAGAACCCCAGTAATTAGTCAGCCAGTATCAGACCCCCAGTAATTAGCCAGTATCAGACCCTCAGTAATTAGTCAGTCAGTATCAGACCCCCAGTAATTAGTCAGTCAGTATCAGACCCCCAGTAATTAGTCAGCCAGTATCAGACCCCCAGTAATTAGTCAGCCAGTATCAGACCCCCAGTAATTAGTCAGCAGTATCAGACCCCCAGTAATTAGTCAGTATCAGAACCCCAGTAATTAGTCAGCCAGTATCAGACCCCCAGTAATTAGTCAGCCAGTATCAGACCCCCAGTAATTAGTCAGCAGTATCAGACCCCCAGTAATTAGTCAGCCAGTATCAGAACCCCAGTAATTAGCCAGCCAGTATCAGAACCCCAGTAATTAGCCAGCCAGTATCAGAACCCCAGTAATTAGCCAGTCAGTATCAGACCCCCAGTAATTAGTCAGCCAGTATCAGAACCCCAGTAATTAGTCAGCCAGTATCAGACCCCCAGTAATCAGTGAGTCAGTATCAGACCCCCAGTAATTAGTCAGTCAGTATCAGACCCCCAGTAATTAGCTAGGATCAGACCCCCAGTAATTAGTCAGCCAGTATCAGACCCCCCAGTAATTAGTCAGTCAGTATCAGAACCCCAGTAATTAGTCAGTCAGTATCAGACCCCCAGTAATTAGCTAGGATCAGACCCCCAGTAATTAGTCAGTCAGTATCAGACCCCCAGTAATTAGTCAGTCAGTATCAGACCCCCAGTAATTAGCTAGGATCAGACCCCCAGTAATTAGTCAGCCAGTATCAGAACCCCAGTAATTAGTCAGCCAGTATCAGAACCCCAGTAATTAGCCAGTATCAGAACCCCAGTAATTAGTCAGCCAGTATCAGAACCCCAGTAATTAGTCAGGCAGTATCAGAACCCAGTAATTAGTCAGGCAGTATCAGAACCCCAGTAATTAGCTAGGATCAGACCCCAGTAATTAGTCAGCCAGTATCGGACCCCAGTAATTAGTCAGCCAGTATCAGAACCCCAGTAATTAGTCAGCCAGTATCAGACCCCCAGTAATTAGTCAGCAGTATCAGACCCCAGTAATTAGTCAGTCAGTATCAGAACCCCAGTAATTAGCCAGCCAGTATCAGACCCCCAGTAATTAGTCAGCCAGTATCAGAACCCCAGTAATTAGCCAGCCAGTATCAGAACCCAGTAATTAGCCAGTATCAGAATTCCCAGTAATTAGCCAGTATCAGACCCTCAGTAATTAGTCAGTCAGTATCAGACCCCCAGTAATTAGTCAGCAGTATCAGACCCCCAGTAATTAGTCAGCCAGTATCAGAACCCCAGTAATTAGTCAGCCAGTATCAGACCCCCAGTAATTAGTCAGCCAGTATCAGAACCCCAGTAATTAGTCAGCAGTATCAGACCCCCAGTAATTAGTCAGCCAGTATCAGAACCCCAGTAATTAGTCAGCCAGTATCAGAACCCCAGTAATTAGTCAGCCAGTATCAGAACCCCAGTAATTAGCTAGGATCAGACCCCCAGTAATTAGTCAGCCAGTATCGGGACCCCAGTAATTAGTCAGTCAGTATCAGACCCCCAGTAATTAGTCAGCCAGTATCAGACCCCCAGTAATTAGTCATCCAGTATCAGACCCCCAGTAATTAGTCAGTCAGTATCAGACCCCCAGTAATTAGTCAGCCAGTATCAGACCCCCAGTAATTAGTCAGTCAGTATCAGACCCCCAGTAATTAGTCAGCCAGTATCAGAACCCCCAGTAATTAGCCAGCCAGTATCAGAACCCCAGTAATTAGCCAGTATCAGAATCCCCAGTAATTAGCCAGTATCAGACCCTCAGTAATTAGTCAGTCAGTATCAGACCCCCAGTAATTAGTCAGCCAGTATCAGAACCCCAGTAATTAGTCAGCCAGTATCAGACCCCCAGTAATTAGTCAGCCAGTATCAGACCCCCAGTAATTAGTCAGCAGTATCAGACCCCCAGTAATTAGTCAGCCAGTATCAGAACCCCAGTAATTAGCCAGTCAGTATCAGACCCCCAGTAATTAGTCAGCCAGTATCAGAACCCCAGTAATTAGCCAGTATCAGACCCCCAGTAATTAGCCAGTATCAGACCCTCAGTAATTAGTCAGTCAGTATCAGACCCCCAGTAATTAGTCAGTCAGTATCAGACCCCCAGTAATTAGTCAGCCAGTATCAGAACCCCAGTAATTAGTCAGCCAGTATCAGACCCCCAGTAATTAGTCAGCAGTATCAGACCCCCAGTAATTAGTCAGCCAGTATCAGAACCCCAGTAATTAGCCAGCCAGTATCAGAACCCCAGTAATTAGCCAGCCAGTATCAGAACCCCAGTAATTAGCCAGTCAGTATCAGACCCCCAGTAATTAGCTAGGATCAGACCCCCAGTAATTAGTCAGCCAGTATCAGAACCCCAGTAATTAGTCAGCCAGTATCAGAACCCCAGTAATTAGCCAGTATCAGAACCCCAGTAATTAGTCAGCCAGTATCAGAACCCCAGTAATTAGTCAGGCAGTATCAGAACCCCAGTAATTAGTCAGGCAGTATCAGAACCCCAGTAATTAGCTAGGATCAGACCCCCAGTAATTAGTCAGCCAGTATCGGAACCCCAGTAATTAGTCAGCCAGTATCAGAACCCCAGTAATTAGTCAGCCAGTATCAGACCCCCAGTAATTAGTCAGCAGTATCAGACCCCCAGTAATTAGTCAGTCAGTATCAGAACCCCAGTAATTAGCCAGCCAGTATCAGACCCCCAGTAATTAGTCAGCCAGTATCAGAACCCCCAGTAATTAGCCAGCCAGTATCAGAACCCCAGTAATTAGCCAGTATCAGAATTCCCAGTAATTAGCCAGTATCAGACCCTCAGTAATTAGTCAGTCAGTATCAGACCCCCAGTAATTAGTCAGCAGTATCAGACCCCCAGTAATTAGTCAGCCAGTATCAGAACCCCAGTAATTAGTCAGCCAGTATCAGACCCCCAGTAATTAGTCAGCCAGTATCAGAACCCCAGTAATTAGTCAGCAGTATCAGACCCCCAGTAATTAGTCAGCCAGTATCAGAACCCCAGTAATTAGTCAGCCAGTATCAGAACCCCAGTAGTAATTAGTCAGCCAGTATCAGAACCCCAGTAATTAGCTAGGATCAGACCCCCAGTAATTAGTCAGCCAGTATCGGGACCCCAGTAATTAGTCAGTCAGTATCAGACCCCCAGTAATTAGTCAGCCAGTATCAGACCCCAGTAATTATCATCCAGTATCAGACCCCCAGTAATTAGTCAGTCAGTATCAGACCCCCAGTAATTAGTCAGCCAGTATCAGACCCCCAGTAATTAGTCAGTCAGTATCAGACCCCCAGTAATTAGTCAGCCAGTATCAGAACCCCCAGTAATTAGCCAGCCAGTATCAGAACCCCAGTAATTAGCCAGTATCAGAATCCCCAGTAATTAGCCAGTATCAGACCCTCAGTAATTAGTCAGTCAGTATCAGACCCCAGTAATTAGTCAGCCAGTATCAGAACCCCAGTAATTAGTCAGCCAGTATCAGACCCCCAGTAATTAGTCAGCCAGTATCAGACCCCCAGTAATTAGTCAGCCAGTATCAGACCCCCAGTAATTAGTCAGCCAGTATCAGAACCCCAGTAATTAGCCAGTCAGTATCAGACCCCCCAGTATTAGTCAGCCAGTATCAGAACCCCAGTAATTAGCCAGTATCAGACCCCCAGTAATTAGCCAGTATCAGACCCTCAGTAATTAGTCAGTTCAGTATCAGACCCCCAGTAATTAGTCAGTCAGTATCAGACCCCAGTAATTAGTCAGCAGTATCAGAACCCCAGTAATTAGTCAGCCAGTATCAGACCCCCAGTAATTAGTCAGCAGTATCAGACCCCCAGTAATTAGTCAGCCAGTATCAGAACCCCAGTAATTAGCCAGCCAGTATCAGAACCCCAGTAATTAGCCAGCCAGTATCAGAACCCCACCAGTAATTAGCCAGTCAGTATCAGACCCCAGTAATTAGTCAGCCAGTATCAGAACCCCAGTAATTAGTCAGCCAGTATCAGACCCCAGTAATCAGTGAGTCAGTATCAGACCCCCAGTAATTAGTCAGTCAGTATCAGACCCCCAGTAATTAGCTAGGATCAGACCCCCAGTAATTAATCAGTCAGTATCAGACCCCCCAGTAATTAGCTAGGATCAGACCCCAGTAATTAGTCAGTCAGTATCAGACCCCCAGTAATTAGCAGTCAGTATCAAGCCCCAGTAATTAGCTACGATCAGACCCCCAGTAATTAGTCAGCCAGTATCAGACCCCCCAGTAATTAGTCAGCCAGTATCAGAACCCCAGTAATTAGTCAGTCAGTATCAGACCCCCAGTAATTAGTCAGTCAGTATCAGACCCCCAGTAATTAGTCAGTCAGTATCAGAACCCCAGTAATTAGTCAGTCAGTATCAGAACCCCAGTAATTAGTCAGTCAGTATCAGACCCCAGTAATTAGTCAGTCAGTATCAGACCCCCAGTAATTAGCCAGTATCAGACCCCCAGTAATTAGCCAGTATCAGACCCCCAGTAATTAGCCAGTATCAGACCCCCAGTAATTAGTCAGCCAGTATCAGACCCCAGTAATTAGCCAGTATCAGACCCCCAGTAATTAGCCAGTATCAGACCCCAGTAATTAGCCAGTATCAGACCCCCAGTAATTAGCCAGTATCAGACCCCAGTAATTAGCCAGTATCAGACCCCCAGTTATTAGCCAGCCAGGGACCCGCCCCCCCCTCCACAGGGCCCCATACCAGATTAATGCTTGAACCTCCCTGATGGTGGCCCTGCAAACACACACACACACACGCCACCCTCTACTCACACACACACGCACCACCCTCTGCTCACACACACACACACACACAAACACCCCAACCCAGCTTGTTACATACTCACCATAGGTAAGTATGGTCTCCACTCTCTCCACTTTCCCTCCCTGCACGTACTGGACACTTCCAGCAGAGCTGGAAGGCTCTGCTTTGCGTGGCTGTGGTGGGGGAAGGGGAAGCAGCTGTCTTCTTCATCCTCCTCCTCTCCCCCCCCGGCGGGGCCTTTACTTCTGGCACAGTGTGTGTGAGTTTGATCCCACACGCTGCCGATCAAATGGGAGACCAGGTGCCTGACCCCTGCCTGGACTGTGGGGCAAGCAGGGCCAGTCTGGGCCCCCCACCCATCCAGTTGTGGGCCCCCGGACTCAGGGGCCCGAGTGCAGTGGCACCTGCTGCACCCCTGGTAGTTACGCCCCTGACCCTAACCCTCACCCTAACCATAAAACAGCAGAAACAGTAACCCGAAAATTATCTCTACCCTTACACCTAGTCATAAAGCAAGCATAAGTAATAACCATAACTGTATAAGTAACCCTAACCCTAAACCTAACCGTAAAACAGCAGAAACAGTAACCCGAAAATTAACTCTATCATACACCTAGTCATAAAGCAAGCATAAGTAATAACCATAACTGTATAAGTAACCCTAACTCTAAACCTAATCGTAAAACAGCAGAAACAGTAACCCGAAAATTATCTCTATCCCTACATTTAGTCATAAAGCAAGCATAAGTAATAACCATAACTGTATAAGTAACCCTAACCCTAAACTAACAGCAAAACAGCAGAAACAGTAACCCGGAAATTATCTCTATCCCTACACCTAGTCATAAAGCAAGCATAAGTAATAACCATAACTGTATAAGTAACCCTAACCCTAAAACAGCAGAAACAGTAACCCGAAAATTATCTCTATCCATACACCTAGTCATAAAGCAAGCATAAGTAATAGCCATAACTGTATAAGTAACCCTAACCCTAAACATAACCGTAAAACAGCAGACATATTAGCCTTAACCCTAAAAGTAACCCTAAACCTATCCCTAATCATAAAACAAGCAGAAATAGTAACCTTAAAATTATCTCTAACCCTACACCTACTCATAAAGGAAGCAGAAATAATAACCATAACTGTAAAAGTAACCCTAAACCTAACCGTAAAACAGCAGATATAGTAACTCTAAAGGTGTTCCTAAAGTGACACCTAATCATAAAACAAGCAGAAATAATAACCCTAACCCTAAAAGTAGCCCTAATCCTAAACCAAGCAGAAACAGTAACCTTTATCCTGATCATAACACAATCAGAAATATTAACCCCCTAATGCTAAATGTAACACTATCAGGGATATTCAAAGAGCACTGAAATTCCACCGGAATTTCGCTACTCTTTCATGCCCTGCACTACGGGGAATCAAAATCACCGACCCTGTGGTGAATTCAACATTCACCGCAGGATCCCCGAAGTGCAGGGGAAAGCCGCCGACCGCATTGGAAAAAAAGTGCAGATTCGAACGTAAATACCACTGCAAAACCACCAAAATCAAATTGGAGCCATCCGATAAATCGCCGACAAAAAGCTGAACGCTCAGGACGATCCGCCACCGAACGCATCTGAAAAAAGCAGACGATCCGCCGAACAGAGCGCCGTCCAGTCGCCAGAAAAAGCCGACAAGCCGATGAACGGGCTAAAAAAAGACCGCAATTTTTAAAAGCTGTTTGCAAAAAAAACCTACTGCACGGAAAATGATATAAGAATAATAAAAGATAGGTCTGTTACAGAAAAAAAACACAGGAAAAAAAAAAAACGGTATTTAAGAAAAAAATCCGATTTTTTCTTCCGCAGAAAAAAAACACGAAAAATGCCTAAAAACTCCTAAGAAATAAATAAATAAAGAGACTTTTTGCTGCAGATTAAAAGAATAAACGGTTAAATAAATATTTAATGATAACAGGAATAGTTTTTACACTGAATGGGATTTGCCTGAATTATACCTGTCGAACAAAACCACTGAACAGCAGGGCATTTCATTGACATTTCACTGCTGTTCGGTGTCTCTGAATAGATTAACCATCGCTTGGGGAGTTCACAGCCGCCGAACAGGCACCATATTTAGCCGAATGGCCCTGAAATCGCACCGTACACGGAAATTCATTGTTTGGTGCAATTTCGGAGCCAGTTCTGCTCTCTTTGAATAAACCTGTAAACCTTACACTTATTATAAAACAAGCAGATGTAGTATCACTGTAAAAATAATCCTATGAATAAAACAAACATGCAAGTAGCCCTAAACGTAACTGTAAAACAAACAGAAACAGTAACCCTAACCCTGATAGTAACAATAAAACAAACATGCAAGTAGTTCTAAACCTACAAAAAAAAGGGGAGAAAAAGCGGAGCCTTCCTCAAAAGAGCATTAGGGTGCTGAATGATAAAACGTAACTTTTAATAATTACAATAATTTAGACGGACAGACATATAAAAAAAACATATACACGATGCAGAGCTGAGGTTAAATCAGTGGGATTATTGGAGGTGTAGCAGTGATATATGGTCTGGGTTTGCACACTTGGCTTAATACTAATTAGTAACCACCATACATGGGTATTGCCACAAATGGCCATATTGTTGCAGACATAGCTGTATGCATTTGGCAGCGCAAAACAGGAAGAAAGAATTGAAATTCAGATCGCCAAGAGAGATATGACAGTCATGGGGCAGTCTAAATATAAATGCCCTACAGAACAGTTGATCCAGCTGGCTCAAATGCCACAATATAAGTTATATATCCTGTAAATATTCGCTTGCCAAGATAACACAGTGTATATCATATAAGCAATTGAATAACATTAGCCAGTAGCCACAACCCTGCTCAATAACACCAATTCACAATTATTGACTAGTTAGCTCCAGCTCAAGGACATATTAAAAACAGACTCGACACAGGCAGGTGTTTCGCCGGTCACCACACCGGCTTCATCGGGAGTAAAATGAAATCAGTTCTAAACCTAACTATAAAACAAGCAGAAACAGTAACCCTAACCCTGATAGTAACTCTAACCCTAACAATAAAACAAACATGTAACCCTAACTCTAATACAAAACAAGCATACACTGTAACCCTAACAAAAAACAAGCATGTATAGTAACCCTAACCCTAATCAAAAACAAGCATGTATAGTAACCCTAATCAAAAACAAGCATGTATAGTAACCCTAACCCTAATCAAAAACAAGCATGTATAGTAACCCTAACCCTAATCAAAAACAAGCATGTATAGTAACCCTAACCCTAATCAAAAACAAGCATGTATAGTAACCCTAATCAAAAACAAGCATGTATAGTAACCCTAATCAAAAACAAGCATGTATAGTAACCCTAACCCTAATCAAAAACAAGCATGTATAGTAACCCTAACCCTAATCAAAAACAAGCATGTATAGTAACCCTAACCCTAACAAAAACAAGCATGTATAGTAACCCTAACAAAAAACAAACATGTATAGTAACCCTAACAAAAAACAAACATGTATAGTAACCATAACCCTAATCAAAAACAAGCATGTATAGTAACCCTACACACAAAACAAGCACTGATAATAACCCTAACCCTAATCAAAAACAAGCATACAAGGTAACCTTAATCAAAAACAAGCATACATATTAACCCTAACCCTAATAAAAAACAAGCATACATAGTAACCCTAACCCTAATAAAAAACAAGCATGTATAGTAACCCTAATCAAAAACAAGCATGTATAGTAACCCTAATCAAAAACAAGCATGTATAGTAACCCTAACCCTAATCAAAAACAAGCATGTATAGTAACCCTAACCCTAATCAAAAACAAGCATGTATAGTAACCCTAACCCTAACAAAAACAAGCATGTATAGTAACCCTAACAAAAAACAAACATGTATAGTAACCCTAACAAAAAACAAACATGTATAGTAACCCTAACCCTAATCAAAAACAAGCATGTATAGTAACCCTACACACAAAACAAGCACTGATAATAACCCTAACCCTAATCAAAAACAAGCATACAAGGTAACCTTAATCAAAAACAAGCATACATATTAACCCTAACCCTAATAAAAAACAAGCATACATAGTAACCCTAACCCTAATAAAAAACAAGCATACATAGTAACTCTAATAAAAAACAAGCATACATAGTAACTCTAATAAAAAACAAGCATACATAGTAACCTTAACCCTAATCAAAACAAGCATGTATAGTAACCCTAATCAAAAACAAGCATGTACAGTAACCCTACACATAAAACAAGCACTGATAGTAACCCTAATAGTAACTCTAACTCTAAACATAAAATAAGCCAAAATAATAACCCTAACTCTAAAAGTAAACCTAACAATACCTTTAGCCCTAAAAATAACTAAACCCTAAAGTAACCCTATTTTCTTTATGAGTCATCCAAATATTCTGAATACAAACCAAATTTAACTTTTTTTTACTGTGCACGTGTCTACAGCATATAATTTAGTAGCAAAGTGTATTTACTGTCTGCAAGCAATTGATCCAGCATTTCAAAAGAAGCAAATGAAATCATTTTTCATTATTTGCTGTTTAATAAATTCACTCTTATTGTGAACGATAGACGCTACAGAAAATGTGTTTTCTGCCTCGACTGTTTATCATTTGCTTCTTCATTCTGAGTGGGTAAAACTATAGATTCAGGTCCAAAAGAACCATAAATACTGAAACGTGTCTGGAGCTCATACAGCAGAATGGATAATTAACCAATCATGACTCATCCTCTGGCATCGGGAATTTTTTCTTTCTTTTTTTATTTGGCGACTGAAGGAGACCTGAATGAATATGGTCAAATAAAGTCTCGCGAATATTCCGTATAAACTGAAATTCTCAGTTTGTAATAATTTGCTACGGAAGAAGAAAAATGTCGTCAATAAAACGTATCCACAATTTAAAAAAAAACGATTGACCGATCTATATATTTTGCACAATATATATTGTACATATATACACTGACAGAAAAAAAACAATAATATAATGAAAAAAGAACTCAAGTTATGGGAATGTAATAAAATAAAATATTAAAAATAAACTAAAAATTTAAATGCAAAATATCAGAAAGAAAAAAAAACAAAGTAAAAATATATAGAGTCCAAATACAATTGTTATATCACCCATACAAGTTAAGAAAGAGGAAATATTCTGTAAATACCTAAGATTTGCTTAACTGGAAGACCACAATTGCCCGTCCACTTAATACGGAACATAACTCATAAGGAATTATTCAGTGAGCCCTAAAATTTCAGCAAAATTTCAGTGCTTTTTCCTTCGGCATCCTTCAGCAACCTCAATTCGCCAACCATGCGGTGAATTCAGCATTCACCGCAGAGTTTCCGAAGTGTGCGAATCGAACCGCCAAACGAATCAGATAAACCACCAAATCAATCGGATAAAGCTCTGAAAAACCACCGAATGGATCTGAAAAGCCGTCGAGAAAATGAAGAACCGATCCAAAAAAAGGCAAATCGATAAAAAAAAACCCCGCTGAATGCAGCTGTAGCGCTCACTTCCGGAGGAGCCGCTGAATTTAACCTCGGGTTAGTCTCTCCGCACTAGGGAATAAATATACACCAGAACTGTTGTGGATTTTATAAATTATTTACTTTACTGGTCTCAATAAAGCGGCATATATAACGTAAGCCCGGTATATGGAAAACAGGATTTCGTAATGCGGGAAACGCGCAGTGGTAAAAGAAACGTTTAACCCCTTCATTTCTGGAGTGTAAGTCCCGTGTAGGTTATGTCCCAAAAAGTGTGTGTGTGTGAGCTCAGGTACCCGGGTACTATATTTCAACTGGCCAGTGAATGGATTTAATAAATCTTCAACTAGTCACGTTGGGGCCCTGTAGATTTTAGCAGTGCTGCAGCGTGCTTCTTTAAACTTTAACTGTGGCCTAGGAGGCCTCTCACCCATCCGCCAGACAATCTGTTCCACTACCCGATCAAGGACGTCTCTCCGCTGAATAATGCTGGGACTCTGTGCCACCGGATCCGCTTCTCTTGCTTGTCTGTCTTTACAACAAGATTTACAGCTTACCGCCTGCACTCCCAGTGGATCATCGTGGTCTCCTAACTCGGGGTCCAATCTGCGACTCTGTGTCTGTGTAAAACCTCTCAGCGGTGGATTACTGGGTCTCTGGCAAGTCACTGTATCGATTCCCAGCGTCGGCAATGCAGCGCCTGCTCTCCGGCCTGGTTACAATCACTCACAGTCTCACGTGCGTCTCACTCGGTTCACTCCTCGGCTCACTCTGTCCCTCCTTCCACGAGGCTGCGGATGTCCTCTCCTCCTTCCCCACCCACTTCCTGTCTCTGCCCCAGAGCATGCTGGAAAACGTAGTCCCATTGTCCAGTATAGTTTACATGCGCTTGTCTCCCTCTGGTGGCCAAAACGGAACATTACAGCAACAGCGTTACACAGCCAAAGAATCGCCAAACTACTTTGACCAGCTGCTGAATGCTCCTGGAGAAAGCCGACCAGCAGCCGAACAGGGGTGAAAAAAAAGGAAAAAAACCTGCAACTTTTAAAAGGCGTTTTAATAAAAATAAATGCATCAAAATGCCTGGAAATAATGTATAAGGTCCTATGAATAACAATAAAAAGGTCTGTTATAGAATAAATAAAAACTCCATTTAACCCCTTAGTGACCGGGCGGTTTTACACAAATCCGTCCGTTCGTGACCGCAGCTGTTTTTACGTTTCTGCGCTCTTAGTGTTTACGTCAAAATTTCCTCTTACTCGTTTATGTAACCCACACATATTTTACACTGTTTTTTCTCGTCACTAAATGGACTTTATAAAGATACCATTTTTTTCATCATTTCATATAATTTACTATAAAAATATTGTGAAATATGACACAAAAATTGAAAAAACACCACTTTTTCGAACTTTGACCCCCAAAATTTCTTATGTATCAACAACCGTCAAAAATTTTTTATTCCTTAGTAGTTTCTAAATTTAGTACTGAGTTTAGCAATACCCAATGTTTACATATTCCTCGCTTTTTTCCTTATTTTATGCAACAATAAGTGCAAGTAGCACTTTGCCATTTCCAAAGAGTTTATTTTCAAAACTAGTGATAGTGACATTGTAACACTGATATCTGTCACTAATTCCTGAATAACCCTCCACATATACATATTTTTTAAAGTACACAAATCAAGGTATTAAACTTGGGGTATTTTGACTCTTTCCATGCAAACCATTTTACCACAAATCTATGCCAAAGTTTGAAAAAAAAAAAAATTTTGGTGATTTTTTTTTTTTGAACGTAATTTAAGAATACATGTACTGTGAACTTTAAGGTTTACTGCCAAAAAGCACCCCAAAATATGTTCAGCAACATCTTCTGAGTAAATTGATACCACCCATGTATAGGTATGTCGGGTCATTTGGGGGCTAAAAGGCCTTATTTGGGGGTGCGCATTTCAGTTTTCCAACTTGGAATTTTCACATTTCGTCATCATGCACCCATGTCCTATTTGGGACATTTTTGAAGCCGGCCAAAGTAATTTACCCCCATCAAACCATATATTTTTAGAAAGGGCACACCCTAGGGTGCTTCAAAGAGTTGTATTTTAACACTTTCCATGCACTAGCTCTTTGTCAATCTTTCAGGTAGTCACTTTTTGTGTTTATTTTTCACACACATTGTACTTTAGGCATGAATTGTCAAATCCAGTTATGGGTTACTGCCAAAAAACACCCCAAAATATGTTCAGCAACATCTTCTGAGTAAATTGATACCACCCATGTATAGGTATGTCGGGTCATTTGGGGGCTAAAAGGCCTTATTTGGGGGGTGCGCATTTCAGTTTTCCAACTTGGAATTTTCACATTTCGTCATCATGCACCCATGTCCTATTTGGGACATTTTTGAAGCCGGCCAAAGTAATTTACCCCCATCAAACCATATTTTTAGAAAGGGCACACCCTAGGGTGCTTCAAAGAGTTGTATTTTAACACTTTCCATGCACTAGCTCTTTGTCAAACTTTCAGGTAGTCACTTTTTGTGTTATTTTTTCACACACATTGTACTTTAGGCATGAATTGTCAAATCCAGTTATGGGTTACTGCCAAAAAACACCCCAAAATATGTTCAGCAACATCTTCTGAGTAAATTGATACCACCCATGTATAGGTATGTCGGGTCATTTGGGGGCTAAAAGGCCTTATTTGGGGGTGCGCATTTCAGTTTTCCAACTTGGAATTTTCACATTTCGTCATCATGCACCCATGTCCTATTTGGGACATTTTTGAAGCCGGCCAAAGTAATTTACCCCCATCAAACCATATATTTTTAGAAAGGGCACACCCTAGGGTGCTTCAAAGAGTTGTATTTTAACACTTTCCATGCACTAGCTCTTTGTCAATCTTTCAGGTAGTCACTTTTTGTGTTATTTTTTCACACACATTGTACTTTAGGCATGAATTGTCAAATCCAGTTATGGGTTACTGCCAAAAAACACCCCAAAATATGTTCAGCAACATCTTCTGAGTAAATTGATACCACCCATGTATAGGTATGTCGGGTCATTTGGGGGCTAAAAGGCCTTATTTGGGGGGTGCGCATTTCAGTTTTCCAACTTGGAATTTTCACATTTCGTCATCATGCACCCATGTCCTATTTGGGACATTTTTGAAGCCGGCCAAAGTAATTTACCCCCATCAAACCATATATTTTTAGAAAGGGCACACCCTAGGGTGCTTCAAAGAGTTGTATTTTAACACTTTCCATGCACTAGCTCTTTGTCAATCTTTCAGGTAGTCACTTTTTGTGTTATTTTTTCACACACATTGTACTTTAGGCATGAATTGTCAAATCCAGTTATGGGTTACTGCCAAAAAACACCCCAAAATATGTTCAGCAACATCTTCTGAGTAAATTGATACCACCCATGTATAGGTATGTCGGGTCATTTGGGGGCTAAAAGGCCTTATTTGGGGGTGCGCATTTCAGTTTTCCAACTTGGAATTTTCACATTTCGTCATCATGCACCCATGTCCTATTTGGGACATTTTTGAAGCCGGCCAAAGTAATTTACCCCCATCAAACCATATATTTTTAGAAAGGGCACACCCTAGGGTGCTTCAAAGAGTTGTATTTTAACACTTTCCATGCACTAGCTCTTTGTCAAACTTTCAGGTAGTCACTTTTTGTGTTATTTTTTCACACACATTGTACTTTAGGCATGAATTGTCAAATCCAGTTATGGGTTACTGCCAAAAAACACCCCAAAATATGTTCAGCAACATCTTCTGAGTAAATTGATACCACCCATGTATAGGTATGTCGGGTCATTTGGGGGCTAAAAGGCCTTATTTGGGGGGTGCGCATTTCAGTTTTCCAACTTGGAATTTTCACATTTCGTCATCATGCACCCATGTCCTATTTGGGACATTTTTGAAGCCGGCCAAAGTAATTTACCCCCATCAAACCATATATTTTTAGAAAGGGCACACCCTAGGGTGCTTCAAAGAGTTGTATTTTAACACTTTCCATGCACTAGCTCTTTGTCAATCTTTCAGGTAGTCACTTTTTGTGTTATTTTTTCACACACATTGTACTTTAGGCATGAATTGTCAAATCCAGTTATGGGTTACTGCCAAAAAACACCCCAAAATATGTTCAGCAACATCTTCTGAGTAAATTGATACCACCCATGTATAGGTATGTCGGGTCATTTGGGGGCTAAAAGGCCTTATTTGGGGGTGCGCATTTCAGTTTTCCAACTTGGAATTTTCACATTTCGTCATCATGCACCCATGTCCTATTTGGGACATTTTTGAAGCCGGCCAAAGTAATTTACCCCCATCAAACCATATATTTTTAGAAAGGGCACACCCTAGGGTGCTTCAAAGAGTTGTATTTTAACACTTTCCATGCACTAGCTCTTTGTCAAACTTTCAGGTAGTCACTTTTTGTGTTTTTTTCACACACATTGTACTTTAGGCATGAATTGTCAAATCCAGTTATGGGTTACTGCCAAAAAACACCCCAAAATATGTTCAGCAACATCTTCTGAGTAAATTGATACCACCCATATATAGATTTGTTCTGTTGTTTTTGGGGTGCTACGCCAATCTTTGACATGTGCTTGTCAATTTTCTAATTTGACATACAGTATCTTCTTTGCTTATCTTCTTTTTAGGGGCCTTTTTACATACCCCAGTTTTATGAACGTGCATATATTTGGTAAGCTAACACCCCAAAGTATTGTAAATGGAGTGTTTTTATGCTATGGATGCATCCGTTTGCTCCAAACAAATTAGATACTGTTTGGTGGTCATTTTTCATTTTCACACCCACATCAGTTTTGGACTGTGATTTAGGAGACACTGTTGTTTTTTACTGCATGAAAACTCTCCAGGTTGTTTTCTGCAAGGTCTCCTGAGTACACCCATGCCCCCCATGCATAGGTTTGCCAGGATTTTGGGAAGGTTCAAATACAATTTTTATGACTTTGTCATTGGAGTTGAAATTGAGATTATTTCTTCAGCTAGGCCTAGCTTTGGTTTTGGGTCTACCGCATACCCCAGTTTGAATTATTGCCAGAAAATTGTTTATATTTGTTATGTTGACACCCCAAGGTATTGCATATGGAGTGCTTTGATGCCATGGATGCAACGGTTTTAGCCCAAAACATTTGAGAAGGTGTGTGGCGGTAATTTTTCAATTTTCAGATTTTTACGCCCACAGTAGTTTTGGACTGTGATTTAGCAGACACTGTTGTTTGTTACTGCATGAAAACTCTCCAGGTTGTTTTCTGCAAGATCTCCTGAGTACACCCATGCCCCCCATGCCTAGGTTTGCCAGGATTTTGGAAGGTTCAAATACAATTTTTATGACTTTGTCATTAGAGTTGAAATTGAGATTATTTCTTCAGCTAGGCCTATCTTTGGTTTTGGGTCTACCGCATACCCCAGTTTGAATTATTGCCAGAAAATTGTTTATATTTGTTATGTTGACACCCCAAGGTATTGCATATGGAGTGCTTTGATGCCATGGATGCAACGGTTTTAGCCCAAAACATTTGGCAACAAGGTGTGTGGCGGTAATTTTTCAAATTTCAGATTTTTACGCCCACAGTAGTTTTGGACTGTGATTTAGGCTAGGGTCAGACGAGCGTAGTGTTCACGTCCGTGATCGCGCCTAAAAGTACGTCCGTGATAGCATGACATAAAGTCCAATGGAGCCCGACACACGAAGTACGTCCGCACTGAACTGCGGACGCACAACGGCCGCGGCCCAGGGACGCAAGGCAGGCAAGAACGTAGAACCGCTAGAACGGCCGCACAAAGTGCGCTGCGTCCGCAACGTCTGCATAGCTTTGTGTGTGAGTGATGGAACGTGGTCAGACGGACTGCATTTATACGTCCTGCATTTTTCACGGACAAAATGGTTTTGCAATTGAATTTATTGTCCCTCCTACATCTGTCAAAAAATAAATGTCAGTGAAAAAACGGACTGTGTGACCACTACTGCGTCTTCCGTACTGACGATGTCCGTACTGCACGGACGTACAGTCCGTAGAAATCACGCTCGTCTGACCCTAGCCTTAGCAGACACTGTTGTTTGTTACTGCATGAAAACTCTCCAGGTTGTTTTCTGCAAGATCTCCTGAGTACACCCATGCCCCCCATGCATAGGTGTGCAAAGATTTTGGCAAAATACAGCACCAATTGTAGAACATAAAAATGTACGAATAAAATGTAAAAGTCTGGTGCCTGTCAAACTGGGGATGCTCTCTAGGGGAGCACAGGCTGTTGTCACTGAAGTGCATGAAACGCAAAATGTTTTCATACCTTCTACGTGACATTGATTGGAGGTAAATGGGGGTAGAGCAGATGGGGCTACTGCTCCAGCAGGAGCGAATTGAGGGCTTCTTTATGATGCCCTCAGCATAGTAAGTGCCCAGAATTTCAGAAATTCTGGCACATCTAGCGGGGTCCATTGCTGCCTTGCCAAGTAGGAGTCTGGCTTCGCAGCACAATGCTGATGGGCATACAGATTTGATTGGGCCACGATGTGGCCCAACAAATCATCCCCATAAACACCTGCAAAAACTGTGTGGCGGTAAATCCTGCAACATCAATATTGATGCCAGGATTTGCCGTGAAAGGAGGGATATCTGGCCTCTGGCGATGAGGCACTACCCACTCCTCAGCTGGAGCTGTGCGTCTCCTGCTGGCAGGTGGTGACCCAGGATCTGCATCAGAAACATCACTAGATACATCAGCCAGCATAGATAATGTATCTAGCGACGCCTCTGAGCAGTTAGCGGGGTCGAAATGAGGGTCTGAGTCTGATGCAGATGCCTCAGATTCTGACGCCAGGATGGCATATGCCTCCTCGGCGCTGTACACCCTCTCAGACATTATATATAATAGATTATAAAATTTTATAATTATTATATATATATAAGCGGATTGTTGGTTCTTAGAAGAACCGTTGGGTTTCACAAGAAAATACAAATAAACACCTAAATCTCTCTAAATCCCTCTAAACCTGCCTCAATTCTTCTAAATCTCCCTAAAATCTCTCTAAATCTGCCTCAATTTTTCTAATCTCACTAAATCTCACTAAAATCTCTAACCTGTCAAATCTGATCTCTCTCTCTCGCTCACCAAAACACAAGTGAGGAGAGAGGAGAATCACAGAGGTCAGAGCCAATATTTACAAAATATTGGCCTGACCTGACAAATTAGAAATTTTATTTTGATTTTTTCTAACTTCTGATTGGATGTTGCTAGCCTGCCTCTCTGATGAGGCAGGCTAGGAACATCCCACTCAGCCCCAAGATGACCCTGCCCTTAGAACCCTAACCCTACCCCTGACCCTGCCCTTAGAACCCTAACCCTACCCCTACCCCTAACCCTACCCCTAACCCTACCCCTAACCCTACCCCTACCCCTAACCCTACCCCTAACCCTACCCCTAACCCTAACCCTAACCCTACCCCTACCCCTAACCCTACCCCTAACCCTACCCCTAACCCTAACCCTACCCCTAACCCTACCCCTAACCCTACCCCTAACCCTAACCCTA
Source organism: Leptobrachium leishanense (assembly GCA_009667805.1). NCBI lineage: Eukaryota > Metazoa > Chordata > Amphibia > Anura > Megophryidae > Leptobrachium > Leptobrachium leishanense. The sequence goes on along the minus strand of CM019064.1, from coordinate 27,879,697 downwards.
ACCCTACCCCTAACCCTACCCCTAACCCTACCCCTAACCCTAACCCTACCCCTAACCCTACCCCTAACCCTAACCCTAACCCTAACCCTAACCCTAACCCTAACCCTACCCCTAACTGTCAGTTTATTTTATTTATTTTTCTTTTTTTACACTTTTTTTACACACTTTTTTTTACTTTTTTTTTACACTTTTTTTTACTTTTTTTTCACTTTTTTTTACTCTGCTGGGTGCCTTGATCCCTCGAGGCACCCAGCAGAGCACCTGATCACTGAAGTGATCGATTTTGTACTGAGTACCACGATACCTCGTGGCACTCAGTACTTCCTGCCGCTACCGGAAGTGATCGCTCGGGGGAGCGATCACGGACGGACCGGCGGCAGGTAAGTATATTACAAGGATGCCTCGATGTCGAGGCATCCTTGTAATATGCTCAGAGCAGCTGGAAGCGATCCGATCGCTTCCAGCGCTCTGTAGAAGTGCCGGGCACCTCTCCGGTGCAACCGGATGTAGATCGCTCCCGGGGAGCGATCACATGGTGCCCCGGCACTTCTAACGGCCATTGCACGGATGCCTGGACTCCCAGGCATCCTGCAATGGCGTTTGAGCTGCTGGAAGCGATCCGATCGCTTCCAGCAGCTCAAAAACGGCAGGACGTACCATGTACGTCAGCGGGTCTAAGAGAGACCCGCTGCAATGACGTACATGGTACGTCCTCGGTCCTTAAGGGGTTAAAAAATAAACCGAATCAAAATTTTAACTGCAATTTTTTGAAAAATGCCTAAAAAATTGTAAAAAATAAATTAATAAAGAGACCTTTTGCTGAAAATGAAAAGAATAAACGGTGGAATAAAAAAATGTTAAAAACAGGGATTTTTTTTACATTGAAACCTATGGGATTAACCTGTTTAACCCTTTCGCTGCTGAGCCTTTTCCTGCCCCTGTGCTGAGCTCATTTTTACCGGTTTTGCTCATCATGTTTAACCGCATTTTGAAGCCTTATTTTAATATATGACCCAGACATATTATATATCGTTCTTTCCGGCAGACTGTGCAGATTCATAATATGCCATTATTATATGTATACGTTATGTCATGTCTGTATATTATAACAAAAAATGCAATAAAATTTGAATTTTCAATAATTTACAATGTGTAAAGTGTTTTTTTCACATTTTAAAATGCGATCGTTTGCGGTTATATTTTCTATGGGGTGCGCTTGTTAAAAGAATTAGAAATGAGGAATCGTTACTTTTTTTGGGGAAAATTAAGTGTTTTTTAGCAAACACCCCCCATAGAAAAAATCGTTAGTGCAGCATCATTGTTCACATTATAATTGAAATGGGAACAATATTGTTGCACTAATAAATCTAAAAAAAAAAAAAAAAACATTTTTTTTTTTTTTGTACTTTTTACATGGTCATGTTTGCTATCATTGGAAAGGCCACACTCTGGCCGTTCCAATGATAGTAAACATTAACCCCTAGCTGTCACGGATCGGGAGACAGGGGGTTCATTGGAACCCCCTATCTCCACTATAGGTGGCAGCAAGGGGTTAATTTGAAAACTGGTGCCATCGCGCTCTGCGCGATGACGCCAGTCATTAGGGGATATCCCGGAAGCTTGGCCGACATCCAAGATGTCGGCCAGCTCCGGGAGGGGACCGCAATATGGCGCATGTCGGCGCCATATCGCGATCCAGCCCCCTAAGGGTTAAAGACAGCCGCCGCTTGGAAGGGCAGGCTGTGCCCTTCCAGGCGGTGCCTGTCTTTAATCTCTGGCCCGCACGGATGGGGAGGGGGAGAGGTCCGAAGGACCTCCCCCCCCTCCCCTTCAGGCACCTTCCCTGCAATGGCGGGGGGGTGCCTGAAATAGACGTCATTGCGCATGCGCGATGACGCCTATCGTGCCCGCCTGGGTCCCAGCGGTTGGGCTGACATCGATGATGTCAGCCCACACGGGGGGGCGAGCGATCAGCCGGAATACCGGCTGATCGCGAGCTGCAAAGGGAGGACGCGCTCAGCGCGTCCTCCGCAGCCAAGTAGCAATGCGGTTGGACGCGCTGAGCGCGTCCACCGCATTGAAAGGGTTAAAGATGTCGAATGAAACCACAGAAAATCTGGGCATTTTGCCAATTTTTCCCTGCTGTTCGGTGTTCTCTGAATAGACTAACCGTTACTTCCCTATGGGGAATTTCACTGCCGCCGAAGGTCACCGTATTTCACTGGCAATTGGCTAATATTTGGCGAATTTCCATCTTTTTGAATAGCTGAATGGCCACAAAATTGCACTGTATGGGGATATTCACAGTACAGTGTCATTCAGTGGCAAATTCAGTGCTCTATGAATAACCCCTACAGAATAAACTAAAGCAAATAGCTTTGGATCACCTGTAGCAAAAACAATAGATAACGGCAATTGCTGTATTGTGAACAGCAGCCAGTGAGAGAAAAAATTATTTCTCAAAAGAGGTCTATGTAGGAAGAATTAAAGAAAGCAATATGAAAACTCAAGCAGAGAAGCAGGTTATATATAAAGGGAATGCAGCATCACGTATAGAATAATATGTCTGGCTGGGTATGAAGTACCGACAAGTACTTATATGTTAACAGAAAAGTAACACACGTAGTCTTGAATAATACTAACCAGGATTCTACTTCTAGTGAGAACTGCTTCTGTGTAAGTCAAAAATCTCACAGTAATGTGCAGTGTGTATGAGTATATCACAGAGCTCCACACCAATAAAGTTCACAGTAATGTGCAGTGTATATGAGCATATCAGAGAGCGCCACAGCAACAAATCTCACAGTAATGTGCATTGTGTATGAGCGTATCACAGAGCTCCACAGCAATAATTCTCACAGTAATGTGCAGTGAGTGTGAGCGTATCACAGAGCTACACAACAATAAATATCACAGCAATGTGTAGTGTGTATGAGCGTATCACTGAGCTGCACAGTAATAAAACTCACAGTAATGTGCAGTGTGTATAAGCATATCCCAGAGCTCCACAGCAATAAACCTCACAGTAATGTGCAGTGTATGAGCGTATCCCAGAGCTACACAGCAATAAAACTCACAGTAATGTGCAGTGTGTATGAGCGTAAGGCTAGGGTCAGACTAACGCATTTTTCACGTTGTCCGTGAAAATGTGCGTTCGAAGAATGGACGTATTTTTTCACGGAGTACGCGATACCGGTCATACTATGCGCAGTTTCATCCGTGATTTTGTACGGATCATCAATAAAACACTTTGTGCATCTGGACGTTATGTTGGCCGGACATTAGCAGCGTCTGACATCTCCAATTCACGCACACACGCCGCTAGCGGACGCAGCGCACTCTGTACGTCAGTACTAGTGGTTTAACGTTCTCGAAAAAATGCGTTCATTTTCCACTTGCGTTGCGCAGCCGGACTTTTGTGCGACCGTACTTCGTATATTGGCCGTCATTGCCCGGCATCTGCTGCTAGCACGGCCGTGATTAAGTGCGCCAGAACGCGCGTTCGCACTGCCTCAGTCTGACCCTAGCCTTACTGTTACGTCCTCAGCCCCTGTTGCGCTCCCTGGGGGGTCGGGGCATGTTTCTGTGCCACTGGCTGGCCGAGTGCCAGCATACCATCATGGCTGATCGGCGTCTGAGGGAGCGGGGCCTGATGTGGTCACGAGGAGCCGCCGGGTTTAAAGCAGGGCGCGAGGAGTTGCCTCGTCGCCCTGACGTGGAGTCTAGTTCCCGCAACGCCTGTTGCTGATTAAGCTTATTGCTACTTTGTTGCCAACCCATTTCTGTCTGAGGACCCTGATTACGTATTTTGACCCAACTTTACTCTTTGACTATTCTCTGTTTTTTCCCCTTTGGTGTTTGTTTGTACGGATTGATGTTGCGTTGTTTATATAATAGCTTTGAGACCTGCCTGGTTCCTTGAACAATCCATCTCTCGCTCCTGGCCTCTGATAGCTACCCATTCCATCTTAAGTCCTAATCACAAGGCACCTTATTGTGGGTCTCTCTATCATGCTGTGAGCTCTGCATATGATACTTACTATCCGGTATCTGCACGATCAGGTTTGATTACGAATGTCAGGTTTTTCTCTGATATAACTGCCCTGCAGCCTGCACAATTCATATGCCGTGACAAACCATTATGTACAAACAAATGTGAAAATCTGTATGCGTATCTGAGTCTAAGTCCAGTCAATGATCCCAAGACTTGTTACATTGTATCTCATTGTCTTGTATCAACGCTAAGCTGTCTTTTGGTCACAAAATCAATTGAGCTTCAGTGCTACTCAAGATTGTCTACCTACTCCCGGGCTTTGGAATCAGGCTCTTGAATACAATTTATGTTGTGAATGTTTGTCAGAAAAATCTGCTCTCTACGATCCTAACTACGCTATTCCAGTGCGAGCGCTATAACGTTCATTACAGTATCATAAAGCTGCACAGCTATAAAACTCACAGTAATGTGCAGTGTGTATGTGCGTCTCACAGAGCTCCACAGCAATAAAGCTCACAGTAATGTGCTGTGTTTATACATGTAGCAAGAGTTGCACAAAAATAACATTTAATTTTCGAGATTCCTGCAACCAGCGGGACCAGTGGTATGTTATCGCTGCTTTATCTGTTGCACTTTGATATTTCGCTCCCTCAAGATTATTCATACTGTAGCTTCTCCTACAAAACAGAGTTGACATGTCTGAGGATTCGTGAAGAATTTGATGTTTTTCTCCCTCCTAAAACATTTCAAAATATCCAGCGTTTTGTGAAAATCTATACTTAGAAAAACTTCGGTCTGAAGATACAAAATTGCTGCCGGCCTTTATGAATTATTCATCAAGCCCTCCCCCTCTCCTGTGTGAGAGCTTGGTTTGCACCAAGAAAAAGGTTTATTTATTTATTTATTTAAAGCGTCTCTCATACCGATTCTTTTTTTTCCCTTTAATATATATTTGCACGCTAAATAATCCGTGTGCAATAGTTTGCTAAGGATCTTCTAAAATGGGCTCTGATTAGACAGGTTTACATCTTTCATATGTGTCTGGTAGGTAAAACACAGGTGGCTGGATTCTATGGGCCCTATTCCAACCCAGCAATTCATATCAAAGGGCCATTACCACCCCACTGCCTCTTCACTGTTGTAGAAGCTAAACCACAGCTGTAAAGGGAAACTTTTGCTCTGAGTTTGGTAAATGTTGCACCATGGGAAAAATCCACAAAATGGAAACAGGAGATAAAAACCAAACTTTACTTTTCCTTTTTAGATGCAATTACTTAACAAAAGGAAAAAAAACAGCAGCATGTGGTTTATAATGTGGTTTTGTTTGTCATGCACGCGTAATCTAGTTACAGTTTATGTAAGTGGTAGTGTACCTTTAACGAGTGTGCATTAAGTATAACGGCCCCACGTTTTAACTGTGATACCTTCCCTGATATTCTAGCCAAGCTGCAGTTCATCTGTTACTATTGCCTTGGCTGCCTACTGCACATTAACCCTTTCGCTGCTGAGGCGTTTCACGCCTCTGTGCTGAGGTCATATTTACCGGTTTTGCTCATCATGTTTAAACGTGTTTTGAAGGCTTATTTTAGTATATGACCCAGACATATTATATATCGTTCATTCCGTCAGACTCGGCAGTTTAATAATATGTCATTATTATATGTATACGTCATGACCTGTCTGTATATTATAACAAAAAATGCAATAAAATATGAATTTTCAATAATTTACAACGTGTAAAGTGTATTTTTTTACATTTTAACATGCGAGCAATTGCGGTTATATTTTGTATGGGGTGCGCTTGTTAAAAAAATTTTAAATGGGGTCTCGTTACATTTTTTTTGGGGGAAATTACGCGATTTTTAACAAACGCACCGCATACAAAAATCGTTAGTGCAGCATCATTGTTCACATTATAATTGAAATGGGAACAATATTGCTGCATTAACAAACCAAAAAAAAATACTGTTTATTTTTTTTTTTATAATTTTTTTTAAAATATTTTTTTATTTTTAATTTTATTTTTAAAAAAAAAATCTTTCACAGTCGTGTTTGATATCGTTGGAACGGCCATGCTCTGGCTGATCCAACAGTACCAAACTTTAACCCCTAGCTGCCACGGATCGGGAGATAGGGGGTTCATTGGAACCCCCTATCTCTACCGTTGGTGGCAGCTAGGGGTTAACTCCAGGACTGGCGTCATCGTGCTATGCACGATGACGCCAGTCCTCAGGGGGAGTTCCCGGAGGCTTGGCCGACATCCAAGATGTCGGCCAGCTCCAGGAAAGGATCACGAACCGGCGCTTTTCAGCGCCGATTCGTGATCCGGCTCCCCAGGGGTTAATGACAGGCACCGTTTGGAAGGGCAGGCTGTGCCCTTCCAAGCGGTGCCTGTATTAACCCCCTGCTCCCTGGCGATCGGGAGGGAGAGAGGTCCGAAGGACCTCCCCCCTCCCTTTCAGGCACCTCCTCCGCACATGCGGGGGGGGGGCGCCTGAATTAGATGCCATTGCGTCGCCGCAATGACATCTAATGTCCCCGCCGGGCTCCCGAGTGCTGGGCTGACATCCAAGATGTCAACCCGCACCGGGGGGGCGCAGCAATCCGCCGGAATCCGGCGGATTGCTGCCTCCTGTGCTCGGACGCGCTGAGCGCGTCCGTAGCACAGGAGAACCACTTGGCTGGACGCGCTGAGAGCATCCATAGCAGCCAAGTGATTAATGCTTCCTGTACTTTGTATGCCTTGAATAGGAAATGCTTATGTGGCAGCAGCCGAGGAGTAACGAGCGATTCCATGGTCGCTCGTTATTCTTGCTTGCGGAAGGTAATGAAAAAAATTAACATCTTCAAGAAAAGGCTTTCACTTAATTACGAAAAAAAGTCCAATGGTTAGCTGTCAATCGATGAAGAGGATGGTGCAATTCGTTGCTTGCTCTTACAGCAAACAGAAGGACAGAGAAAGAAAATAGTTTCCACTGTCCTTCCGCGGACTCTACGCAATCTTGCGACAGTGTTTAACTCTCTGTGGCATCCTATCACTTGCTCAGCTGGAAAAGGACCCAAAGTCCAGTGTAAACTTATCAGAGCCATTAAAGTCTACAGAGTTGGGAAGTTTACTAGAGCTCGGGTTAAAGTCTGCACCATGCATGGAGTCTAGTTCAAGGTACACTGGTTAAAACTAAACACAAAGAAATAAAATGCTGTGGGCTCTATCACCTTGTTAACGCTAGCGCTCACATAAATGAACCTTAGAGCTAGCTTAATTGAGGTGATAGTGTTCGGGCGAAGATTCAGGCAGAGCGCTGAGGGGTTAAAAAACCCGTTAGCGAATCGGTATTAGTGACATGTGACCCAGCAGCAGACGCCTCCATGGAGTCCTAGGGCTGCCCAGTGCACCCTTTCCATGCTGCCAGTACACACATGGCACCCCATCTGCGCAGCCCTGCGAACCCTTTCCATACCATGGGCCCAGGGTACCCCCCCTTCCAGCTCACACATGGATATATTGCCCCCAGCTCACATATGTATATATTTGCCTCCAGCTCACATGGATATATTGCCCCAGCTCACATGGATATATTGCGCCAGCTCACATGGATATATTGCTGCAGGCCAGCTCACATGAATATATTGCCCCAGGCCAGCTCACATGAATATATTGCCCCAGGCCAACTCACATGGATATATTGCCCCAGGCCAGCTCACATGGATATTTTGCCCCAGGCCAGCTCACATGGATATATTACCCCATCTCACCTGGATATATTGCCCCAGCTCACATGAATATATTGCCCCAGCTCACCCGGATATATTGCCCCAGCTCACTTGGATATATTGCCCCAGCTCACCTGGATATATTGCCCCAGCTCACCTCTCCTCTGCAGACCATCTGGTCTGCTCTGCAAGGCCCCAAGCTCAGAGTCATTGCGGCGGCCGCGTGCTTTACCTCCTTCGAGCGGCCGGCAGCATAAACTCTGCCGCTCGCTCACCTGGGTGGGATCTAACCACCAGCCAGCCGCGATCTCGAAGGAGAATAGTAACGTGGCCGCCGGCAATATTTTCTCGGGGGGGGGGGATTGCCCCGTTGCCCCCCCTGGATCCGCCCCTGCCCACAATTAGCAATTACCATCTCATAAGTAACATAAACACACTCTGAAATCTGCTAATATAATTATATATGTGTGTATACATGGATTTTGGCAAAAATGTATGAGGAGTGTCAATAAATGTATGATTTAGCAAGAAAACATATGATTGAACACCTGAATATTAGCTTTATAGTATTTGAGACCAATGGTAACTCGGTTCCGTCTGCAAAAACAGTGGAGGAACTGCATTCCCACGCTTTCCCCTTGACTTGACCCCTGGCTCCCATGGGCATTTATTTTCACAATCATATACTCACTCAAAACTGGAGGTCTATTAAACAGACCAGGATGGGATCTAATGGTCTAAGGAACATATAGGACAATTTTTTTTTTTTAATCTTTAAGAGGAACTGAATGTCCCCTCGCTGACGTTTCATGGAGGTTTCATCGCTCGCACCTCACAGGTTTAAAAAGAATATTGACGTACATTTCTGATCATTAAATATGACAACTGGTTACCAGATGGTATTGACTGATGTGCTCACGGAGCGTTCACTTGTCTACCTCTCGCATATTTACAGATTAATTGGAACATGAACGCTCAATTAATTACAGCTCCGCAGCTCGAAGATTTTTGGCACCAGTCATCGAATTTTCGTATGTCTGGTTTCGTAAGATTACGAAACATGTCAACCATATGTTGTCCAGCTTTATAGGTGTTTGGGCTACTGGCGGTTCTGCATCCCCGCCATCCGATCGACGTGGCTCGTCCTCTCGGGGACACCCGCATCTCTATTTCGACGCTTGTTCATTCAGTCCTCTTTACGCTGGTCGCTCCATACCACATTGACGTCTATCAGTTTGATACTTGCGCGTCATTCCGCGCGTCAGACTGCCACTCCTTGGCTTGGACGCAAACCTATGCCATCACCAGCCTGTAGGGTAGAGTATTTATATCCGGTCTGTTGCCTTGGCTGGTTGTCTTGTCACCTCGTGGATCTTGTTTTGCTTTGTCTTCCCGACGTTACTGTCTGTGATTTTGACCTGTGCTTTGTTCCTGACCTCTCTGCTCCCTGTTCTCCTGACCTTGGCTTTGTTCACACGATATTCCTGCTCTCTATACTTCTGGATCCCTGGCTTGCTCTTACTCTACTTAAATGTTTACCAAGGCATCTGAAGGACGGGTAGCTAGTCTGTTTCTCATACGTCTCTACCCTCATGCCTGGTATACTTACAGCAGGTTCTCGACACAAGTATGTAAAGACCTACCTTCCAAGGATATGTCAAGATAAAATAGATGTAGCGCTTACCCCCAAAAGGAGCCGCTGAATAACCCCAGGATTGGTCTCGCCGCACTAACAACTCACTGTACACCAGCACACCTTTATGGATTATTCTAATTTATACTTTACTGAAGCAATAAACGGCAATAAGTATACATGTACTTTAAGCATGAAATCGATCAGACTAGGGAAGAATGATGGTAATATGTAATGTGGATACACAGTTGTGTTCAAAATTATTCAACCCCCACTGAAATTGAGTGTTTTGGCCAGTTTGACATTGATTTTGATCATTCAGTCATCTTGCTTACAATTAAATCAAAGAGGCAGGTGTAGGTCAGACAAATATAACATAACATTTATAATGAAATAACCACAAATGTCTTTTCTGTGCTCACATCATTATCAGTTTTATTCAACCCCCAAGTGACATTCAATCTTAGTACTTATAACTGTAAAAGGATGTTATACTAACAGCTTTTAAACATGAAGCATAGCTTGACACAAGTGTCTTGCAGCGATCTACGGGTATCTTCGCCCATTCGTCATGGGCAAAAGCCTCCAGTTCAGTCACATTCTTAGGCTTGCGCACTGCAACTGCTTTCTTTAAGTCCCACCAGAGTTCTCAATCGGATTTAAGTCAGGTGACTGCGATGGCCACTCCAAAATGTTCCAGCCTTTAATCTGCAACCATGCTCTAGTGGACTTGGAGGTATGCTTGGGATCATTGTCCTGTTGAAAGGTCCAACGTCTCCCAAGCCTCAGGTTTGTGACGGACTGCATCACATTGTCATCCAATATCTCCTGGTACAGAAGAGAATTCATGGTACCTTGCACACGATGAAGCTTCCCTGTACCTGCAGAAGCAAAACAGCCCCAAAGCATGATTGACCCCCCCGCCATGCTTCACAGTAGGCAAGGTGTTCTTTTCTTCATAGGCCTTGTTCTTCCTCCTCCAAACATAGCGTTGATCCATGGGCCCAAACAGTTCTAATTTTGTTTCATCAGTCCACAGAACACTATCCCAAAACTTCTGTGGTTTGTCCACATGACTTTTGGCATACTGCAGTCGACTCTTCTTATTCTTTGGAGACAGCAAGGGGGTGCGCCTGGGAGTTCTGGCATGGAGGCCTTCATTACGCAGTGTGCGCCGTATTGTCTGAGCTGAAACTTCAGTACCCACATCTGACAAATCTTTTCTCAGCAGTCACACGGGGACTTTTCTCCACTCTACGCTTCAGGTAGCGCACAGCAGTCAAAGTCAGCATCTTCTTTCTGCCACGACTAGGTAGCGTTTCAACAGTGCCCTTTGCCTTGAATTTGCAAATGATGCTTCCTATGGTTTCTCTTGGTATGTTTAACATCTTTGCAATCTTCTTATAGCCATTGCCCTTCCTGTGAAGAGTAATCACCTCTTCTCTTGTCTTCCTGGACCATTCTCTTGACTTCACCATGTTTGTAACCACACCAGTAAATGTCTAGAAGGAGCTGAGTATCCCAGTCATTTTAAAGCGGCCTAATTGGTGCTTATTATGCTTTATTGCTGCTCCGTGACATCCACAGGTGTTTTCAATACCTGATTGAAAACACTTGAATGAACCTCTGTTCTTCAGAGTGGTAGTCTTTAAGGGGTTGAATAATTGTGTCAATGAAGAATTCACAAAAGAAACATTTACTACTGTATTACAAAACCAATTGATGTCATTTTAGTTGCATATGGTTCTTTAAAAAGTCCTTGTAGGATTTCATTCTGAATACAATTACAAATGTACACTAAATTCCCTAAAACCCTTTACAGCATTGGTGGTTGAATAATTTTGAACACAACTGTATGTATATGGTGAATAAATGGTTAATAAGGTTCTCAGTTCTTGGGTTCTATGTCCTAGGGTACCCGGGTACTAAGTCCACTGGCCAGTGGATGGACGAATATCTTCAACTAGTCAATGTTGGGGCCCTGAAATTTGAAGCAATCAAATAAGTGCGCACTGTTAGCAAAGTCATAGGCCAGAGGCCACTCATCCAACCAGCGAAACAGCTTGTCCCGGACCGATGAACTCTGCCAAAAATTCCTTCTCTGCCGCCTGGAACCCGATGCTGCCGAAACCCACGCTCCTGGGCCAGATCTCCTCAGCCAGAAGTCGAATGCCGCCAGCACTCTGCTCTGTCTGCGGGCTCCTTACACGAGGTCCTTCTCGAACACACTCGCCACCGGAACAGCTCAGTGGGATACACTGCAGGACAATGAACACTCTCCCCGATTAACCCAGCTATGGATGCCGCCGAATCTCCGCGCTCCAATCTGGCCGGGATCCCAGACAATGTCTCTCTTGCGACTCTCTTCATGCACCGCTCTCCTCGTTCTGCCCACGCTGCACACGATGCTCCACACTTCCTGGTGCCAGTCCGCTTGCTTCTTTCCTCCCTACCAAGGGTTTCTGGGGGATGTAGTCCATTTTAGTACATTACGCTCTGGCTCCCTCTAGAGGCAATATGGTTTCAGTTCTCAGAGCCAAGTTAAACACAATGCTACATAGATATATCTGCTTACCTCTTTTCAAATGTGGAATGAATTTACTATGCAATGACTTGTGTGCAACGACATGCATTATTAAATTTCATCATCAAGATCCTGCTTTAGAACAGGTGAGTATAACTGTCTCAGATTCATTCGATCATCAATGGCCAGGCAGAGGCAATTTCACATTTTGCCAAGGTGGTGTCTGATGCTTTTGAAGATCCCTGCATGAGATCTTTATACTTTCATGTAAACTCTGAAGACTTTAAACCAGACATCATAGCAGTTATTCACTAACCTCTGAATTAGCCCCAAATAGTGAATTTCCCCGTAGTTGCAATTTCGGGTCAATTTGTCTATTCACTAAGTTGTCAATTCACCAAATACAGACGAACTGACAGAAAAATACAGCACAATTCCCTGTAATTCAGCAGCACCAAATTTGTACCATAGAAAACTATTGTGTCGTCGTCTATTCACAGAACGCCGAAATGCTCCGAAATTGAGTTGAAATGCCCTGATTTTCAGTGTTTCAATTTGAAAGGTTTAAACAGGTGAACCCCATAGGTCTCAATGTAATAAATGGAATATCTTCTTTAATTATTTTTTTTTTTAGACCATTTATTCTTTCGATTTTTTTTCAAAAGCCCTTTTTTTTTTATTTTTTAAAAGTCTATTTTTGTATTTTTCGTATTTTTTAGATGACACGTTTATTTTTTAAAACACTTTTTTGTTGTGTAACTGACCTTTATATTCTTTTTTTAAAGGACCTTTCTATTATTTGGAGACATTTTTGCTACATTTTTATTGATTTAAACTCCAATTAGGAAAATAGGAGACTTCGTTCTTTTTCTTCAGTGCGGTGAAATTCGACGATGCCAAAATGGGGAAAATGGGCGTGACCACTGGAAACAATTGGGCCTCTTACTTTGGGGGAAGGGGCCACTCACACTGGAAGCCCTATCTTGGGGCATGGGGACATGGAGACCCTTACTGGAAAGGGGACCTCTGGCCTAGAGCCTGGAGTCTAGGGATCTACTATATGTCGTGGGGCTTGAGGATCTCTGTGTTGGAGCACTCTGTGTGTGTGGGCAGTTTGGGGGATTGTTCTGAGTGGGTACAGTGGGGGGGATATTTTGAGGCGGTGGTTGACATGGCTCTGACCAGTGGTTCAGTAGGGGTCCTCAAGATTTTTAATGATAGCTCTGAGTACAAATATTAAGACCAAGTTTTTTCTTCATCTAAAATTTCAAAACGTTATCTTAAAAACTCCATATTCCTCAACATTGGGAGATATGAGATCGGGACTGGGATGGAAGGGTCTATGGCGGGGACCAAAAAAGGAAGGCTACCCAGGAAAAGGGCCAGATCCTTAGGCATCGATGAAAAGATACATAGTGCAGGAGGGGTGGGGTCGCGCCTATTCCCCAAAGGGTTGGCTGAAACCACCAAATGCATCCAGCCCAACAACATGTGTAGAACATAACAAAGAAAAAAATGTCATCTGCGCTTACTCCAATTATACTGTGTGAAACTAAACACAATTAGAGGTTTGGTTTCTTATTAATGGCCATTATAAGACTAGCTCGCCCGCCAACGTCACGGCACTCTATAAGGCGAGTCCTAACCAAAATGAAACCACAGGCTGCTACATAGCAAACCATACCTGCTCATGCTGCTTGTCAAACATGAGGTAGACTGGTGGGCCTTTATTTATGCTCCCCCAGAAAAAAAATCCACTTGGGATCAAAACAAAGACACGGAGCGGAGTCTTGCTGCAGGGATGACCTGGCTGGAAGTACATTGAAACATACATAGTGCAGAAGGGGTGGGGTTGCGCCTATTCCCCGAAGGGTTGGCTGCAACCACCAAATGCATCCAGCCCAACAACATGTGTAGAACATAACAAAAAAAAAAATGTGTCATCTGCGCTTACTCCAATTATACCGTGTGAAACTAAACACAATTAGGAGGTTTGGTTTCTTATTAATGGCAATTATAAGACTATAAGACCCACCCCTCCTGCACTATGTATGTTTCAATGTACTTCCAGCCAGGTCATCCCTGCAGCAAGACTCCGCTCCGTGTCTTTGTTTTGATCCCAAAGTGGATTTTGTTTCTGGGGGAGCATAAATAAAGGCCCACCAGTCTACCTCATGTTTGACAAGCAGCATGAGCAGGTATGGTTTGCTATGTAGCAGCCTGTGGTTTCATTTTGGTTAGGACTCGCCCTGATAGAGGTGCCGTGACATTGGCGGGTGAGCTAGTCTTATAATGGCCATTAATAAGAAACCAAACCTCTAATTGTGTTTAGTTTCACACGGTATAATTGGAGTAAGTACAGATGACATTTTTTTCATCGATGAAAAGATGACTTTTCATCGATGAAAAGATGCCTCGCTGAGAAAAATGAGGCAGATTGTTCTTTAGCGGGATATCGGGACATCCCTTAAAATGGGACTATTGAGGGAGGTCAGCAGATATGTGGAACCTCATGGCTGCAAAAAAAATCAGAGAGCAAGTTCCCTTGAAACCCTAGAGTAATATTATTGAGAAAAGGGAGAGGTTTGTGAGGGTCCTGAGAATGAGCAACGGCACTAGTGGGCTGCTCTATGTTGGGTGGCCGCTCAATGATTGTGCCATTACAGGGACTACTGCTCCATATGCAAATCAAAAGCAAACACCCAGAAAGGGTGGCCAGTACTGAACTGCCAAGGATGTCATCCCTACATGAGAGGTGCAGCAACCCCGATGACCGTTTCGGCCTTGTTAGGCCTCGTCAGGAGGATATAGCTGACACCGCTCTATGCACCTCGAGCAAGGGGTCCACGTCAGGATTAATATTGATTAAATAAAGACTTTCTCCGTGTCGTAAAATTGTGCCCCGCAAACCGCATCCCTATTTTACTACATAACGACAGCCATATTTCAACACGATATTTTCATCCTTACACAATTCATCTGTTAATGTAGACGAAAGCAAGCCAAAAATGCAAATTTACGACTTCTAAAAAAACTGTGATTACAAGCTGGAGAGGGAGAGAAGACAAAAGGGAATTTCAGGCCATGACAGGTAGACGAGTGCTGCCAATTCCCTTTGGAAATGATTTTGACATCAAGAAAAATCAACACAAGAAACATCGAATTATTGCGGCAAATCGCATTCCAAAGGTTCCCACACACTTCAGTGTTCACTTTCAGAAGAAAAGCTGCAAGTTAAAAAAAAATACACTGGGATACACCAATGTAACAGCGACCCCTTTAGGTCAACTGCAATAAAGTCAAGCAAAAAAAAGTCGCGGCAATAAAAATAGACCCTTAAATATGGCCGTCGGTTAAAAAGTAATCAGCCAATGCATCCTTAAAGGGAGACACTAATGATAAATAGAATTCCCTTTTTTTTACTTTAATTTTTTGGGCAGATCCTGCTGACAGCCTCCTCCCAATTAGTTTTTTATTTTTTCCCCCTATTTTTAGGTAATTTTACTTACCTTTTTTTTCCCTCGCCGTGCCCTGATCCTCCTGATGGATTCCTGAACCTGGAAGGGCGTGAAGCTTTTCTGCACAACTTGCGCTTCGTAGGTGACGTGACGGGAGAGGGTGATGTGACGTTAGCACGCTCTCTCAGATGAAAACTGAACTTTACATCCAAGTTTAGTTCCCTAGATCTGCACCTTGAGATTATTCCATAAGCCTTCTTATGAAACTTGTAAACTTGTGGCAAAAATGGTCAGGGGAACTTGCGTATGGTTATGACTCCAAGACCTCTTGGTTATCTGGCCAAGTAGATACGTGAAAAAAGTTTTAATTTGTTTTATTACCCCTTCTCTTTCGTATTTTTCCAACTATTTCTCTGCTATGTTTTTATGGTTTCTATGTTTAAGTGGTATAGGAGAACTTCTAACAAGGTGAGTACAGCTCCTATGGAGGTCAAAGATGACGCACTGAACTCCTCTCCTAACGGTACACACTAGCCACCCAGGACATACTTTAAAAAGAGAGAAATCTTAATGTATCCTTCCTGGTAAAATACTTTCTCAAAAAAAAATAATTCAAAAGAATTTCGTCTGTTGTGAGAAAGGAAAGCCTTGGACCAGTGTCCCATGGTCAACAGCATCATCTAGTACAGTGCTCAAAATTTCCACTCGCCTACTCGCATTTGGCAAGTAGGAATTAAATGATGGCGAGTGGAAATGCGCACGCAGGCAACACAATAAATTATTTTGTGCTGTGTATTCCGGCAGTGCCTCCATACAGTCCCAACTTCCTCAGGCTGCACAATGGCAGGAAACGGCTGCCTAAACTGACACAGCTCGTCTCTGTCACTGGCAGGGGGTGGAGAGGAGTTTCCATGCCTCCTCGCTCTGCTCAAACTGGGGTCTGATGACTGGGTATACATGTATCTGGGGTCTGATGACTGGGTATACATGTATCTGGGGTCTGATGACTGGGAATACATGTATCTGGGGTCTGATGACTGGTTATTAATGTTATTTTTGTAACTTTATTCTAAATAAAACCTTTAACAGTGTAATTTCATAAGATAATTTAAGAGGGTGTGTTTAGGGGCAGAGTTAAGGGCTGGGTAGGGGTTAGGTGGAGCAACTGGTGGCGAGTAACTCGTATGGCCTGGTTAGTAGCTTGGGACTTGAAATTTTGAGCCCTAGTATGTCTATCTGTCCATTCCTATAACCAAGAAATGACTTTCATGAAAAATGTTTCTTCTAAGATATTTTGTCAGTTCCTAAATTAATTAAGACGTAAAACTCATTACTCATTTTATCCTTATATTTTTATTTGTTACTGTATGTTGTTTTACCTTGGGATCTGTTCTCCCCCCGATTTTCACACAATCAGGGTTATGACTGAGCACCAAAATGTCACCAACATTTCAGTGCTCTCCCATTCCCCACACTTCGGCTAGTCTGATTGGACTGGAAAAAATGGTGGGTTGCCCGTAACCCTGTCGCTGACCCTGCAGTGAATTCAGCATTCATTGCATGGTCCCTGAATCGATCTGAAAAACCACAGAAAAAACACTGAATCGATCCAAAAACTGCCGAAAACCCGCCGAATGCATACAACTATCTTCCGTAAAACCGCTGAATCGATCTGAAAAAAGCTGATGACCCGCTGAACAGAGCGCCGAACAGCCGTCAGAAAAAGCCGACAAGCCGGCCAACGGGTAAAAGCAAAAAACAAAACCTGCAACTTTTAAAAGGTGTTTTCAAAGAAACTACTATACGTAAGGTCCTATGAATAATAATAATAATAATAATGTCTGTTACAGAAAGAAAACCCCGCCAATTTAAAAAAAACGGGGGGAAAAAATTTGCCGAAACAATCCTGAAAAATGACAAAAAAATCCTAAAAAATAAATAGATAAAGAAACTTTTTCTGCAAGTGAAAAGAATAAACGGTGAATAAATATTTACAGGGTTATTCAAAGAGATCCGAATTGCTGGCGAAAGGTAACCGAATGCTGAAATTCAGCGTACGGTTACCTTTCCTGGCCATTCGGCTATCCAGAGAGCAGCATTTCGCCAAATCTTGGCGAATTGCCTGCACATACGGTGCCTGTTCGGTGCCTGTTCGAGGGCAGTGAAATCCCCATAGAGAAGCAATGCTTCGTCTATTCAGAGAACACAAACCAGCAGTGAAAGGTTCCCCTAATGCCCTGTCATTCGGTGGTTTCATTCGACAGGTTTATTCAGGCGAATCCCATAGGCTTCAATGTTAAAAATATTCCCGTTTTAATTCAATATCTAATAAACCGTTCATTATAATATTCTGCAGTAAAAAGTCTCTTTATTTATAGATTTTTTAGGATCTTTTAAGCATTTTTCGGGATTTTTTTGCAAATTATTTTTTCAGATTTTTTATTTTATTTATTTTTAAACGTTTTTTTCTTTTTTCTATTACAGACCTTTTTATTATCATTCATTGGATCTTATATGTAAATTTCAGACATTTTTGCTCAGTAGTTTGTTTGCAAACAGCGGTCCACTTTTCAAACATTCAAGCGTACTGGTTTTTTTTTCCACTCCATTCGTCTGCGGTGTCGGGTTTTTCTGGCGGCTGCTCTGCGCTCTGATCGGCTCCTGCTCGGTTTTCTCTGGCGTCTTCAGCAAGGTTAATCCAGATGTTTTTGCGGGTTTCAGTGTGCATTCGCCTGTGTTTTGCGGTGAGTGTTCGGCAGGTTTTTGGCGGCTTTTCCCTGCACTATGACGGCCCTCTGGTGCTTGCTTAATACACCGCAGGGTCGCCGAAATGGGATCGCCGAATCAAGACGAATTGAAGAGAACGAAAAGTCATCGAACGTGCGGTGACTTTTCGATTCTCTTTGAATAACCCTGTTAATAAAAACGGGGATTTTTTTTTACATTGACACCTATGGGATTCGCCTGATTAAACCTGTCGAATGACTACAACAAAAATCAGGGCATTTCACTGACATTCCGGTGCAGTTCGGTGTTCTCTGAATAGAATAAGCGTTACTTCTCTATGGGGATTTCACTGCCGTTGAAGATCACTGTATTTCGCTGGCAAATCGTCAATATTTGGCGAACTGACGGCTTTTTGAATAGCCGAATGGGCACAAAATTGCACCGTACGGCAAAATTCACTGTTCGGTGGCAATTTGGTGGCCAGTTCAGCTCTCTTTGAATAACCCTGATAGTGAGTCCTCGATCATCTCTTTTTTACTGCTAAGTTTAGAAAATGATCAAAAAAATATACAGAAGAATAAAATAAATAGGAGAACAAAAAAAACAGTGAAGATCGCCTGTGATTTCTATTAAAACATGGCCTTTCTAAACTTTTTTTCCCCCTAGAGCCAGCCTGCTCTGAATGTTTAGAGGAAGGCTGATCAATGCAGATTACAAACACATAAAAATACAAAGAAAGAGGAATTTGGTCCCAGAGCTCACTGGCAAAAAAATAATGCTAAGAGAAGTTACAGAAACATTTCCCTTTTTGCTTTAGCTGTAAAAAAAAAAAAAAAAAATGTCAAGGTAGAACAATACCGCTCGGATTTAATCTGAAAGTCCTTTCCACAAAATAAATGTCAGGCAAGAGGGTTTGGTGATGAAATTTAAGCTTTTAAATTACTCAGCTACAAGAACAGGATGTTCCTGTTGCCGTCTGCTTCGAAACATCAAACTGCCACTTGAAGATCTGTATGAATATGCTTTAGAAGATTTTTTCTATTTTTTCTTACACCTGCCAGCGAACCCTGCATGCAGAAATTAAATTCGGAGACGTCTGTAGGAGTGTTTCCTCCAAATAGTTCTTTCTTAACTTACGAGGTCCACCGCTTAGTCATCTTACCGACCAACTAAACCAATATGTTTGTTTAAAGGGGATTCAGTGTTTGCATTTTATAATGGTTACATTTTCTGCTTGGTTTTTTTATTAGGGTTAGGGATACAGTCAGGGTTACAGTTTCTGTTTGTTTATTGAATTGGGTTAGGGCTACAATTTCTGCTTGTTTTTTTATTAGGGTTAGGTTTAGGGTTACAGTTAGGGTTATAGTTTCTGCTTGTTTCTCGATTAGGTTTACAGTTTGGGTTATAGTTTCTGCTTGTTTCTTGATTTGGGTTAGGGTTACAGTTAGGGTTATAGTTTCTGCATGTTTCTTTATGTGGTTTAGGGTTACAATCAGGGTTATAATTTCTGCTTGCTTCTCAATTATGTTTAGGTTTACAGTTAGGATTATAGTTTCTGCATGTTTCTCGATTAGCGTTCAGGTTACAGTTAGGGTTATAGTTTCTGTTTGTTTCTTGTTTAGGTTTATAGTTGCGTTTACAGTTTCTGCATGTTTCTTCATTAGGGTTAGGGTTCAGTTAGGGTTATAGTTTCTGCTTGTTTCTTGATTTGGGTTAGGGTTACAGTTAGGGTTATAGTTTCTGCATGTTTCTTTATGTGGTTTAGGGTTACAATCAGGGTTATAATTTCTGCTTGCTTCTCAATTGTGTTTAGGTTTACAGTTAGGATTATAGTTTCTGCATGTTTCTCGATTAGGGTTCAGGTTACAGTTAGGGTTATAGTTTCTGTTTGTTTCTTGTTTAGGTTTATAGTTGCGTTTACAGTTTCTGCATGTTTCTTCATTAGGGTTAGGGTTCAGTTAGGGTTATAGTTTCTGCTTGTTTCTTGATTTGGGTTAGGGTTATAGTTTCTGCATGTTTCTTTATGTGGTTTAGGGTTACAATCAGGGTTATAATTTCTGCTTGCTTCTCAATTGTGTTTAGGTTTACAGTTAGGATTATAGTTTCTGCATGTTTCTCGATTAGGGTTCAGGTTACAGTTAGGGTTATAGTTTCTGTTTGTTTCTTGTTTAGGTTTATAGTTGCGTTTACAGTTTCTGCATGTTTCTTCATTAGGGTTAGGGTTCAGTTAGGGTTATAGTTTCTGCTTGTTTCTTGATTTGGGTTAGGGTTACAGTTAGGGTTATAGTTTCTGCATGTTTCTTTATGTGGTTTAGGGTTACAATCAGGGTTATAATTTCTGCTTGGTTCTCAATTATGTTTAGGTTTACAGTTAGGATTATAGTTTCTGCATGTTTCTCGATTAGGGTTCAGGTTACAGTTAGGGTTATAGTTTCTGTTTGTTTCTTGTTTAGGTTTATAGTTGCGTTTACAGTTTCTGCATGTTTCTTCATTAGGGTTAGGGTTACAGTTAGGATTATAGTTTCTGCTTGTTTCTCGATTAGGGTTCAGGTTACAGTTAGGGTTATAGTTTCTGCATGTTTCTCGATTAGGTTTACAGTTTGGGTTATAGTTTCTGCATGTTTCTTCATTAGGGTTAGGGTTACAGTTAGGGTTATAGTTTCTGCTTGTTTCTCGATTAGGGTTACAGTTTTGGATTGAGTACGATCAAGCTGAACAGGCTACCCACTGCCCAATGGCCTGATTTATACGCTGGTGGATAGTCAATCTGCTTTTATGCATGAGCGATGAAGACCAGGAGTAGTGGACCTGTATATAACAAGAAAACTAAGGTATATCTTTAGTGAAACGTATCATGCCACAGGAGGTGTGCATGGTGTGTCCAGCCATTCATTAAGGTGCAGTTCTTCGCATTCTACATTGTGGTATCTGGCTCATGAAAAAGAGCATGACAGATGACTCTTAATTGGTATACACATGGTGAATGATAAGCATAAATATGTAGTTTTGCTAAGATTTTAAAGCTTAATTTTGTAATTAATAAATGTTCCTTGGAATGCACATTCTAGTTGATGATGCCACTATGGTTGATGGTGTAAAAAAGCAGAAAAGAGGCATTATTACTTGACCACATGATGTCATAACCACATCTATAAAAGGTGTGCCACTGGAGGGTGAAAGAAAATCAGACAGTGATAGCAGACACAAAATATCGCAATAACCATTCAAATGGAACTCTTGCCCAGATTTCAGGAAGAAGTCACTTCGCTGGAGGCAATACAAGTGGAGGCATCTCATTCCTGGTCCAGTCCCTTCAACAGATTTGGACAGCAGAAGACCGGCTAGATGTCACAAACATGCTTTCCCTCAACTGTGTCATATATACATTACGCAACTTTTCAAGTACAGTCTAGACAAGGGTATTCTAGCACTATCCTAGTCTCATGGAGTCCAGATCCAGTGCATTTATCCTGGTGGCAAAAGCCACACTCGGAAAGGACAGACCCAGAGTTTACTACTGTTTAATCGAGTCACTGTATTACCACCAGAGTAGTGTTAACTGCAAAGCAACCTTAACAGACCCAAGAAGAAATTCTGTCCATTGGATGAGCTTCTTGTGGTTCAGGCAACACTGGTGACTTTTGGACATGATTTCCTACATAATGCAATTATAAGATTATTAGATCAAATCAGGTATGAACCGGTAAACTCAGTTCTGCCCTGGACTATGGGTGTACATGATGGTTGATCAAAGACATGCATGAGCTAAACCTCCATTGTGCTGCTGGTTTGTAGGGATGACCCACATCACTATGGACCAGCATGAGCTAGTTGGAGAGTTGAGGATCTTCAGAGGACTCTTGGCTACTGAAGGAAGACAATAACCTACCAGGTTTTGCTTAGTTTGACAAATTTTTAGTCCGGGACTGAATTATATGTTTAAAAGAGGAGCATCAGTGAGTGTTTTATACTTTATGGTAATTAGTTATTTATCGAAATATGTGTATAAATGGGTTATCACTTCAACTGATATCTAACCTCCCACCTAACTCTTATTGCAACAACTCCAGGCAGTGTCATTTCCAGCATGTGTTTCACCATATGGCATAATCACGTATTCGAGTGAATTCAAAGCAAGCCTTTACAGAAGATCCTTTGAAAAGACAGTGATCACAAAGCTTCTTATTCCTGCAAATATTATTTCCCCAGGCTTTGAGTGCATGTTATGAAAAAAAATGCCTAAGGTACTGTCATTCATGTGAGAAGATAGAAGACATAGGCTTACGATATAAAGTAGAAGCTAGAGACGTGTAACGCAAATCGTAAACACGTCATCTTCAGTTGCTGGAAGGAATCAGT
Organism: Leptobrachium leishanense; assembly: GCA_009667805.1. Taxonomy (NCBI): domain Eukaryota; kingdom Metazoa; phylum Chordata; class Amphibia; order Anura; family Megophryidae; genus Leptobrachium; species Leptobrachium leishanense. Next base: position 27,857,288 of record CM019064.1, on the reverse strand, counting down.
CCATGGTAGAACCATGAGCAACATTTCGATCCAACAACTGTATCTTTGAAGAGGACTTGTGAAGCTTGACAAAGATGCACATATTGGATCGAAAGTTTGTCCAAGTCTACTGCGGCAGAATAAAGATTTTTTTTCTCCTGCTAATCTATTGTTGCGTTTCTAAACATTCCCCTCATCTGTTGTGGAATTGGTGGGTCCCAGGCATTAACAAGGTGTGTAACCCATACTATTTCTGCATGGTAGAACCATGTGATTTTGGAACACTAGTCCCACCAGTCTGGTTAGATGCCATATTTTGGAAGGGATTTGGGAAAAAAATCCAGGCCTCCAGGTTACAACTTTATTTAGGAATGGGTAACATTTCCAGCTAAGGATTGGGGATGGGGTGACCTCTTCCACAATGACACTGGCGTGTAGTTACTCGATTTGGTGATGCTTACTCCATATACATGAACGATTGACGCTGTGTCTTTTCCATCCACACTCCCTGCATCAGTAGATTGGACATGGTAGAAGGGTCAGATTGGGTTCCCATGAAAGTCCCTTTTTTTCTCTAAATACTGTATATTGCTGAGTATTCCAGGTTTGGAAATCTTCTGGATTTCAGAATGTGGGTGGAATCTCATGTTTTAGAAAATGCAGTGGGAGAGATCCCACTCCTGCAGCAGCCACCAGTGTACACACTGGGAGAGCCGTGCGGAGTTAGTCTGCTGACATCATGCACAGAGTCAGCGTGACTCCATGCAGCATGTCACATGCTAGGTCTGCCCAGAAACTCGTAGCATGTGCCACATTCTTCTACAGTGCTCTTGAGCTGGGTTCCCCAGTAGTAGCCATCATACGGAGCACCTCTAATCTGGAAACACTAAAATCCAGATGGCTCTGAAAATTCCGATTTTCTGAGTATTACAGATTTTAGAATTCCGGATAAGGCGTGGCCGACCTGTAGAATAAGCACACTTTAAGAAAGACACTCATAAAGTTCTTCAAGCTTCCGAAGACATTACTATCATGGCGTTCATCGGAATCATTGCAAACCAAAGTATCACCGCACTTTTATCAATCCAAAGTTTTTATTTCTGATTATACAAAAGCTCTTTCCATTTCCCTCTAATTGGACCTTAACTGCCGTTACATTAAAATACTCTCTCAATCATTATGTCTTATTTTCTCCTATAAGCGGTAAGAGCCACTGTTCCCATTCTCTTACTCTATGCATATGATTAATTTCCAGATACAGCCGAAAGCCACTGGATAATGGCCTAATAACGCCGAGACTAAATTGAAGGTGATGGGCAGAATATAAAAGCAACCGAGGAAGTGCTCTTAGGAGAGTCAAATAAAGCACCAATATGATTTGTTAAATTATCTTCTTGGCTTTTCCAATCACCGAAAATCTAAATGTAGATCTTCACCGAGATTACTTTAGTCTTTCATCAATCCTTCAAGTCTCTGGATCTCATTTGATGTTATCACGAAGATGATCTGAAACTGTTAAACGTTCCACTTCAGTCAGAACCGGGGATGGTAACTTGCTTGCTAGCTCCTTGTACCAAGATTGGGCCCTATTCTGACCTGTTTTAAAGGCCGGAGCCGCTATTCCAATCTAGGCCACGTGCTTAGGTTTAACGACCACTTACTGTAAGAAAACGGTTCCTGTGCTTTGTATTAGACCTGTTATTCATCGGCCAGGTGGAGACTAACAAGCTATTCCATGGTAGCTCATTATTCTCAACTCACACTGGTAATAAAGGGACACTCTGCTCATCCTGACCACTTTTTATCTTTTTAAAGTGGTCAGGATGTGATGAGTGCACCCTCTTTTCCACCCTCCTCCCTCCTGCTCCAATTTTGAGAATATGTGGAGTAAAGTTGAAATGTTTCCTCCACCCCACCCAGCATCACCATGTCAGTAGTGACATCAGCACGTTGAGAGCATCCCAACATCACCATCTCTGAGACCACCCTCGATAGCGAACATTCTCAGAGATGGTGATGTTGGGCAGTGATCGATCGGATCTGCGCAGGCACTACAGAACTTGCGTACTTAAAGTGTGCAAGTCCATTACGATGCACAAATTCCGGTCTCCCTACGTTACTCAAGTTATGTAGGAGAACACATTGCGTTAGAAAATGTTCAGGGATTTCCAGGTTCGGGAGTCCCTGGGCCGAAGAGGAGGAGCTGTGCGCAGCAACGAAGAAAAGGTGAGTAAAATAACCAATATATGTATATATATATATATATATAATATATATATATATATAAATCACGAGTATAGCAGTCTGTAGTGATACCTTTTTTATTGGACTAACGTTACATTTAAAGTACAAGCTTTCGAGAGGATTCCTCCCTTCGTCAGGTATAGAAGCTAACTGATCAGAATAATAGAATTAAACATAGGGACAGTCATAGGGCTCACATACTCGTGATTTTGGCATCTGGACTAACACGGCCGACCTAATCTACATATATATATATATATATATATATATATAAATAATAATTAAAAATAAAGAGCAGAGGGTGTCAGCAGCATCTGCCCTAATTATTTAAGCGCAAAAAAAGAGAACTCTATTTTCCAATTTCCCATTAACACCTTCCTGACCGCTGACATACATAGCACGCCCTGTGGGAAAATACCCTTAATGACAACAGATGTACTATGTACGTCACGATCTCCTAACCTCCCTCCCTCCCTATACTCACCTCTCTGTCTGGGCTCCCACGGTGGACTGGCAGGCTGGAAGTCTGCCCCGCCTATTCAGGGGCTGGGCTGGCGCGATGATGTCAACAACATTCATGATGACATCATCGCCAGGCGCCCCCGATGCCTGGAGTGAAAAATAGGAAAGGGGAGGGGGGCAGCTCCTTTGGAGCTCTCTCCCTCCCAAACTGCTCCACTTACAAAAAAAATAAAAGTACCGCTGGAAAGGGGAGAGTCTCCCCTTTTCAGTTGTTCCTGTCTTTATCCCCTCCATTGCCGGGCTCGCGATTCAAACATGGAAGTGTCTGACATCTTGGATGTCAGCCAAGCGTCCGGGTCACCCCCCACCCACTGATATCGTCACCATATGTGTGAGTACATCAGTGGGCCAGTTAACCCCCTAGCTGCCAAGTGGAGATAGGGGGATCTTTTGGATCCTATCTCCTGATCAGTGTCAGCTAGAGGGTCATGTATGATATCGGGCCCTATTACAATCTTTGCGTTAAAACGCTCGCGCAACGCGTGAATTTGTGCGCCCAGCGTTAAACGTTAACGCACGTAAATCAACGCTGGAATTACAATCCTAGCACATTTTTTCTTCCGTCGAGCAATAACGCGCGTTAAACGGATGCGCACAAATGCCCGCGCAGTAATGTTGCGTGCAGAAATCAGTGTGCAGACTGTTTTTGTCACGCGATTCAGCCAATCAGAATTAAGAACCACAATTGTCTCTTAAAAAAAAGTTTTTGCACCTGTCAAATTCAATCTGCGCATTTATAATAAATGCACGCACAACTTCTCCATTTTTTGGTTTGGGTATGAATAGAATGTGTAACTATACTTTGCTGCGTATTTTGTTTTTTGGGCTGGTGTGTTTGGTTTCGGTCAGGTTGATAGAATTTGCCATTAACACCAGCTTTCAGGAGTTGCTAAAATTATGTGCGCAAAGGCTGTGCGTTACAAACTGCGCATAGATTGTAATACCATCCGCGTACCAGCGCACAAACGCATTTGTGCTCACAATGTTAAGTATAGGACGCGTGACGTACCGTAAGCTCGCGCGGCGTTCGCGCAAGTTCACCCGCGGTAGACGTATACGCACGTTTGTTGCGTTGACATTGTAAAACAAGGTTCAGTGCAAAGGGTTTTACCCCTCGCGTTAATGCGCTTTTGTGCTGTAATAGGGCCCATCATTGGAAAGGCCTGATCATGACCTTTCCAATGCTACCAAACATGACTAGGTTTGGTGTTAAAAACCAAAAGAAATATATAAAGTAATAAAAAATAGTAATAAAAAAAGGTTTTGTTTTCTTAAAAAAATATGTCTGGGGGTTTAATAAAATAGGACTTAAGCTGGCATTTAAACATGATGAGCACAACATGGTGAAAATGAGCTCAGTGCACAAAGGTGAAATGGCTCAGCAGTGAAGGGGTTAAAAAGTAGAAACATGTAAAAATTGGGTATTTCTATTCTCAGGACAAAATTTTGAAACTAGATTTTGGGGATTAAATTTTGAAGAAGTATCAGGGTAATTCAAAGAGAATCGAAAAGTCACTGCACGTTCGGTGACTTTTCGTTCTCCTCAATTCGGTTCGATTTGGTGATCCCATTTCGGCGACCCTGAGGTGTATTCAGCAAACACCACAGGGTCCCTGTATTGCAGGGAAAGATCGCCGCAAACCCGCCGAAAACTAACCGCAAAACCTGGCGAATGCACGCCGAAAACCCGCACAAACATCTGGATTAACCTGCCGGAAAAACCCCAGCAGGAGCCGATCACAAGCAGCGAAGCCGCCGGAAAAAGCCGACACCGCAGACGAATGCAGTAAATAAATAAGAAAAACAGTTTGCTTGAATGATTGAAAAGTGAAACGCTGTTTGCAAAGAAACTACTGAGCGAAAATGTCTGAAATTTACATATAAAATCCAATGAATGATAATAAAAAGGGCTGTTACAGAAAAAATAAGTAAACTTAAAAAAATAAATAAAAATAAAATCGGAATTTGTTTTAAAAAAATAATCCAGAAAAATGCTTAAAATATCCTAAAAAATCAATAAATAAATAGACTCTTTACTGCAGAATATTATAATCAATGATTTATTAGATATTGAATTAAAACGGGAATATTTTTAACATTGAAGCCTATGGGATTCGCCTGAAAAAACCTGTCGAATGAAACCACCGAATGGCCGGGCATTTCAGGAACCTTTCACTGCTGGTTTGTGTTCTCTGAATAGCCGAAGCAGTGCTTTTTCATGGGGATTTCACTGTCCTCGAACAGGCACCGAACAGGCACCGTATGTGCAGGAAATTCGCCAGGATTTGCGAATTGCCTGCTCTCTGGATAGCTGAATAGCCAAGAAAGGTAACCGAACGCTGATTTTCAGCGTTCGGTTACCTTTCTCCAGCCATTCGGATCTCTTTGGATAACCCTGTGTGTTTTTTCCTTTTTTTCATCATATTTCATTTTATTTTTTATAGTAAATTATACGATACAATGGAAATAATGGTATCTTTAGAAAGTCCATTTAATGGCGGGAAAAACAGTGTATAATATGTGTGGGTTGCATAAACGAGTAAGAGTAAAATTTGACCTAAACACAAACAGCGTAGAAACGTAAAAACGGGAGCGGGCACTTTTGGACAGACTTTCGTAAAACCGCCCGGTCACTAAGGGGTTAAGCGATTTTGTATTTACAAAATATACCGAAAAATCCCTTACTGGTCCCGTAATGCGGAGGACGACGCGATACACAGCCTCCTCTGCTTATATGCAATAGACCACTGGGAGGTGTTTGCTCCCGGTGTAGGGTTGCTTCTCTCCATGGGGTCTTATGGAGTCCAGGAGAAGATTCCTGTGGTGGGTGGCGCACGCACCCTGACGGAATAGATTAGCCGATCTCTGCTGGCACGAGTCGAGCCAGTGATACACCGGCTCACGTATAATTGAGCCAGTAACCGGTTAGGTGCTCAGTTCTATTGGCTTTTTTAGTGGTTCTCTGATACCAGTCACTTTGGAAACGGGCCTCTTGTGTCTAGGATTCTCGTTACGTTTTGCTATGAGAAAAGTGAGATTCACAACCTCCATGTCGCAAATTATATGAAATAATATAAACAACTGAGAAACACGTCAGTGAGCTGCTTTGTCTGGACGCGTAGATGTTTTTCGCCTGTTGGTATTTTTCCACGCATCTGATTTCTAGCTAATAAAATCGTTTTAAGCGACATTGCCATATTGATGTTTTTTGTTGTATTTTTTTTCTCTTCTCATTTTTAACAAAGCGGTCCTATAAAAAGCACATACTGAAGGGCTTTTAGATGTTGGCGGCACCTGCCCTGGAGCATGAATTTTTTAATAAGCAGATCTCATTATAACGCTGATGTGCCTTCCCTAGCTATGCAAACGGCCATGCAGTGGTGGACTCGACGAGCCCCGGAGGGCACTCTCTGTACATTAATGGGGATTCCAATTATCGTACATCACTATGATCAGCCCAACATCCGTGGTTGTCTCCAAGGGAGCATTTTAAGATGCAATCCCCAGGAAACCATCCCATCTAGTGGTTGATTACATCACGTAAGAGCCTTAAAGCATGGCTGTCAAACTCACCGAGCCCCCCCCAGATGTCGATGACATTTCCCATAATTCTTTCAATGCAATAGTTGTCCAAGGAATCATGGGAGTTGTTGGTCAGAAACATCTGGGGGGCGGAGTTTAAACAGTCCTGTCTGAAAGAGTTTCATAAATGGTGGAAATTTGCACCTTTTAGGCCAAAAAAGTTGAATTTTGTAAAAGAACAGAAAAAAGCCATTTGTGGCTTCCTTCTGTTAAGGGTAGTACCGGGTGGGTACCGGCTTTGCAGGTTATGAGCCCAGGATGCAGTAACATACACAACCGGAGGGAAGGGTGGAGGTGTAATACAGGATGGAGACAACCAGCAAGCTAAGGACAAGGGGCAAACCACAAAGGGACCAGACACCGGTAAGAAGACACTGGGGATTGCAGAAATGGTTGTTACTGGGAACCTGAAATACTTGGAATCACTTGGAAACACTTGGAAGGCACGTAGAAGTTTGGTAGGCATGGGAACGAGGAACTTTGGAAACCATGAGAAACTTTGGAAGGTACGAGGAACTGTGGAAGCCATGAAGAACTTTGGAAGGCATGG